>CP125974.1:40024502-40384708 GCA_030063025.1 Avena longiglumis | reverse complement strand
CTTGTATGTGTGTTGCTGTAGGTACAACGGTTGTATCAATAGTAGGGATGTCCACATCAAATTTCATGCATAATTTCCCTGTAAATCTCATAAGGAATAGCACTAGAACTAGCACCAATATCACATAAACCATAGTAGCAATGATCACCAATTTTAAAAGAAAGCACACGAACACTAGATTTTCTAGCTTTACTAGGATGAGAGATAACATTAGAAGCGTCTTCACAGAAGACAATGTGCTCATCCTCTATATTTCTAGCGAAAGTGTCTTTCACACTTGGTACTACAGGTTCATTACTCAATTGCTCATCATGCTCCACAGTTTTCATTGTACCTTTATTATTTGCACTAATAATGATAGAATACTCATTTATCTTAGTTGGGAAAGGTATTTTCTCAACATGAGGTTCGGGCACAATATGATCAATAGTACAAACTTCAGTGCTTCTAACAGGAACATGACTAACAACATCTGTATAAGGTGCATGGTACTTATTCCACTTCTTCTTCGGAATTTCTATGTAGGAGACAAAGGCCTTAAAACAATTGGCAATACTTCGGGAATCAAGACCAAACTCATTACTAATATCATGGAAGCCATCAGTTCCCATAAAAGATTTAATGCATTCATAATCATAGTTTATACCCGACTTCCTTCATTTGTCATTTTCCCAAGCTTTAGTGTTCTCTTGAATACGGTCTAGGAGATCCCATTTAGCTTCTTCCTTCATACATGTGAATGATCCAGCACAAGAAGCATCAAGTAAATCTTATCATGAAGAGAAAGCCTAGCATAAAAGTTATTGATAATAATATTGTTAGGGATTTCATGAATAGGACATTTAAGCATTAGTAACTTCAATATCCCCCAAGCTTGAGTTGTACTCTCTCCATCACGAGGCCAAAAGTTATATATCAGATTTCTATCCTTATGAATCTCACTGGGAGGATAAAATTTAGAATAAAAGAGAGATGTCGTCTCCTCCCATTCCATGGATTTCCCATTCTTCAGCAACTTATACCATTCTTCATCTCTCCCTTTCAAGGATATGGAGAGTAACTTCTATAGGGGTTCGTAGCATGGAAAACAAAAAAAATTATACCGCATGCACACAAACAAGCCAAGATCTATCTACTAGATTGTAGCAATGAGTCGATTAGAGTACTCACCCTCGAAGATTCCAAAGCGGATAACGAGAGTAGATTCTCATGGGTGATGTAGTCGTACACTTTCAATCTCAAGATCGTGTAGGCGATCCTTCCCGGCGTTAAGCGCTTCATGATCGGTCGACGTTCGGTACTTCGATGAAGACATTCATCTCCCTTTTCCAGCGGCGAGAAGAGGTTGTAGTTCTCCCTCGTGATTCGGCGCGATGACATGGTGTCGAGTAGAGGGAAGATCCCGCAGCTTCGCCTAAGCGTGCAGTTATGGTGGATCTAGGGTTTCCGTGATCTAGGTTTAGAAGGCCGGAGAGGAGGAGGAGTCGGGTAGCTAGGCGACGCGACAAGCCCGGTGTTTTGGTAGGCGGCGTCGACGGCGATGGCTTGGCGGCGGCATGGCGCAAGGTGGGAAGAGCTGGTTGTGGTGCTTTGGGGCAGCCCCTCCCCTCTATTTATGAGAGGGAGGGCATCTTGGGAGAGGGGAGTTTAAATCCTTCCCCAAACCCAAGTTAGAGAGAAGGAATGACTCTTTCCTTCTTCCACTACGAAACTATTGTTCCAGTTTGACTTTTCAAACCACCCCTTTGACTTTCAATTTAGAGCTTTATTTCTCTTTTGCAAATGCCCAACCAAGTGACCTAGGACATGATCCAATCATTCCACTTAACCATGACACATTCATGAACCATTCCCCTTCCGGTACGGTGAACCTTCTAGACCCTTCTAGAACCTCTCATATGAAAACATCGAAATCATTCCCGAACTCCGGAATCGGACTTTCCTTATATGAATCTTATTCTCCGGATCTCCCCGTGATATCCCGGATCTCATCCGAGACTCCGAACAACATTCGGTCTCCCTAGTTACATTCCATATGTACTAAACAACATCGAATCCTTAGGTGTGTCTCCCTACGGTTCGTGAATTATGCGGACATGACCGAGACTTCTCTGATCAATAACCAATAGAGGAATCTGGAAATTCATATGGCTCCCACATATTTCAATGATTACTTTGCGATCGAATGAACCACTTACATACGATACCAATTTCCCTTTGTCTCGCGATAGTTTACTTATCCGAGGTTTGATCGTCGGTATCTCTCCATACCTAGTTCAACCTGGTTACCAATAAGTACTCTTTTCTCGTTCCCATGATATGTGATCTCTTGTGAGCCAGTCACATGCTTGCAAGCTAATTGGATGACATTCCACTGAGAGGGCCCATAGTATATCTATATGTCATATGGATGACAAATCCCACTCTTGATCCATGTGCCTCAACACATACTTTCCGAACACTCAATGGTTGAAGGAGAAATAAAACTTTATAGCCACCCAGTTACGGTGTGGTGTTTGATGTCATCAAAGCATCCTTCCAATGATGGTGATTAGCATGATCTCATGGTCGAAGGAATTAGGTTACTATGTATCAAAAAGCTTATAGCAAATGAACTATTGAAATGACTTGATCTTAATGCTACGCTTATCTATAGGAGTATGTCCATCATACCATTCTCCTAATGATATGATCTTGTTGTTAGTAACATCTCAATGTTCATGATCAGGAAACCACGATCATCTATTAACCAAACAAGCTAGTATTACAAAGAGGCTTTACCAGGAACTCTAATTTAGTTTACAAATCACACAAGTATTAATGTTTCCGGTTAATAATATTATAGCATGAATGTAAACATTTATCATAAACACAAAGATATAATAATAACCACTTTTATTATTGACTCTAGGGAATATCTCCAATAGTAGATGAAGAGGTAGCGTTCTGACCGCGATCACATCAACCTTTGATCCATTTCCAACATGCATCGTCACCTCGTTCTTCGCTAGCTTCCGTCTATTCTGCGGCACCTGTTTCGAGTTACAAATATGAACAGCCGAAGTATCAAATACCCGAGCACTACTAGTACTAGTGAGATACATCAATAAGATGTATATCGAATATACCTTTCTTCTTGATGTTGTTGTTCTTCAAATCCGCTATGCTTAGGGAAATTCTTCTAGTGACCTTCTCCCTTGCGAAAAGCACTCGACGTATCAGCCTTAGGCCCAGCCTTGGTCTTCTTAGCCGTGGTAAGTTTCTTACCCTTCTTGAAGTTGGTGGTCTTATTGACCAACAACATGGTGCTCTTCGTTATCTCCACTTCATGACTTTAACATGGAGAAGAGCTCGACATGACTTTTCCATGTTTTGCATATTAGTTCATCACAAAGTTCTTGTAACTTGGTGGTAGTGATTGGAGGACACGGTGAATCCCCAAAGCATTAGGAATCACTATACCCAAGCTTTGAAGCTTTGCTTGCGTGCCCAGGCATCTTAAGCACGTGCTCACTGATGGAGTTGACCTCTTCCATCTTGCATTTAAAGAACTTTTCAGAAGCCTCGTAACTTTCAACTGCCGCGTGAGCCTCAAATATCATTTTGAGTTCACGGACAATATCATGTGGGTCATGGTTCTCAAACCTTTTCTGAAGCTCTGATTCCAAACCATACAAGATAGCACATTGAACTGTGGAGTACTGGTTCTTCCAAGTGAGGAAGACATTCTTCACCTCATCGGTAGCATCAGCTGCAGGTGGGTCACCCAGCGGTCCATCTAGCACATAGGTCAAATTACCAGCATTGAGGATAATCCTCAATTTGCGGAGCCAATCTGTGAAATTGCTTTCCATTGTTTTTCAACTTTTCTTTCTCTAGGAACGCATTAAAAATGATGGTAGGGTCCGCCATTGATCTACAACATATTTGAAATAGTTTAGACTAAGTTTATGACAAATTGAGTTCTAATTAATAGTTAAATTAATCTAGGTGAACTTCCGCTCAAAACAATATCGCTCACATTGTTTTAGTGATCACACGAACCAAATCCACCACATCAAAACCGATCATCACGAGAGATGATGTAGCTTCAATGGCGAACAACAACATGGTCATCATATCTACTATATGACTCATGCTTTACCTTTCGGTGCTCCGTGTTCCGAGACCATGTTTGTACATGCTAGGCTCGTGAAGATCAAACCTTAGCTTCCGCATGAGCAAACCTGGCTTGCTCCTGTTGTATACACTTGCAGAATCTAACCCGATCGTCACGTGGTGCTTGAAACAACGAGCTTTAGCGGTGCTTATTAAGGAAGAACACTTTATAACGGTGCTCACGGGGTATACCCAGAGGGCGTTCGACTAGCCGAGGCTGGCGAGTGGGCTGTAAAGCGGTGGCGGATCAAGGCGGCGTGGATCCAAGCGATGGAAGCTGAAGGCCCGAGGCAGTAGATAGGCCCGATCGAGTTAGGTTAAATGAGTCAAGCCTTAATCGATTACTGTTGAGATATGTAGACCCAAGGGAGGTGAGCCTATATAAACCTCCTGCGGGCGTGTGAGATACGTTCCATCATACACCCAAGCGACTCGCCTAGCCCGAGCTCGCCCCGTACCACCATCATAATACAATCTAGCGGGAGTAGGTCTTTACCCTCGGGCGAACCTGGGTAAAACCCTGTCTCCGCCCTCGCTTCCGAATGGCTGGCCGCCCTTGCCCCTCGTTCTACTACTCTCTGCCGATTGCAGCATCTGCCGTGACCATTCCCACGACAGTGGCGCCCACCGTGGGGCCTGGCCGGTGTTCTGCGGCGAGATCCAATCTGCCCATCAACGAGATGGTCGCCACCGGCCGCATGATAGCGATCAGCGAGATGCTCCAAATCTTGCCGAGCAGCTACATCCCGGCGGCGCGACCCGTCATGCTGGCGTGATCTGCGTCGACACGATCAGCCTCTTCGTCAGCCTCACCGGCGTCGCCGTCTCGGAGGACTGGCTCGCATCCGAGTCGCCGCCACGCGATCGGATCTCCGAGAGCCAGTCGCCGCGATCCATCGCCTCGCCTCGTACAACTCGGCCCATAGTAACGTGGCGAAAAATAGCGGCCGCGAGCGACCCTCAACGGCAGCGGACTCGGCGACCCGGCGTCACTCGCCGGATCCATCACATGACCTCACCCGCGGGCTCCATCACCAGGTCTCCAACATGGGAGACTTCGAGACCCCTCCATCCTCGGTATCTTGACTTGACTCGGGTCGGAAAATTCCGCCGACCTTGTGGAACCGATCGCCACGCCGCGACCTACATGGCAACCGGCACGAACCGCGGAGGATCCCTTCTCCACCCCGATCTCTCCCAGCGCTCACGCGGAGGTCGAGGAACTCACTGGCGGCGGAGCAGTCGCAGGAGCAAGCCGAGCACGAAAAATTTCGCCTCGGCGGTGTGGCGGAGCTATCGCTACCACCAGCCAATGGTCAGGTCGCGCAGAACCCCGTCAGCGCCACACCCGATGACAAAACGGCCCGGCCAGCGTGGCGGCGCGCGATCTGCGAACGCCACGGGAAGCGCCCGCCCCGCCCGGTCGGCGGCGATGGGCGCCCACCTCCACCTAACGGCACACCCGAGGACCACCGAGATAGTAGTCTCCTCACGGGGCGAGGCGAAACACCTCCCACTGTTCTCCACCCGATGGACAACCTCGTGGCGGGCGGCGGCGGCCAACATCACGGCCACGCGGCGGCGCCCTACGGATCGATGCGTCGGGCCTGCTCGCCGCAAAAGGCGTCGAGTAGCAAAAGCGGGCGCCGACTCGCGGTCGAGTGTACTCGCGTTCTTGAGCGGAGCGGCCTCAAGCGGCCGCCCAATGGTGGCAAACACCCTCAGCGCCGCCACCGAGCCATCGCAGCTCAACACCGACCCGACGCGGCCTCTCCTGCGACCCGGCCAGCGACCAACCGCCGCCAGCGGTCAACCCATCGGCGAACCCACATCATCAACAACCAAAGCTGGCGCGCGCGCCCGGCGACTGCGACACACCTAACCAATCGCCCACGGCGGCGAGCCATGTCGCTCGATCGACTCGACCCCAAGTGCCCGGACCAATGATCCGGCGAGAAGTACCCGCCAAACTTCAAGGCGCCAAGGAGATAGAAAATCGACCCTAAATGCGACCGTGCGGCTCGATACATACCTCATGGCGATGGGGATCGCAGGCCACCGACCTGCTAGCCCGTTACCTCACGATGATGGAGGGGCGTGCGGACAATGTATCAAAACCCTCCCGGGATAGCATCGACTCTGGGGAGGAGATCGACGCCGTCGGGCACTTCAGTGCTCCTACACCGCGCCACCACCACCGAGGACCTGGAGCAATGCGTCCAGGCACCCCGCGAGTCGACCCGCAATTGGGTCCAGCGGTGGCAAGAACTCTGGTACAACGCGGTCGGCATCCACCCGGACACCGCGATCCATTGCTTCAAGACCTCGTGCCGCTATGAGCCTTTGGTCGCCAAGCTCAAGCGACATTCTCGCACACTCGACAACATACCGGACCTCCTCGAGATCGCCAACAGCAGCGGAGGAAGATCCAAACCGGAAACCGGCGACGAGTCGGGAGGTCAACGCGCCCCGGCGGCAGCGACAGCGGACGACGGTCCGACCTACGCTACAACAACACTCGCCTCACCGGCAGCGCCAAGGTGGCGGGAGTCGACTTTCGCCAACGCCGCACGCTGCGAGCCCAAGAGCTTCGCCATGACGGAGGACAACGCGCGGCGGCAACTACAAGGCCAAGCCAAGGTTCGACCTCGGCCCTCCTTAACCAACCTTGCGCGTTTCATAGCAGGAAGAAGCCATAGCGCACACAACCGCCGATCGCCACACCCTCGGGGAGATCGAGAAGGCACGCGAGCAGGAGGACCCGGCAACGACAAGCAAGCGGCGGAAAATTGGCAAAGTGGCGACTCGCCCATACCTTCACGAGCTTCAACACGAGCGAAGAAGGTCATCACCCGCCGTCGCCGTCAACGCGGTGGCTCGGTGGATGTTCCCGGTTCCTCAACTGGTGAGCCATCACACAGCCGCGGGACCACTCACCACGCGCCAGTACCCATGCCGAGTCGCCCGGTGGTCAATCCCAAGGTCGACGACTCGCTCCCAAGACATTGATGGATGGCGGCAGCTCCATCAACATCCACTGGACACCTTGAAAGCTGCGGCTTTCGCGATCGATGGTGAACAACTCACACCACGTTCCACGGCGCCGTCCCGGTCGGAAGGCGTACCCGATCGGCAAGGTCACGCTGCCGGTCACCTTGACATACCGGCAAACTTCCGCACCGGCGGATCGTCTTCAGTGGTGCCCTTCGACAACCCTACCACTGCGTCACAGGCGCCAGCGTTCGCCAAGTTCATGGCGCCACATTACCCGTACAACGATGAAGCTCCACAGGCGTGCGGCGTGATCACCATCAGCGACCGGACATGGCGCCGAGTGCGAGGCCAAAGGCGAACGCCACGCCGTCATTGTGGCAGAAACCAACCACGCCGATGAGCTCGCCAAACGCAAGAGAGGTCAACAACGGCGACCCACCATACTCGAAGCCTTTCGAGGGCGCAAACACCTCAACCTTCGAGGCAACGCTTTTCGCACCGTCGAGCTGGTCCCGGCGACTCTGGCGAGCGGTGACGATCGGGCGGTATGAGCCCAGCCTAGGAAGGCGCGCTCATCGAGTTCCTCTGTGAGAACAGGGACATCTTCGCATGGAAGCCCTCTGACATGCCTGGTGTCCCTAGGGAGCTCGCTGAGCACAAGCTAAACGCCGAACCCAAAGTGCGACCCATCAAACAGTCGCTGTGGCCCTTCAATGAAGAGCGTCGCCGAGCCATCGCCGAGGAGGTGCAACGTCTACTCGCTGCAGGCTTCATCCGGCCAATCAAGTACTCCAAGTGGCTGGCAAACCCAGTCCTGGTCGAGAAGAAGCGGGACACGGAGGATGTGTATCGACTACACAAACTTGAACGCCGCCCAAAGGCGATTCGTCCTCCCGCGGATCGACCAAATAATCGATTCCACCGCGGGCTCGGGTATGTTTCTCGGCGCCTACTACGGGTACAACCAGATCAAAATGGCTGTCGAGGGCGAGGAAAACGGCGTTCATCACGCCATTCGAGCCTTCGCTACACCGCCATGACCTTCGGCCTCAAGAGCGGGGCGACCTACCGGCGGTGCATGCAAGAGTGCCTCGCGAGCCAAATTGGCGCAACATCCACGTCTACATCGATGGCGTGTTCGTAAAATCCGCTCGCCGAGCGACCTACTCGCCGACACTGGCGGAAACATTCGCCAACTGCGAAAATACAAGATAAAGCAACCGAGCAAATGCACCTTGATTGTACCAGCGGGACAACTCTTTGGCTACATCGTCTCAAGCGAGGATCGGTGAACCCCACCAAGATCGACACGATCGCCCGACTCGGCAAACCCGAGTGCTGCGACGTCTGAGCTGGCGGGCGGTAGCGGCTCGATCGCTTCATCCGCCTAGGCGAAAAGGCGATGCCCTATACCTTTGATCAGAAGAACCCCACCTTCGGTGGGACAAGGAGTGGATGGCGCGCGACCTCAAGAAGGTGCTACTCGCGCCGCTACTCGCCCCATGACAAAGAACCCATGCTGGTTTACGTCGCGGCTTCAGCGCGTCGTCAGCGCCCGTCATGGTCGTCGGCGACGAGGAAGGAAAGGAGTTCCCGATACAGCGGCGGTCCTCACCGAAGTCGCCACCGAGAAGGAAGAAGGTCGTCAACGCCATGGTCCTCACCGAGTCGCGCCCGGCGATACCAGTACGAGCTGGTATCGCGGTCTTGAGCTCTGGCGCTGCCGCTACTTCGAGCACCCGATCACGGTCGTCTCCTCGGCACCGTTCGGACATCATCCGCAATCGCGCGGCCGGGCGGGTCGCATAAATGGGACGTCGAGATCGGCGTCCACAACATCAAATCTGAGCCGCAGCGATCAAGTCGCAGGCCCTAGCGGACTTCATTGCCGGGGAAGAGGCCCGGCAAGAAGCTGCCATACCTCCATTCTGGAGCTGCGCCCGACGGCTCCAAGAACGCGGACGGCGCATGGCGAGGATCGTGCTAACTTCACGAAGGGCTACAAGCTCGCTATGTCCTCTGCCTCGACTTCACCTACACCAACAACATGGCGTCACGAGGCCTTATTCCTGACATCACGGCAAGGAGATGAATGTCAACCGCCTTCTGCTCACGGAGACTCCGACCTCGTCATTTGGGCAAGTCGCTGGCACGCCGTCATCTCCCCACCATGGCGGGCACCGCCAATCAGTGGACAAGCTGGGCGGACACTTGTGCTACTCCGTCAGTGGATTGGCGGAAGAACGAGGAGGCCGGCGACGCGTCGAGCTCGGCCAAGACAATCCCCATCACTGCCATTCGCCGTGTGGGGCATGGACATGGTAGGCCCTTCAAAAGGCTCCCTCGGCTACCCACCTCCTGGTGGTCGACAAATTCACAAAGTGGGTGGAGGCCAAGCCAGTCGAAATGCGGCGGGAAGACCGCCACTAAATTCCTACGTGAGCTCATATATCGCTCGGGTTCCCCAAGCAGTATCATCACGGACAACGGCACCAACTTTGCCAAAGGAGCCATGGCGACTCTGCGAGAACACCACATCCGGCTCGACCTCGCGAGTCGCCCACGGAATCAGCGGCCGGCGGAGCGCCAATCAAGCATCCTCCACGGCTGAGCCGCGACTCCAAGTACCACTCGCGCCGCGGTGCTGGGTCGAGCTACCCTCCGTCATCTGGGGCATCCGCACCTCGGTCAAGTCGGCGATTCACCCCTTCTTCATGGTGTCTGGCGCCAGGCGTCATGCCCACCGACCTTGAGCACGACTGCCAAGGGTCGTCCACTACCGGAGGCTGCAAACGAACTCGCCGCCAGATGGAATCGATCAACTCGGCGAGGCACGTGACCTCGCTCGGTCGCGCCACCGCCATCTACCAAATAGGGACTCGCTACCTACCACGGCCCGCGGGTGAAAAACGCACCTTCAAGAAAGCGACCTAGTGTTGCGCCTCATCCAGACAAGAAGGGCATGCACAAGCTTTCCCCTCCATGGGAGGGACCATTCGCCATCGGGCGCATACTCGGCAACGACTCCTACTACCTCATCGACGTCCACGGGGACGGCAAACTCGATGTCAAGCGACCATGGAATGTAAACCTCCTACGGAAGTTCTATTCCTAGAACTCCACATATGTACTCTCCAGTCGCTATGAAATAAAAAGAATTGGTTACCGCAAATAGCGCCTACTCTCCGTGTCTTGTGCCACTCACACTCGTAATAACGTCAAGCTAACCGCAAGTCAACCTTTGGTAAAGCGATCGACACGGCCAAGTAATGCGATGCAAAACCTGGGTCACTTCAGTCTTGCATCGTCCATTGACGCAACCTACCGGATCCCCATTGGAGTCGCTAGCCTGACGGCTTTACGAGCCAAGACAACTGCCTTCGCTTCTCACAGCGACGACGATCCTCCGCATCCTCGACATAGCGACTCAAACGACCACGTACCATGCTCGGGGGGCGACCGATTCAGGTAGCGGCTAAAACGCCAAGTATGAGAGCATGCCACGGACTTGCCGCGGCCCAACGGGCGGGCGGGTAATGCGCTCAAACTAACGCCAAGTCCTCACCCACCGAGTCGCGCCTAGAACAACCAAGTACCACGCTCGGGGACTCACCCGACCTCATTCGCGCAAGGAAAGCGGTGAAGTCTGGCGCTCAAAGTCGCTTGCGGCGGCTCTTCGAGTCGAAGCCGACCACAATAACAAAACATTCAAAAACCACACATCACGAGGTAAACCCCAAAAGGCGGCGCTGGGACTCGTTCAAACCTCAATCGGAAAACACATGACAAGTCACAAAACAAACACGATATCTCATTAATAGCATGTTGCAATCATCTTCGAATACAAAATATGCCCAAACGGCAGATCTGCTACTAATACCCCAGGGCAAACTACTCTATTCCGCGAGGCCGGCGGCGACTCGGCGCCTTGCGATTGCGGATGAACGCGTGTCGGGTTTGGAGTCGTCGTTAGCTCACCCGCCATCGCCTCGCGGAAGGACTGCTCGACCTTGAAGTCTCGGTGCTGCGGCTCGGGGTCGTTGGGCGCGACGACCGTTTCCTGGTAAGGAAGGAGGTCGCACATCGCCCAGACGCGCTCGGAGTACACCGTGGCGCGACCCGTCAACTTGAGCACCTCGGAGATCTCCACCTCGCTAGTCGACGACGGGTATCCACTCGTCACATCGTCCAGATCGAAATCTTCTGGAAAATTAGCAAGCCCAAGGCTAAGCGCCGTCGCCGCTCCACGCCGGAACGCCGATCGCGTCATGAACTCAACGACCGACGGCGCCTTCTCCAAGTACTTCCACACCTCGGCAGTCGGCAGGAATTAATTGTGGGCGATATCTCCGAGGTAGGCTCGGATGCATGTCGCCGACAACGTCGCCGAGTCGGCGTGGCCACACATTGCGCGGTCGAGCAGGCTCGCCTCTTCCGCTATCAAGGATGCGACCTGCGGATAGAAGATAACGATGAGTACATCGGATATTACGAAAAGACACATGCAATAGGGGCGGACAAACTCACCAATCAAGGACGGGAGAGATCCGTGATGAAGCTCAAGAGAAGTATAGTCGCACGAAGCCCGGCAACAAGGCGTCGAAACTTTCGCTCTTCCGGCGGCGTAGCGGCCTTGGCTCGACCATCGCCGAACTTCGCCTCCTCTTTCGCCTCCTCTCGCGCTCGAGCTCGGCGATCCGCTTCTCAGCCGAGCTCAACGCCGATTGAGCCGTTGCCAACTCACCCGCGGGGACAAGTCCCTGGCAAGCCTCCTCTGCCTTCACGGCAAACGCCTGAAGCCCCTTATTCGCATCTTGGACGGTGGCCAGTTCCTTCTCCGTGCGGTGTTTCGCTGCCAATCGGTCAGCTGACTCACGTTGTAGACCCTGCACACAATCCAAACAGTTAACCAAAGCGAAATCCTAAGTGCACACCCGCTGAAATTCAGTGAGTACGCACTCGGGGGCTGGCAATCAAGAAATCCTAAGTGCCCATCCGCTGAAATTCAGCGAGTGCGCACTCGGGGACTGGCAATCAAGAAGTCCTAAGTGCCCACCCGCTGAAATTCAGCGAGTGCGCACTCGGGGACTGGCGATCAACAAATCCTAAGTGCCCACCCGCTGAAATTCAGCGAGTGCGCACTCGAAGACTGGACGAGAAAAATAACAACAAGACACTAAAAGAATCAGACCGCTGCAACTCACCGGCCTGACCCTCGGGGACTGGACATACCTGGATGGCTGCGCCAAGCATGCCGTGAAGTTGTATCGCATCCACGGACGCGAGGAGAGCCGACATGTGCCCACGACGCTGCTCGACCTCCGCGTCGGCGACCCCAGGTGCACGGCTCGAGGGCGAGGTCCCACTCGCTGTAGCCGACCTGGCCATGAAGCGCGGGAACGTGGCGATGGAGGCACCGGCAACAAAGGAGACCAGCTCGGTCACCCCAGGCGAGGGAGCACCCTCCTTCATGGGTACATCCGCCTCCATTGCGGGTTCATTCGGCGCGACCGCCGTGTCGTCAGAGATCGTGACGACATCGTCGCCCTTGGCCTTCTTGGCGCCATCCGCAGGGACGACGACTTCGTCCGCCTTCCTCTTGCGGGAAGGATCCTCCTCGCTGACGACGGGTGGCACCTTAGACACGGTCGGGTGGCCTATCTTCTTCGCTCCGATCCTGTAAATCGATCGTGTGAGCGAGATAATTCAAGCTGCTATCAAAGACAAAAGTAGATGAGCGAACTCACTTGGCGACCGGAATGAAGCGTAGCCCCGTGCGGATGTCGGCCGGCTTCTCCAGTTCGGGGCCCAGTAGGCGGCTGAGGCCCATCTCCAGGACGTCGTGTGCCCAAGACATGGACGGCTTCTTCATCGTCGAGGCTGTAACGGGAGCTTTTGGGACATCTTCGGCAGGAGCTTCCCTGCGAGGTGAAGCCGCCGCGGCCGGAGCGGCCCCTAGCCCAGAGACTGCGGCGAATGGCGGAGGCATCGAGGCCAGTGGCACCTCGACAACGGTCGTGTCCAGCATGGCTGTCGTCGACGGCGCCTCGTCCTTGGCCGGGCTGGGGGCGTCGGAGCTGCTCGCCGAATGCGGGGGCGAGGCCGGCCTCATCGGCTTCGTCTTCTTCGGAGGAGGAGCCTTTGCCTCCTTCTCCTTCTTCTTCTTCTTCGACGGAGTAGCCTGGCGGCGCGAGGTGGTCTCCGGAAGTTCGTCATCGTCATCATGATGCTCGAGGCATTTACTTGCCTCAAGCTCACGCTGACGCTGCCCGCGGGTCTTGCGGACCAGCGGGGCGACCTCCTCCTCGGAATCATCGTCGCCGTTGCTCTCGTCGCTCCCGGTGTCGCCCTTGGCGGGAGGCGATTCGCCCATGTCCTGGACGGACGTGCTCGGATTCTCGTCGTCTGAAGGCGGGAGCCATCCTTCCACCACTTGGAATAGCTGCAATGAACACAAAATGAAATTAGAGCGACGCATGTTGCAAAATCTGCATCGAATGATGCGAGGTGACTTACCGTTGGGGCTGGATGCTTTGCGGTGTGAGGCGACCAGCCTTTGCGTCCGTACACCGCTGGGTGATCTTCTTCGATCTTTGGGGTGTAGTCCTCGAGCTTCCACTCGGCGAGGCAGACTTCGTCGAGTCCTCCGGCCCGTGTATTCGTACATGTAGTGGTTCTTGAGCCAAAGACGCCGCCCGAGCCAGCGATTGTATAGGTTGATCGCCTGAGGCCCTTCTTTTTCACACCACGGATGGTTTGAAGAATTTCGTCCACGACCATCCGCTGGTCATTTGAGCTTGCCGACTTGAAGACAGCGCGGTTCGCACGGTTGGCGGAGTATCGTGGGATCATCGCCCTCCGGTCGCCCGCAACGTAGAACCAAGACTTCTTCGATCGCTTGCCGCCTTTGGCGGGCGACATCAAGTCAAAGAACGAAACCTTCGACTTCACCGAATGTTAGGCCGCCAGGCAAGCATTGGCCGCTTCCTCGCGGTGATCCGTCCGTGGAACAGATCTTGCCATAGAGGAAGTAGGGCGGCAACCAAAGTAGCACTTTCAGAACGCCACGAAGATGGCAAGCTGCTCGATGTTGTGTGGACCCAGTCCGACGGTTGGATCCGTGGTAGCGCGAGCGCGGAAGAACAGGGACGTGGGGAATCCTAGCCCCCGTTTTAGGTGGCTAGTGAAGCAGATGAATTCCCCCTCGCGTGGGTTCGGGGTCACCTCTCCGGCCGCGGGAATGCGCCAATAGCCGGCGCGCAGGATCCCGGCCTCCTCAAAGGACGCCAGTTGCACCCTCGTACACTTAGATCTACCCCAAGGCTCGGTGGAGAGGGCCATGGCAGAAGGATTTGTGGGGGGGTCGGAGGATTTCGGCTGGATCGCGATGCGAAGGGCGAAGTGCGTGTCGGAGGAAATGGCGAGAAGTTGGTTCTCGATCTTTGCCATTCCCTTATATAGCGGTTGTTACCCGCCAAATCGAGCCGTTACTACGGTGATTACGCCAAAGTTACCGTTGGATTACCCTAACGCTAGTTTGACCACGTTTAACGGTCCAACTTCAGCCATTCTCGCCGACCCGATCACTACGATGTTTCCGACTCGACTCGCCAAAACTGCGATCGGGATGACTAGTTTCTCCTTTATAGGAGCCCACCGACGATTATTTGGATGTCCGCTCAAGCCGTATACTCCGACGCGGCAGCCTACCCAATCGGCGACGGCCTCGGGGACTGCGATGGGGATGTGCCGGGTATACCCAGCGGGGCGTTCCAGCCCATGGCGCGAGTGGGCTGCAAGGCGGCTGGATCAAGGCCGGCGTGGATCCAAGTGATCGGCTGAAGGCCCGAGCGGTAGATAGGCGATCGAGTTAGGTTAAACAAGTACCGAAGCCTTAACTGATTCGGTTGAGATATGTAAACCCTAGGGGAGGTGAGCCTATATAAACCTCCCTGCAGGGCGTGTAGAGATACGTTCCATCATACACCCAAGCGACTCGCCGCCTAGCCGCCGAGCTCGTCCCTTGTACCACCATCATAATACAATCTAGCAGGAGTAGGTATTTACCCTCCGGGGGCCGAACCTGGGTAAACCCCTGTGTCTCCGCCCTCATCTCGCACCGCAGATGGCTGGCCGCCCTTGCCCCTCGTTCTACTACTCGGTGCCGATTGCAGCATCTGCCGTGACCATTCCCACGACAGAGATGGATCATCTTGTAATGCTACCGTCATGAACTAAGCAATACAAGATGCATAAAAGGATTAACATCACATGCAATTCATAATATGTGATATGATATGGCCTTTCTTCTTGTGCTTCCGATCTCCATCTTCAAGCACGAACATGATCTCCATCATCACCGGCATTGCGTCAAGGTCAATGGCGCCGCTCCATGGTTGTCGTCCACCAGCATCAACTATTACAACTACTTTGAATAATAGACACGCAGGTCTTATCAAAATTAAAAGACAACCATATGGCTCATGCCGGTTGCCAACTTACAATAAGGAACATTGCATACATCATATATAATCACAATCATGTCCATATCACATCATAGCACCCACCGCAAAACAAAGTTAGACGCCTCTAATTTTATTTGCATGTTTTACGTGGTTTGGGGCTTTCAATAAGTGTCGTTCTAACTTACGAACAAGAACCACAACGTTGATACTAGTATTGTCAATCACCCGTTGTAAATTGAATCTTAACTATGTTGGGAGAAACATGCACCCGCAAAGCCACTTATGCAATACAAGTTGCATGTCAAGTGTGGAGCAAGTCTCATGAACGATGTCATGTAAGGTTAGCCCGGGCCGCTTCATCCCACCATACCGCAAGAAGCAAAGTACACAAGAAGCAATCGACAACAAAAGCATCAATGCCCACAATGACCATTGTGTTCTACTCGTGCAACAGATCTACATATAGACACGGATCTGATACCACTGTAGGGGTTCGTAGCATGGAAAACAAAAAAATTCTACCGCATGCACACAAATAAGCCAAGATCTATCTACTAGATTGTAGCAAGGAGTCGATTAGAGTACTCACCCTCGAAGATTCCAAAGCGGTTAACGAGAGCAGATTCTCGTGGGTGATGTAGTCGTACACTTGCCGATCTCAAGATTATGTAGACGATCCTTCCGGCGCTGCGTTCCGGCAGCGCTTCGGTAGTCGGTCACACGTTCGGTACTCGATGAACACCTTCCACTCCCTTGTTCCAACAGGCAACGAAGGTTGTAGTTATCCCCTCGCGATTCTGGCAACACGACGTGGTGTCGGAAGTGAGGAAGATCCTGTGATTCGCCTAAGCTGGTGCGAGTTATGGTGGATCTAAGGTTTCCGGTGATCTAGGTTTAGAAGGCCGGAGAGGAGGAGGAGAAGGAGGAGTCGGCGGCGGCTAGGGCGATGGGGACGGGCCGGCGGCGGCGCTGGGTGGCGGCGGCTTGGGCGGCAGCGACGCAAGGTGGGAAGGGCTGGTTGTGGTGCTTTGTGGAAGCCTATCCCCTCTATTTATGAGAGGGAGGGCAGATTGGGAGAGGGGAGTTTGAATCCTTCCCCAAACCCAAGTTGGAGAGAAGGAAGGACTCTTTCCTTCTTCCACTAGGAAACTATTGTTCCAGTTTGACTTTTCAAACCTCCCTTTTGACTTTCAATTTAGAGCTTTATTTCTCTCCTGCAACTGCCAAACCAAGTGATCTATGACATGATCCAATCATTCACCATGACACATTCATGAACCATTCCCCTTTTGGTCCGGTGAACCTTCTAGACCCTTCTAGAACCTCTCCGATGAAAACATCGGAATCATTCCCGAACTCCGGAATCGGACTTTCCTTATATGAATCTTATTCTCCGGATCTCCTCGTGATATCCCGGATCCCATCCGAGACTCCGAACAACATTCGGTCTCCCTATTTACATTCCATATCTACTAAACAACATCGAATCCTTAAGTGTGTCTTCCTACGGTTCGTGAATTATGCGGACATGACCGAGACACTTCTCCGATCAATAACCAATAGAGGAATCTGGAAATTCATATGGCTCCCACATATTTCAATGATTACTTTGCGATCGAATGAACCACTTACATACGATACCAATTTCCCTTTGTCTCGCGATAGTTTACTTATCCGAGGTTTGATCGTCGGTATCTCTGCATACCTAGTTCAACCTCGTTACCGATAAGTACTATTTTCTTGTTCCCGAGATATGTAATCCCTTGTGATCCAGTCACATGCTTGAAAGCTAATTGGATGACATTCCACCGAGAGGGCCCAGAGTATATCTATCTGTCATATGGATGGGCAAATCCCACTCTTGATCCATGTGCCTCAACACATACTTTCCGAACACTCAATGCCACCTTTATATCCACCCAGTTACGGTGTGGTGTTTGATATCATCAAAGCATCCTTCCGATGATGGTGATTAGCATGATCTCATGGTCAAAGGAATTAGGTTACTATGTATCAGAAAGCTTATAGCAAATGAACTATTGAAATGACTTGATCTTAATGCTACACTTATATATAGGAGTATGTCCATCATACCGTTCTCCTAATGATATGATATTGTTGTTAATAACATCTCAATGTTCATGATCGGAAACCACGATCATGTATTAACCAAACAAGCTAGTATTACAAAGAGGCTTTACCAGGGACTCTAATTTAGTTTACAAATCACACAAGTATTTATGTTTTCGGTTAATACTATTATAGCATGAATGTAAATATTTATCATAAACACAAAGATATAATAATAACCACTTTTATTATTGCCTCTAGGGCATATCTCCAACAACTTATTCTTCACATGTCCAGTTGTGATACCTGCACACTTAAATAACCCGCATAATTCATGGACAAAAAGAAAATGATCACCAGGATGGACCGTCCACCCGCTACCCCGCCGATCAGTACATCTGCACGGTGTCTACATCCGAGCTCTCGCCGGTGCCCACCTCTGCCAGGGCCGCCTTGCGCGACCCACAGTGGCACGCCGCCATGCAGGAGGAGTACGACACGCTGCAGCGCAATCAGAGTTGGGAACTGGTCCCCCGTCCTCCTCGCGCCAACGACATCACCGAAAAGTGGGTCTTCAAGCACAAGCTCGACCCGGATGGCAAGCTGGAGCGCTATAAAGCGCGTTGGGTGGTCCGTGGATTTTGCCAACGCGTCGGTGTCGACTTCACGGATACGTTTTCCCCTGTTGTCAAGTCGGGCAAGATCCGCACCATTCTGCACCTCGCCGTCTCTCGCGCGTGGCCGGTGCACTAGATGGACGTCTCCAACGCCTTTCTCCACGGTCATCTCTTCGAGCTGGTGTACTGCCAACAGCCTACCGGCTTCATCGACGCCGACCATCCGGATCATGTGTGCTTGCTCTCTCGGTCCTTGTACGGACTTAAGCAGGCACCCCGTGCCTGGTACCAGCGCATCGCCGCGTTCCTACTTCATCTGGCTTCCACTCCACGCGTTTTGATGTGTCGCTGTTTGTCTATCGACAAGGCACCGACACTGCCTACCTGCTACTATATGTCGAAAAAATCATCCTGATGGCATGCACTGATGGTCTCCTTCGACGGCTCACCGACCGCCTTCGCGCTGAGTTCGCCCTGAAGGATCTCGGCCCGCTCCACTACTTCCTCGACATCGAGGTTGTCCGGCGCGCGGATGGGTTCTTTCTTCATCAGCGGAAGTACGCCCATAAGCTTCTCGAGCGCGCAGGGATGCTTAACTGCCACCCCGCGCCCACACCTGTCGACACAAAGGCCAAGATCTCGCCGATGATGGGTCGCCGCTCGACGCCCGTTCTACCGCTCCATCTTTGGTGCTGCGGATTTGACGCCGACACGTCCGGAGTTCTGATATGTCGTAAAGCGGTGTGCTTGTACATGCATGCTCCGGACGCCATCGTCTGTGGTAAAGCGGATACTCCGCTATATCCGCGCACCATGGACTTTGGCTCTCATTGCCGCCTCGCCCTCGGACATTGTCGCCACTCGGATGCGGATCGGGCTGCCCCGACACGCGGCGCTCCACCTCGGGCTACCGTGTCTTCCTCGGCTCGTCGCTCGTCTCTTGGTCCTCCAAGAGGCAGCCCACTGTGTCTCGCTCCAGCACCGAGGCCGAGTACCGAGTCGTGGCTAACGCCATGGCTGAGTGCACGTGGCTTCGTCAGCTTCTCTCCGAGCTCTCTTGTCCTATTGACAAGGACACAGTGGTATTTTGTGATAACATTTTGGCCGACTACCTCTCCGCCAACCCTGTTCATCATCGGCGCACCAAGCACATTGAGCTGGATATTCGCTTTGTCCGTGAGAAAGTTGCCCTCGGTCACGTTCGAGTTCTTCACGTGCCGACCTCTCAGCAATTTGCAGACATCATGACGAAGGAATTACCGTCGACGACTTTTCCTGAGTTTCGCTCCAGTCTATGTGTCGGAACCGACCCTTCGATCATGTGTGGGGTTGAGTTATGTGTTGTACTAGTTATAGGTCCCCGTGTATTTCTAGGGTTGTACCTATAACATTGTCAATATATATATGAGCAGCCGGCCCTATTATTGATGTGCGTTCTCCCATACCTTTCCACACCCTGCTTTCTATTCCTCGGCTCTTTCTTTCCGTTTGGATCTTGGTCGCCCTCGCATCTCGCTCGTAGCTACCGTCGCACCGCCCCGTGTGCGTGTGCGGGCGCGCGGGTGCTCGAGGCTCCTGAGATCTCCTCCTCTGAGACTGATCGGACCGAGGGAAATGTGAGCTCATTGTCACTTACCTAATTTTTTTTATTTCCAGAATCATTAATAGCAGTGCAAAGGGTTCAACCTAATAAAAATTCAAATACATCTGGACCACCTAGCGACGACTAAAAACAATACCACACTCCACGTCGGAATCCATCCCCCTCCATCACCGAAACCATGCAAAGTTTGTCGTAGTAGATCTTATTGTAAGAAAAGGACGCGAAATTATTATGCTAAACCTCGAAAGAATCAATCCACCAGAGCAACAACCATCATCGAAGATGACGAACGTTAGATCGTAAAAAAATGATTTCAAACACATCAACAAATACCAAAAACGACCGAATTCGTGGAACACACGGCTGCACCAGAGCATCAGCAGAGTGAGGACAGGATATGCCGAGCAAGTAGTATAGGTTATCGCTGATGATTGATGCGCATATCACGGCCAAATAGTGCAAACTTGGGAGCCCACTGATTAAGCATGACCACGAGGTCCCTCAAATATTTTAGGATCCCGTTTACTATATACTCAGGACAAAAACCGACAAATAGTTTAGGATGATGACAAAAACCGACAAGACGTGAGCTAACGCATGGGCAAGTGAACCCAAGTGCTCTAATAAACACGCTATATTTGGGGTTAGCTAGCTAGGCCATGAGTGGCCGAGGGATAAATAGGTGTCAAAATTTCGGCTCGCAAAGTCGATCACTAGATACCAGCAGCTGCTATGTGTCGTATCTTTCCGCCAAATATGTGGAGACAGTGATTGATAATGCGAGGTCATTATCAGAGCCGATTATTAAACAAAGATCCTTGTAGTACGTATGGGATTAGAGGTGACTGTATTACTCATTCATGATTTGGTTGGCAAGCAACAAATACTCTAGAGAATGTCCATCATAATAATGCCACTTAATGGATCTGGAGAATGTTTCGGCTTTGTCAAATGAAAGGATGAACAGCTATAGCTCATCGACACGAGAAATATATTCGGACGGTTCCTTAAAAATAAACCATTCAATTCTCTTCGAATTTTTAAAAGTAAATAAGGCAAAATTTCCGGTTTTGTTAAAAAAATATGGTTGGTTGCGTACGGGAGCTTTCTTATTCGACGAGTCGTACCATTGCTTTGTTCGGTGTAGTTGTTATCTTTAAGCACTCGATCGGTTTAATTAGCACCGTGTATGGACTATGGAGTACTGATGATGGTTTTGATTAAAGCCGTGGGCAAGATAAGCGTGTTGTCCTTGGTTGGAAGAACTGAACAGGTTTGTACTGGCAGCCAGGCACACTCCTTAAATGTGGTGATCAATTGATAGTTAATGACGTACGGTGTCCCGCGCTGAGAGACCGTCGGTTAATGAGTCGGGATGCTTAACCACAAGTATCAACCGCACATACGCTTGGATTGCCGGCATGTCGGATGAATAATTCCATCTCACTTTTAGCAAGAGCAGTAGTACTCCATCTGTTTCAAAACGCTCTTCTAAAATAAGCGATGTGGTTTTGTCTATATACGCATGTGTGACAATGAATGATCGGAGTATAAAATATTTTAGCTATATACGTTAGTTTCATAAAAGTTAAAACATCTTATGACGAAAGTAGTATTCCCTTCGTTTGGGATTATAAGTCCCGCGCGGATAACTAGGTTGCCAATTTAGACAACAAAACATAAATAATATAGTATAAAAATTATACCATTAGAAACTTTAGAGGTTATATTTTCTAATGGTATAATTTTTATGATATATAAGTTATGTTTTGTTAGTCAAATTAACAACTTAGGTATGCGCGTAAGACCTATTATCCCGAACAGAGGGAGTACTACAGTAATTAATTTGACGTGTCGTTTTCACTTGTAAGTTGCATACAAAGATGCAATTATATTACTGAATTATTGGTTGGTTTGCGATGGGCGTATGCCTAGCTTGCCTGCCATGCATGGCATGCAAACGTAGGAGAGCTGATCTGCGGGAGCTGGTCCATGGCGCAACGCAGCCAAAACCTAAACCATTAAAACCCTGCCGCGTTGCACGTTTGGACAACGACGACCCATGGACCACCCGGGAACCATGCTAGTCCACACGTCCGGTCTCCCGTACCGCAAAGGATGCATGTAAAGAGGCTGGAGAGTATATTCAGATATACTCCCTCCGTTTTAAAATATAAGATGTTTTAGCTTTATAAAACAAATGTATCTAAACTATTTTTAGTATGTAGGTTCATTCAGTTTTAGAGTGAATCTAAACAATAAAAGGAGTCTAGATACATTTACTTTATAAACCTAAAACATCTTATATTTGAAACGGAGGAAGTGGTTATCATAATATCTTATGTTTTTACGGTCGTATCGTTACTAATCAACATGCATGTAATCGTGACGGTATCGTATTTTGATACTCCCTCCGGCCCATATTAATTGACTTGGATTTGTCAAAATTTGGATAAACCTATATACTCAATACTGTCTAGATTCATCCAAATCTAGACAAATGTGAGTTAATTAATATGAGTCGGAGGGAGTAGCATCTTACTCGTATCATGATACTATGATAGGTATCATGGTGTCTGTACCTCGATGTAACGCTTGGTAACGTACGATCCCACATGTATACTTGTGCTAGAAAACTGATCACATCGACACAAAGGCGTGACAAGTAGAAGGACAAAGCCATATGGGGCATGGCTATATCATAGCCGTTGTGTTGTTTTTGAAGTTATCTTTTACCGCCGTGAATTCAATACCGGCGATGACGCTTGTTACGGATTGGGATGAGCATGCTTCTTAAGGAATATGTTGAGTTGAGATCTCTTGGGCTATCGCAGGTACTCGGTGGTGTCTTGGTGTTTTTGGATACGTTTAATCTTTGTGTTGATTTTCGTGTAGTAATTATTTCTAAATAGGTTCCTCTTAATTAATGAGATAAGACAAACTATATATCATAAGCAAATCGGACAAACATATTCCAGATTATCATGCATTTTCCGTGGTAGCACATGCAATACCTAATTGAACAACTGATTTGATTGGCTGATTGGCTCGTTGGTCTGCTCATAACATACACCTTCTCTTTCTATCAAACGGACCTAGCCCCGCACCAGCGGTGATGTGCTTTTCGCTTCTCGCTCATGCTTGCACGTATGGAGTTAGCAAGCGGCTTCCCCATCCTTCTTCTGCCACGCTCATTCGTTGGTCCTCTTCTAGTGTTCCTCCCCTGCTTCCACTCCCATGCCATGTGTTGGTCATCCCCCAAATCCAGATGGGGAACACGCGACGATGGACACACTCTACAGAGCCCTTCATCCCTTCGAGCTTCCGAAGGCAATTGACTACGATAGATGGGCCCGAGGTGTCAAAGAATCAGGTGCCAAATACGCTCTGGTGAGCTAGAGTCGTCCTTGACAAGCTCGGGTGCGGCGAGGTTGGTACTCCAGCACATGTCATTTTTCACGGATTTATGTTGTAAATGGGTGTTTTCACATGCTGGGATCCGCTTGCATTTGTGGCGAACACGAACTTGAGATGTTGCGATGATTTTCAGGTTCCACTGCAATTGTTTTCTTGGGTTGCTACAAGCGCTGGTATGCCCTATTGCATGCATGTTTTCTGTTTTTCTCTCTATATTTTTGTTATGGCCAATAGAGGTTTGACATGTGCTCATTTCTATTGCATTGGTGTTTTAAAATGTTGCAACATTTTCTATTCAATTTTGATCTACGTCAGAAGAAATGTCACGATGGTGCTTCAATAGTATAGAATAATTGTAGTGTGGTCAAGTGTTCTCCATGCTACAAGGACGCGTCAGATCATCTGTTTCATGAAGATCTATGTGTATGAAAGAGGCGGTTTCTCACCGGATTTGTTGCACCATCCTTGCCCAAAAGGCATAATCACAACCATCTATTAATTCTTTATTAGAAATGAGCATATATTAATATCAAAAGATATTAATTACATTCAGTCTATACAACAACGCACTCTAGCAGCCATACGGATGCACACAGCCAAAAAAGAAATAGGAAATACAAAAAAGTCCCGTACAATGACTCATCATTGGAACAACGGTACTACCAACACCAAGACAGCACGAGAAGTCCAACTTCTCCGAAAAAGACAGCATCAGAAGTACAGTGCACAAACACCGATCAAAAATCTTAGGTTTTCACCCTTAAAAAAGTCCGCACTCTCAAAACAATACCTTCAACAAGGTCATTGTTAGGCACAATCAATTAAGACCAGACCCTAGATTTTCATCCTAAAAGATAGAAACATGAACCTCTCATACGTATTTCACTTGCATTTCATCCGTTTCAAAATATAAGATGTTTTGGGTTTGTGAAGAAAACGAATCTAGACTTCATTTAGTGTATAGATTCATCCTAAAGTTGAGTGAACATACATACTAAAATAAGTCTAGATTCATTTTGTTCATAAACCTAAAACATCTTATATTTTGAAACGGATGGAGTAACTGCTATAAGTCACGAATCACCAAGTCAATTGCTCATCACCCTCCAGACTCGAACCGCCATTATTCCACAGATCTTATTCCATATAACATTCTTCGTCAGCATCATGAAACGAGAAGCTATCTATTAATTACCCATAAGGGGAGGGGAGATATCGAACTAATCAACCTTCCACGGCCAAATCGGATTCATGGCAATCACTTAACTCAGCAGCAGCTGTACTACTGTACGTGCCGAGTCGTTGTCCGTGTGACGTGTGACAGCAACCAGACCAAATTAGGCGCGTCTCGATCAGTCGTCTCTTCTACCCAATCAAGTTAAAAATCTTCCCAGCCAATTAGCACTGATCCTCTAGCAATACTTAATGGTCCTGATTAGGAGCTGCCAAAGAGAAGCTTACACGCTCATCACATCATTGGTGTAATTAAGCTACTACACAAGTGCGTGGTACTTTGGAGAGTTGTCGCGATCGAGCCGCAATTAGCGTCCTTAACAGCGACAGGGCTCCACCGGGCCCGACCACTCCATCGGCTTTAAACAGGTTCAGTTCTCATGCGATGGAATCGAGCATCTGCGTTCTTCGACCGCTGGACTTGTTTGAGCCGCTCGCTGGGAATTTGGGTTGATGTTTGTGCGTTGGGGAGGAGACAGGAGGATCGTTGTGTACTTGCGATTAGGCCCCCCGGAATAAATTTGCTGCATCACTCTACACCGAGCGCGCCCAAAATCGTCGCCGCGCTGTAGTGCCGGCAGTGTTTTGCCTAAATTGAGCGTCTCACAGCGGCGACGAGCTCCAAATGCCAAACCGCAAAAGGATTTTTGCAAACAAAATACTAAATACGCCGATCCAGCGAACTATTTATAGTACATATTTTTGCATGGAATTGAAATGAAAGTATACCAAAAGATGGTTGTCGCCGCAAAAACCCTAGCCTACTGGTTGACGAAGACACCGAAATCAAGGCCGCTGTCGTCGTTGTCATGGCCCCACCTCGGCGGTGACCTCCGGCTCTCAGTGCGCCATCGCTGGCGATGGCGACGGCGGCGCTTCTGGCGCATCGAGCATGCCGGCGAGGTCGAGGATGGCACCGCTGTCCGGCGTAGACAACCATTGCGCGAAGACATCGGTGGTCGGTTGGGTGGTGTTCTAGGAGGCCACCATGAGCAATGCTTCTTGTCCAGGTCGTAGGGGCCCACGTAAGCCGCTTGGAGATCTAGATACACCGTCCACCACGCCTTGTTCTTCGTGTAGGGGTTCGTAGCACGGAAAACAAAAAAATTCTACCGCATGCACACAAACAAGCCAAGATCTATCTACTAGATTGTAGCAACGAGTCGATAGAAGCACTCATCCTCGAAGATTTCAAAGCGGTTAACGAGAGCAGATTCTCGTGGGTGATGTAGTCGCACACTTGCCGATCTCAAGATCGCGTGAGCGATCCTTCCGTGACTGCGTAAACGGCGTTCTTGATCGATCGGTCACACGTTCGGTACTCGATGAAGACCTTCCTCTTCCTTGTTCCAGCAGACAACGGAGGTTGTAGTCCTCCCCTCGTGATTCCGGCAGCACGATGGCATGGTGTCGGAGGTAGAGGAAGATCCTGCAGGGTTTCGCCTAAGCCTGTGCGAGTTATGGTGGATCTAGGGTTTCCCGGTGATCTAGGGTTTAGAAGACCGGGAGGAGGAGTTGGTGTCGGCGGCTAGAGGCGTGGCCAGCCATGTGGCGAAGGCGCGGCTTGGGTGTGGGAGGGCTAGGGCTTGTATGTTTGGGGCAGCCCTCCCCCTCTATTTATGAGAGGGGGGCAGCCTTGGGAAGGGTGGGTTTGAATCCAAACCCAAACTCAAGTTGGATAGCGAGAAGGACTCTTTCATTCTTCCACTAGGAAACCATTGTTCCAGTTTGACTTTTCAAACTTTCCGTTTGACTTTAAATTTAGATCTTTAATTCTCTCTTGTAAATGTCCACACCAAGTGACCTAGGATATGATCCAATCATTCCACTTATCCATGACATATTCATGGACCATTCCCCTTCCAGACCGGTGAACCTTCTAGACCCTTCTAGAACCTCTCCGATGAAAACATCGGAATCTTTCCCGAACTCCGAAATCGGACTTTCCTTATATGAATCTTATTCTTCGGACCATTCTGGATCTCCTCGTGATATCCCGGATCCCATCTGAGACTCCGAAAAACATTCAGTATCCATACTAACATTCCATATCTACTAAACAACATTGAATCCTTAAGTGTGTCTCCCTACGGTTCGTGAATTATGCGGACATGACCGAGACACTTCTTCGATCAATAACCAATAGAGGAATCTGGAAATTCATATGGCTCCCACATATTTCTAAGATTACTTTACGATCGAATGAACCACTTACATACGATACCAATTTCCCTTTGTCTCGCGATAGTTTACTTATCCGAGGTTTTGATCGTCGGTATCTATGTATACCTAGTTCAACCTCGTTACTGATAAGTACTCTTTTCTCGTTCCCGTGATATGCGATCCAGTCACATGCTTGCAAGCCAATTGGATGACATTCCACCGAGAGGGCCCAGAGTATATATATTCGTCATATGGATGGACAAATCCCACTCTTGATCCATGTGCCTGAACACATACTTTCCGAACACTCAATGCCACCTTTATAGCCACCTAGTTACGGTGTGGTGTTTGATATCATCAAAGCATCCTTCCGGTGACGGCGATTAGCATGATCTCATGATTGAAGGAATTAGGTTACTATGTATCAGAAAGCTTATAGAAAACAAACTATTGAAATGACTTGATCTTAATGCTACGCCTATCTATAGAAGTATATCCATCATACCATTCTCCTAATGATATGATCTTGTTGTTAACAACATCTCAATGTTCATGATCGGGAAACCACGATCATCTATTAACCAACAAGCTAGTATTACAAAGAGGCTTTACTAGGGACTCTTATTTAGTTTACAAATCACACAAGTATTAATGTTTCCGGTTTAATAGTGTTATAGCATGAATATAAACATTTATCATAAACACAAAGATATAATAATAACCACTTGTATTATTGCCTCTAGGGCATATCTCCAACACTTCGGGGTCGGCGGGCGGGTGTCCTTCTTCTACTGCCAGAGAACAAGGTGGCCATGCGTCGGGGATGGTGTATTCTCCTGCTTCAGGTGCTAGAGTAACAGGTGGACGCGTGGTGGCGATGGCTACTGCTCTGACTTTCGGGAGGATCAGCGACGCCTTCCGCTACCCAGTTCACGAAAGACGATGTCACCTCCGCGGCGAGGACGTGGGTACGACACCGAGCACGTTGGCATGCACGATAGCGAGCACGATGGTGAGGGCATGTGCGCCATGGATAAGAGAGACGCTTGTAGAGCATGACGCGGAGGAGGCAGGCGGTAACCGTACTCGTGCAGCGTATCGTCGACATTGCACTGTGCTACCATGTGTGTCGCCCCACGCGGTTGAACCTACCAGCGTAGAGGCTGATGAGGTGGGCGAGCTCCGCCTCCCGCTCTTCCTGGAACAGCGGGGACAAAAGCGCAAGGTCACCTAGCGACCATCCATCCATCCTGTGCTGGGACAACATCAACACCTTGCGACGCTCGTCGATGTAAGCCGTCAGCGCGTCACCCTCGGGGATGGGTGGGGCGACGTAGTCGGCGACGGAGATTCCATTTGTGTGGTAGACGATGGTTCGGCGGCACAAGGAGGTTGTTCTAGTACAACATCATCGCCTCCTCGATGTTGAGGTTGCTCCCACGGTCCTCCGCGACCACCACCTTGCCCTTTAGGGAGCCATCGGACTTCTCATTGTGCGTCATTTTTGCTAGCAAGGTGCACTGTGGTGGGAGGAGGGGGCGCGGGATGTGTCAGGGAGCGTCTGTGTGCATTCGGCTTTTATCTTCGGTTGGCAAGCGGAGCCGTTCGAGTGGCACTACACCGATGTTAGGAGTCGGGCCGACACGCGTCGATGGCGATGGGACAAGTTGGTGCCGTTACAAATTTCCGTCCATTTAAGTCTGCGACCACCACGGATCGCACATCGTATGGCTGCCAACTGGGACCAGCTCGCCGCGTCCGACGTGGTGGGATGTGTCGGCGCTCCCTTGCCGTTCTTTCTGGGTCGAGGCAGAATTGGGTATGCCGCCGTGGAAAACGACCGGCTGCCTATTGGGCGTATCGCTGTGTGCCTAAAACGACGCTAGAGCCAATGCATGTTAGGTACCGTATTGGGGCCGAAGGTGGAGATGCTCTTAGCAGACCAAATCTTCCATGGTTTTGCTAGTTCTTAGTGATTGCACGGAACCTAAAATGCATCTTGATTTATTCAAGTCGGACCAATTCGTGTGCTCGCTCCGTTCACGAATAAGTGTACTTCTAATTTTTTTTTCTAAGTCAAACTTTTTATAATTTGACCAACTTTCTATGTTTTTCTGTAAAGTAGATAGAGTTTATTAAATGCGACTTAAAACAAAATCTAAAAAATGCACTTACTCGTGGACAAAGTCAGTGTGACATACGTGGTGCTGTTCGAGGGTGAACTGCTGACCGGATGCCTATTGGGGCGCGTTGCTGTGTGCCTAAAATGACGCTAGAGTCGATGCCTGTTAGGCACCGTATTGGGGCTGAAGGTGGAAATGCTCTTATTTTTTTTTGGAAAAGAGCATATATTAATATCACAAGGACATCAATTACATAAGATGCAACGCACGCTTTCGGCTCTACGGATGCACAGCTCGAAAAAAAGAAATTATAAAAAGTCTCGCTACAGAACTAATCCGAAAAACGACGGTGACACCGTGAACAACACCAGTGGTCCTCCACCAATAACAACGGCTTCAAAAGAAAAGCGGTGTCCAAGTGCGTGTTCTTTAAAGGTCATAGGTTTTCACCCTGGAGAAAGTCCTTACTCACAAAACAATGTTTTTAACAAGATCATTGCCAGGCACAACCAGCTAAGGCCAGACCTTGGTTTCACCCTGCAAGATAAGACTGGAAACTCCCCTGTGTTGTCTTCCCGCACCAATAGTCGCTGCAACGAGTCTCAGATCACGCAGCCAGATCTCCGTCACCACAAGAACAAAAATCATCATCGCTACCCTCAAATTTCTGTTTTCCTGACATTCTCCGCATCTGACATCACCATGGCTCAAAGCATGACACTTGTGGAAACAAACAACAGAGCTTCCCATCGCTCCCGCTGAAACCAATCGGCCATAAAAACAAGGTGCGCGCGACCGAATACCTTTCGATCCAGCAATCTCCAGGCATGATACGCCAATGGGAGTTCACCGTCGGAGCCTTCCGGAACCCGCCTCTCCAGACCAGATCAAGGAGGGCAGACAGCAAGCAGATCTTCGTCTTCATGCGAAAGAAATCAAAGGACCACCACCTTTTATTAGATCCGCCACATCGATCCCCACACCGCCGGCCGGTTCCCGGAGGACGGATCGAGAAGGCAAAAGGAAGAGAGCCAAACCGGGAACCACCTCAGCAGGGCCGGAGTCGCCGCCCAGCAAGATCCCAGCGCCACGCCTTGTCCGCTGCCTACCACGGCGCCTCCGCCGAGGGCCGACCTAGCCTAGATGGCCCCAGATCTAGACCACGCTGCGAGACGATCGTCGCGCAGAAGGCCCCTCACACCCGCATTCGCCTCCGAGCCACCATGCGCCACCCGCGACCTCTAGAGCACGCCTCCACGGCAGCCCCCCCTCTCCAACCTTCGGCGGTGAGGGCGCCCGCCGCCACCGCGAGAGGGACCTACGGCAGTGGCGGCAGAGGGAGTCACGCGGGGAAAGCCCGCCGCCGCCGGCGGCTAGGGTTGCCCCGAGTCGCCCCGTACGGGATCGACGCGGGGTCGGGGGGTCCGAGGGAGTACTAGCTCGTCAAGGATATGTTCTTACTAGACCAAATTTTCCATGGTTTTGCTAGTTCTTAGTCCACTTCCGAGATTGCACAGAATCTAAAATGCATATTGATTTATTCAAGTCGGACAGATTACGCCTTCCGTTCACGAATAAGTGTACTTTTTTTCCAAATCAAACGTTTTAAAATTTGACCAACTTTCTATGTTTATATGTACAATAGGTAAAGTTTATTAAATGTGACTTAAAACAAAAATCTAAAAATACACTTACTCGTGGACAAAGACAGTATGACATACGTGGTGCTGTTCGAGCGTGAACTGCTGAATGTGTTGTTCTAAACGTGTAAAATGATGTTTGAGATTTTAAAGGGCAAAAAACAGGCCAGTTAAAACAGGCCACCTATACCTGGCTTGGAACACAACAACAACCGTAGATCGGTCCAATCTGGTCAACCGGATACGACTGAAATATTAAACGGCAAGATCCACAAAGCATTGAAGCAAAGATCGCAGTACACATCAATCAAAATATTACTGCTGCAGCACTACTAGTAGGACTAAACGTAACAAAGAAAGAACCGAAAATAATTGCGAGGTAAAGACGGTCCCCCCGGCCAGTTTGGGTTTTCTGCCGACCATGGCAACGAGCCGTCCGTGCTCTCTACCTAGTAGCTTTGGGGTGTTGAAGAAAGGAGGGAAATGCTCCCCTCTGTCCCCTTGTGTCGCTCCACAACCGAACTAAATCAATATGAATAATCTCGCATGGGGCGTGTCGGCTCACACGATGCAACATACTGTACAGAGTAGTGTTTGAGATAATCTGTCCGATCCAAATTAGTTTATTTAGATTTGTCTAGATTTAATTGTATCTATACATGATTTAATATTTAATTGTACCTTGGTAATTTTTGGACATGGACATCACGATTCAGAAAGTAAAATTCAGAGTAGATGATGGGCTTGTATGACTCTACCAACCACAAGCTACCACTCACGCGAAGCAGCGTGTCCTGGTAAGTTGTAAGCATGCACTCTTTGGCTCCTGCACAGCAATGCTCCTACAGTAAGAAAAACCCGAGCAGACAAAGAGATTCAGGGTTGTTTTCACCAAAATTTGCTGGTCGTTTTCAGAGAACGACATGTTTTTGTCCCTACGTGTGCTCAGCTCGCCCGCCCGCTCGCTCGCTCGCTCGCAGTGCGCGCAGCAACAGAGAGCATATTTTCTTCAAGAAAAAAAATGGAAGATGGCGATAAAGCAGAAGGGAGCAAGTGCGCGCTGGGGTTTTTATTTAGGCGCAGGGGCCAGGCGATATGACGCTGACATGCGACCGGCCACAGTCCTGCCTACACGGTCACGCAGCACGCCGGATCCGGACCTCGCCCTGACTCCCCTCCATGTGAGGCTCTGAAACTGGGAGCAGCTTTTCCATTCACCTTTCCTTTTCGTACTCGCCCCGCCGGCGGGGCCCGCGATCTAATCTCCTCCTTCCGTAGGAGTATTCTGTATCTGAAAAAACAACTGTTACGTGAGACGAGATAAAAAATAAGTATACTGGTCATCGAGTTCATGTTGGACTGCGCTAGACTAGACGACAAGCGGCTCATGGTCGGCCCCGTCTCTCGCTGTCTGAATACTGCTGCCATGCAGATGCAGGGTGAATTAAATACTGGACATGTGGTATGGGGGCAGAGTAGAGGTGGTAGTAGAAGGAATTGCTGCCGATAGGTCGATCGAGTACGTACTGTATGACCGGTAGACGTACGGTCGTGCGTGCGGCACACCGGTGCCGCGTGTGTCGAGACAGGTGACACGGTCACGTGAGTACGTGGCTGGCCGCAAATTTAGTCGCTGCTGGAGCTGGATATTCCCCCAGGCTGCCTGCCGCTCCGGCTTGGCCATGGGAAGATATTTCTGCGAGCGAGGCGCAATCATTACGTGCCTGTGTCCACTGTTACCCGGTATGCGCAGGGAATGAATAGGGGAAAGAGACGTGGACGGCGACGCGACCATTCGAAATCGGAACGGGACGGTTGGTAGAAAACGCGAGGAACGGAACGGAACGGAGCCCTGAACTGGTGAAGCGAGGAGAGAGCAGAACCCCTCTGAACGGAAGGCAGCGAGCGCGCGAGCGAAGCCTACCCGATGGAGCGGGAACACCCACCTCGGATCCATTCCATTCCATGTGCGCGCGCACGGCGCGGCACGGGAGGGTCCCGTCGTCCTTTCACCGCGCCTGCCTGCCTGCGCGCGAAAGCGCGGCGTCCGGCCCCGCGCAAAGTCACACGACACGCCCCGCCCGCGCGCGTGCACGCGAAAGGCAGTGAAAAGAAAGGAGCGCGCGCGGCAAAAGCCGAGCCAAAAGCCCCCCTGGATTTCCCCAAATTTCTCGCGTCCTTTCCGGGCCCCTTCTCTGGGCTCATCCGTGATCCGTGGGTATCAGCGCCAATCACACCTGCCTTTTTTTACCTTCTTCCCCTGCCACCCCAGCTGCAGGTCTCCCCGGCCGTTCCCGACGTGTTCCGGTTCGGTAGAACAACGGCGCCGCTCGCTTGCGCCGCTGTGAATGGTCGTCGACGTCGCGATCGGCCCCCGGAGAGCGGTCCGCACCGGGTGACGCGGCAGCGGGGAGAAGAGACAGACAGCGAGCGTCGCGCACCCAACAACAAGGAAACAAAAAACGCGACGCAGGGGGGGCCCACCAACGGAAAGTGACGTGGAAATCAGGATTTATTCCGACGCGCATCTCTGTCTGCTTGCTTATCTATATTTTTTAATTATTATTCGGTGTGCATGATAGGAGTCACCTACTCTTATTTTCGCTTGCATCTGTGGCCTCTGTCCGGGAGCAAAGGGGAACGAAAGCGACGCCGAGAAAGACGTACGCGAGCGCTAGCTGTTGTTTTCCGCTACCTTCCTGTGCCGCTTCCCACACAAAAAAGCTACTCCGTCGATCGCGTCCATGCTCGCAGCTGCTGCACAGATACAGTTCAAAATTTGGAGCTAATTAAGTAGTGGGTTCAGGGGGATTTGTTTAGGGAGGAGAACACGGTTAACGAGACGGTGGGACAAGCGACAAGGATTATATCCGTAAACAAATGAGGCGAAGTGACGGAAAGGCTAGGCTAGCTACGGGTATCCGACGGACGGAGGGAAAGGGGTATAAAAATGTCGGGCTGGGTCCTGGGTGTGTGCCATTCTTATCGCGAAAGGCCGTTGCCGTGGCGCAGCAGCAAACGGACGGAGATGCATGGAGGGAGCAGTGGGAGAAGAAAGGACAAAAGCGGGCCGGAGGGGAGTGGGCGCCGCGCCGCGGCGTGTGGGTCCCGGTCAGCACCCCGGAGTACGGCCTGTTCCGGTCAATCACACGTCCGAACTTGCCGTAATAAAACAAAAATAACAGTCATTCTGGTTTTTTGTTACCGTATAAGATAAAAGTCAATTTCTTTCGATTCAACGCACCTCGTCGTATATCCACACGTCTTTTTTCCAACAAGCGCAGTAAATTCCACATTTTTTAGGGATATAACTTCAACTTCTTCCTCACTAAACCCTGGGGGCGGAGACAAGGAGGTCTAGCAGGGGCTAGACTACGGATGGCACCCGCGTCTGTTGAGTGTGGTTCCAGCTTAACCAAACCTACACCCACAACCATATATCTATTCCGTAACTCACATTCGCACCCGTACATGGGTACAGATTATGTCGCATACCTGCACTCCTCGAGGGTAAAAAAATCACGAACAATAACCCATCAGTCCAACCAACTTAACAAGACATTTGAATAACACAATATGTAAAAAATAATAGCATATATTTTTATTTATTCACAGATTTAGCAGGGAATAAAATATATATTAAATAATAAAAAGACATAGCCAAACACATGATATATGCGGAAAAAAAAAAGTTACGGACAAACATAAGCTGCGCAGGAAGTATATAGTTAACTTTGATGTCTCAAAAGAATTGCAAAACAGCCACAGAGGCATACACAATCAGTCACGTAGCGACACTCGTCAACTCTACAAGTTCACAATTTCAATACTAAAATAAAGTTTAAATGACTGCAACATAAATCTGATCATCACACTTCAACACCTTGAAGACACAAAAAAATGATGGTTGTGCCAATATTCCAAGTCCCAAAATCTTCGGCAAACTAACTCCATATCTCCATCCGGATAGGTGGGTATGCGGGTGCGGGTAATTTTCTATTACCGTAGCCACACGGGCAATACCTAACTGGTAGAGATTTTTGCCTATTACTTAACTACTACTCGTGATGGGTAAAAACCCGTAGGGTAAACGGGTAGCGGTTACCCGTTGTCATCCCTAGGCTAGACCCTCTCAACGATACGGTAGTATATTCGGTAATGGCCGTAGATAATAATCCTTATTACTAGTATGTAAGCCCAAGTTTAACACTAATCAATCTTATTATGCACATTGAAGCCCATAATTAGAGAAAACAGCCCCGTATCACCATCGTGGTAGACATAAGACTAGAAGGTTTGCCTTGCTGTGATTCCATCCGTTCATTTTGCATCTTTTGTTCCGCGACCCCAGTGTTAGGACCAGATCGATTGGTCTCGCCGGCCGCCACTAATAGGCCAGGCCTTTCGCTGCTCGATCGCACGTTGCTCATGCTCGCCGACCGCCGGCGACGGACCAACACAGCTCATGAGGAGTTTAGGATAGGACGCTACACTACTCTGTTCTAAAGGTTGATTCAACCAGGAGCAATGCTAATCGGTCCTTCATTTTTAGCTGACCAAACACTCTGTTCTAAAGATAAACTGATTTGCACTACTACTGCTGGTAGCATGCAAATCTTTCATACGAATCTGGTACTCTAGTTTGCTATAGTACATTTGCATAGATTAATTAGTACTAAAGTACACATTATGTCTTAAGAAATGTTACAAACATCTGAAACCTTATGGATGATTGACCCAAGAAAAGTAATGCACATTCTTGACAATTGCTAGCCTTCTACTTCATATTTCTTGACTAAATATATCATCTATGCCATATTTACAAATAAATATTTCATTAACTCAATATTAATATTAGATTGTACATAATTGCGAAGGACATGCATATTATGAATAAAAATATGCCATCCTTCAACAATTTTATTTACTAAGAAAATATAGTTGTAATTATGGTGCAAAACATGTGCTTATTGGCATTTGGAATATTTGATATACCATGTAGACAGTGGTATTTTGCTCAATTATCCTCTAAATATAAACATGGACATGTCTCACCCTCAGAAATTTGCTCGAATAGGTCCAATTCCTGGCTCCGTCCCTGCTAAACCCTAAGAGCATCTCTCGCAGATACCGCATCTCGCGATACTGCAAAACGTGGATGCGGTAGACCGGAAACCTAGTTTGCAGTATGAAAAACACTAAGGCAGAACAGATACACTAATCCAAACTGCATATTTAAAATAGACATACATTGGTGCCAGATTCATACATAGAGGAGGTTTTGATCATCTAGATCTACACAAGTTTAGCAGAAAATGACGTTGCGCCCTACTTCTAGACTTCACCTACCATCTAAGTAGCTCCACCGAAGGTACCTACTCTCCGGATCATCTACGACGGCGGTGTCGCGCGCTTACTCGTCGACGTTGTTGGCGTCGTTATCGTAGTCGTCGTTGGTGAAGTACTCGTCGGGTAAGTCGGCTTCGAGGGCCTCGAGACTCCCCAGGTGTTCGCGGAGGGAGAGGCGACTAGCGGAGAAGATCGCCCTTCTCCGTCCTGCGCGTGTCGCGGCGGCGCTTCCGGCGCTGCATGATGTCCATGAGCATGTTTCACAGGGAGTTGAACCTGGCCTCGTTGATCAAGAGCTCCTCCTGCTCGTCGTTGGCAGCAGGCTCGCGAAAGACCGGCGGGAACATGTAGATTTCGGCCAACAAGAGCTCATCTGCATCGTTCGCGGCAGAATCGGCCGGCAGCGGCTGGGTCGCGTGGGGTGCGCCCATGGACGTCGCGGCCGTTTCCCTGCACGGGGAGGCGCTCGCATCCCTTCTCCTCCGGCAATAGCACCGGACAAGCTCGCACGCTGCAGCCAGGAGAAGCGACGCCGCGTGTGGCCAAATTGAGGCTCAATTGGCCGGCCATGACAAGATGGGGAGTGGACACGGAGGTTGACAACGGCGATGCGTTTTACAACGGCGTATGTGGCCGGAATCGGAGATGAGGATGGGCAGCGGCGAGGGTTTCTGGGCAAGATAGGAAGGGAAAATGGATACGGTATACCGCATTCGAGGCCTCTCGTCCCAAATATACGCGGGACGGATGGGCCGTTTTGAGGGGGAAACGACAAAAATATTTGCGGTACGAACCCTTTTATGGTATCTTGGAAGGCCAATTTTGGACATCGGTATAGCATATCGGCGCAAAAATTTCCGGGCCGACCGATATGCGCTTTCTGCTAGAGATGCTCTAATAAAAGCAACTCCAACAGCCGCTCTGCATATCGCGTCTATGTGGTAAAATCCGTGTGGGGTAGCCATTTCGATTGCTCCGACAAAGGCTGCATAGTTGAGCGTGCGGTATTTTTGTTGGGCCATGACATATTGCGCTATCCGGAGCGCCATATTTGTTGCGCTGACTATAGCGCACTGTAGCGCTCTCGCTCGCGTGCAAAGACCCAGAGAGTGGATTTCCCCAGCGTAAGTTGGGCCCTCGGCACCATCTGTGCCGTCCTTGTGTGAAAGATTCGTGCGAAAGTTAACTAGTCTTTGTCTGAAATATTTTTACATTTTAGCCCTTGTATTATTTTTATATCACGGTCCGGTCTAGGGAGAGGATAACCACCAAAAGCCCTTCGTGTACATACAGGTCTGAAGAGAACAACCATGGAGGTGTCGACCATGCAGCCATGAAGGCTGCAGATCCCTACGTGGTGCCTTCTCCCCAAATCCCAACGTGGTGCCTCCTCCCCAGGTCCCGACGCGCCTCCTCTTTCTTCTATCTCCGGCCAGCACCTCCTCTAGCCGTCGGAAGTGGAAAACACAGCCTCGACAGGCCTCGTCCTATGGAGCCTCCTTGTCTAGTTCAGATCCTCCTCTTTCTCTCCAAATATTGTTGGAGGGATTCTTATTTCTTTGTAAAGATTTGATGTTGGTTTTTCGATGAAAAATATGTCCATGCATATTGGATCCGAAAAAAGCATGTTGATGTTCATATAATTTTCTGTCTTCTCCAAAAAATTCCCGACCATGTTGGTGTTCATACTTCTTCTTGTATTTTATTTAGGTTGATTTTTTGTGAAGTCTGATTTGGGTAGATTTTTTCTATGATTATGCTACGAATTCGGTATGTATATTCTATCGATCTTGTATCTCGTGTTGATTATAATTCCAGCAATGATTTGTTATATATATGGATTTTCCCCTATTTGGCCGGTATCTTACTAAATCATTAATGAATCTTACATGAATTTATCGAATTTATATGTCATGTATATGAATTTTCCTCCTATGTTGGAAGAATCGTTAATGATTCTTACATGAATGTATGAAACTTGTATGAATCTTCAAGTGTATGGAACTTGTATGAATCTTCATGTATATAGAACTTATGAGATCTTCTGTTATTTGTTTGAATCATAGACCAATCTTTTATAAAATAATTTTTCAATTTTTAGTGCAGATCTATGAAATATGTAGTTTCTTATTCTCTAGATTAGATTGTGTATGAAACATCTTTGAATCATGGACTAATCTTTTTATTTTCCAAACGTCATTTTCCATACCTCTTTTTAGTTAGAAACATGTTCTTTAGTACTAATCCTCTATGAAACCGTGTTTTTTCTTGAACAGGTTTGAATCATACGTGAATTTGACAGTTACAGAATGCGACAGGGAGAAAATCGTATTTTCCATGATGAATGAATTATCTACTAATTTTTTCTTTGATCTTTGAAGATACGAGTGTCGAATTTTTTATCGAAACATACATGCAACATTGATAATCTTTAGAAAAATTATATGAATCATGTATGATTCTTTGCAGGAAATATATGGCTGGGCTGGCGCGGGTAACATCATATTTTCTGGCATATTTGGTTCGTAGAAAGTTGTGTCCTTCCACAAGAATCTTGTATGAATCTGTTGTGAATCTTGTGTTGAAAAAATTATATGAAAATCTTGTGTGAAAAAGATGTAGTGATGATTCATTTGAGTTTCGGTGTTGCCCATGTATCTTATATGAATGTTCCTATTTGAAAAAAATCTGTGAATTTTTTTTGTAAAGATTCATACATGTTAACTGATAAATTTTGAATAAATATCTGTGAATTTCTTTTTATGAAACTATGTTGTAACTAAAAACGGATAATTAATAAATTAAAAATATATTGTAACTAAAAATCTGTGAAGAATCCCACCGTTGTCAACGTATTTCTACAGTTTCACGGCCCATCGTGTACCTGTAGTTCTGTACACTGGAGAGTGGTAAATTAAAAAAGAATATTTTCTCTATGTAACAAGTGGGGAGACAAACAACAACGAAATATGTGTAAAACTTGAAAACAGTAGGGCCTGAGAAGTAAAACTGTAACAGAATCAAAAAGTGAGGTGGGAGGGTTGTTCTGTAAAAAAATGCGGTGACCCAGCATACCACTATATGTGTAGTACACTATAGTCGTTGACATGATATCTATAGAACATCGTTCCATAAATATCACATCCCTCAGAGTGGTACAACAAAAATGTTGCGGGTCCATATTACAAATATACACACATTATAATTATTACAATACCGAAAGTTCAAGACTTCCAAAAGATCCAACTTACAAACCAAAATATAAAGTGTTCAGCGGAATTTTAAAAGTAGCAACTTCGACTAGGAGTGGAGCTCAACAGCTTATTCTATAGAGTTCATGCTGCTCGGCTCCGTTAGTTACTACTAACTAGATACTTAATTGGCCTCGTTCTCATCGACACCGTATCGGATCTCGTAATCCACTCCTTCAACTCCTCCGGATAGATCACGTTCCTCGTAGGACACATTTTTTGACATTCGGCTGCATAAATTGGCACGTCTTCAGGATCCTCAGAGTCTAAGCAAGGGATCAAAGGAAAGAATGAGTAACAGCGTTACCCAACAAGTTCATTATATGCAAGGTGGGAAGTTTGATACTCTAACTACCACCTCGGATTATAAATCCTTAGCACTATGCAATTTTTGTAAATCTTTCTTCAAAGATTGATTTTATTCTGAAAAACTATGACAATTAGCCTTCACGGGTTGACCAGAACTTTCATGGAGTTCCTTTCCTACCGCGTTCGTAGCTCCTTCCCGGAACAGGGAGTAACAAGTTACAATTCTTACACTCTGCAGAGGTGCGTTACTTTACCCATGAGAGATCAACTCCTTCTTGCACAACCGGGCTTACTTTCCCGTCCACAATTCCATGATGTGGGGCCCAGTAGTTGGTCCAAACCAATCACTGCCCCCTTCGCGACCCCGCACTACTAGAAAAACGCCTATTCGTGGCGCACACGAAAAGGCCTTCTGTGGCGCACTAGCAGTGCGCCACGAAGCTTATTCTGAGTCTACGTGGCGCATCGCATGGTGCGCCACGGTTATATCGAGATAGGCGTGGCCTACCAATCGCCACGGGTAGGGTACATGCGCCACGGATGTTTTTTCAAAATCAAAAAATGCAAAACACTCGTTTTGAATTAAAAGCAATGTCCGCGTCGTGTCGCCTGCCACGTGGGGAAGGTGGCCGTGGCCACGACCTACCACCGCAGAAGGTGCGGGAGGCCGTGGACTTGCTACTTCGCCCGGCATCGAGGAAGAGAGGCGAGGTGTGGTGGAGAAGGAGGAGGTTGCCTGCAGGAGAAGGAGGTCTTCAGCGGTCGTCGGGAGCTCGTCGCTCTTCGTGACTGCAAGGAGGAGGAGGCGAGGAGGAGGCCGCAAGGAAGGAGGTCGTCGCCGTCATGACTGCAAGGAGGAGGAGAAGGTCTCCGCCGCCATCGCCATCTTCACTGCCACGGCAAGGGAAGGAGGAGAAGTAAAGGAGGAGGAGGAGGAGGAGGAGAAGAAGAGAGAAGGAAAAGGAGAAGAGAGAAGGAAAAGGAGGAGGAGGAGAATGAAAAAGAGAAGAGGGAGGAATAGGGGTAGGTGGACGGGGTGGTGATTCAAATTTGAATCCGCCTAAGATTATCCGTGGCGCACTAGGTGGTGCGCTACGGTAAGTTGCCTCAATTTTTTTTTCTAAAGAAAAATCTTGTTTTTGCCATAACTTTTTACTCTTTTCGAATTTTGAGATTCTAAAAAATCGCTAAACGACCTAAAGGTATTGCAAGCGGATCTGGAATCTCGTTCTGGTCATTTTGGTATATTATATGTTTTTTTTCGACATCGTATGCAAAAGTTACGGCATTTTTACCGTGGCATGACTTTTTTTTGCAAATAAAGTCGAAACTCATTTTTGTTAATTTTACTAGAAGCTATACCACATTACCTACCTAAATACAAAAGGATTTAATTTTTTCAAGTGTTTATCATTTTCGTTTATTTTTTGCAAACTCTAAAAAGGCGATCCAGGGGGGGTGGAGTTGGTGCATGCCACTTAGGCGTAGGGCACTAGGGCAGAGTGCCCCTGGCTAAGTTTATATCCGTGGCGCACTATGCCATGTGCGCCACAAATGTTGTGGCCGTTCACAGCAGGGGCGTGCGCTTAGTAGCGCACCCCCATGTCGCCACAGATGACACTAACAACTGGTGGCGCATGACTATAGTGCGCTCTGAGATGTTTGGCGGCGTCAACGGGGCCACACACATTTGTGGCGCACTATAGTCATGTGCGCCACGGTTGTTCTAGTTACTAGTAGGGCACTGCCCACAGGTGAGCCACGCCTGTTTTAGCCGTGGGGCACTTCAACCATGTGAGCCACGGATGTGCTGATTACCTATAGCTGTTTTCCTAGTAGTGCCGCATGCCTCCTTGGTGTACACCATGCCCACATAAAGAATTACGGTAACGGTTTGTACAAACCATTAGATGCCAGAACTATCGTAGGACGATGAGGGTTCCCACCCATATATTGCATATCATCTACGAATTACCAATTAATATGCACACTACGAGGGTAACAGCCACGACCTGCACATCCGGCTTCATGCGAGAGGAAGAAGATACAGCTGACTTCTCCTTCCCATTCCAAATCTCATGGTTAACGCGTAATATATGGCGCTAGAATCACTAATGTCAGGGGTTATTAAGTCCCTACTTGATCATCATTGTTTCAATTAGAACCCTAAGTTCTATTGCTCCATTATATCACCGCTTAGGATGATATCTATGATTTCTTTATTTATGAAAATAATATTTTCTTTCTTTTATAGCATATATGATAACACACAATTTGCAAATACTTTGATAAAGACTCTTCAAAGGACATGAGCAAGTGATGAACTTGCCTTGTGATGACAAGGTAGTGAAGTCTGATGCTTGCATTGTACCTTGAGCTTCTAGTTCTACAAAAACATCATTATTACCCGGTAAGGACAATATTTAAATAAGCAAAGATGATTATGCAAGTAATGTAATGCATTATTTAATTCTATATGCATTTTCCCTATATAAGGTGCCTTTTAATAAAGCATTTATAAATATATTCTTTATATATATTTATTGCATATATTGAATTATTTTATTTTATTTCCCTTTTTACTGGACTTTTATTGATTTAATAATTCTTTTAGGAATTATTAATTATACCTTAAAATTTATTATTAAATGTTTATTTAGTATTTTTCAAAAATACTATAGTATTAATATATAATGAGAGTGATTTTTATTTATTTTTATCATCTTTCAATAATTTTGTAAAATTCCATAAGGAATATATAAATTACAAAATTCTTATAAAAATTTAAATGTCCAAAATTTTATATCTTATTTTATTTGGCTAGAGTGGATTTTTGTGAATCCAAAAAAAAATTATTTATAATTTTTGGACCTTTATTTTATTTTCTAGAATTTTATTGAGGTCAGGGGCATTTTGGTCTTTTCCAATTGATTAAACATTTTTTAAATGATTTGGGCTGGCCTTTTGGGCTTATTGGGCCAGTATGGCCCAATAGGGCAGTGTCAAAATCACCCCGAGGGGTTTTAGCCCACCCAGCCCACTCTCTCTGCCTCTTCCTCGTTCTTACCTTTCCTCTTCCTCGACCTCGCGGCTCTGGCGCCGCCACTGGCAATGGCCGCTGTTGAGGCTTCCCCTGGCCGCTGTCGTGGTGCATGGCGAGGTTTGCGACTATGCTCGTTCATCTAGTCCAGCTCGATTTGACTCCGGGGCTTCTCCGTGGCCAGATTCACCCCGTTCCTGAACCCTAGGGTTAGGGGAAAGTGCTGCCGCCGTCGCGGTCACGCCTGCGATGGTGTGCTGGGCTCGTGTGCTGCTGTGGCCATCGCCGTGGCTGGTGAAGGTTGCAGTGCCCCCTGGTTGCTCCTTGTGCTGTCGCGGGTTCGTCGGCCAATATGCTTCCTCTTCAATTTGTTAGCGAGGACCCCGGGTAAGTTGCCTCCGTGGTCTTGTTCATGCTACTACCATGAATCTCTCTGTGTGTATCTAGTGGCTTCTCGTGCCTAGTGACTATGTTCTGATTAGGGTTCATCTCCTAATGAGGGTTCTTGTTTTGATTAGGGTTCATAACCCCATGTTGATCATATCCATGATGCTTTAGATCTAGTGGTGATCATACTTGAGCATGAAGAATGATTGTTTGCTGTGGTTCATGATTTGTAGTGGCTTTGATGATGTTAGTGGCTTGTCAGATTTATTCCAGTGGTAATTCATTATGATCCCATGCTAGTGTTTCTATGGAATCCCTGATTGGGAATGTTGTTGATCTGATAACTTACTCTAGTGTCAGAATGTTTATACTGACAGTAGTTTCTCTCAGTAGTTGGTTACCACAATTATAATGGTAGGCTTGTATGAGATTATACATACTGAATATAATCATTACATGTAATGATTTTCTGTGAATGTATAGATGAATTTGATGTTGATTCCTGGCACTTGGCTCCAGAAAGATGATATGTATTGGTTTGTTCCTTTTATCTGTGGAAACTAAGCAAAGATTGGTTTTAGCTCATTTAGAACTTGTCCTTGTGATACCATTATGACCTGGCACACAAGTGATTGAGTTTTATTTCTGGGCTTGGCTTTGACAATACTTGTGATTAATACTGGCAAGATAAAATGAAAGCTTTTCTTAACTCTCCTGCCTATGATGTTGGTCTGAGGCTCTAAGATTTTAAGTCCTAGTTAGTTGAGCAAATTGTTTGTTTGTAACTTGTAAGATTAGAGGTGTTACTCTCTTTGGGATATGTGCCCTGATCTGATAAGAACAAATGAAGAATGATTTAAGTTGCATAAATTAACACTAAACTCTATGATGCTGGTCTGAGAGTTTAGTGCTTTTGGCTGAGTTTGATTTCTTATCTTTATACTTGAAATCTCTAGGATAGATTCACCCTCACTTGGGTGATTATTGAGAGATTATTTCACAAAGCAACACATGCTTTTGTTTAGATACTATGATTTAAGCATGTGATGGTTTTATGAGACTAACCACAAAATATGATGATGGTGTAGTAAGTTGATGATGATCTAGATCTGGTTTTGCTGGACTCCTGTGCTTGCTCTTGAGATAGCCTACTCCTCCTAGCTCCTGGGCTTGATCTTGTTGTCCACATGATTCATCCCCCTCCTTATGTCACCATCCTGGTGATGTTTGGTTGATCTGGGTGGTTTGGTTTGGCTGTTGTTCTTGGTTTAGCTGTTGTCTACACTTGTGGATATGTTCGGAATTTTTGGAACTTACTATTACCAGATTACTTTCACATGGCTGGTGGATTTGTCCCTTTTAGCTATCATTTGACTTCTGGCTTTGAATTTATAAAAGATGGAATCTTTCATATTGGTGAAACTTGCCCCTTTTATAACATTTCTCAATGATGAATTTGTCAAGTGCATTTCACTGACATATCTGAGAGAAATAGTACTAACACTAATCTTCTTTTGTTTTTATTTAATCTTTGTTTTGCAGGTGCAAAGATAAAGATGAAGATTTAGTTTAGATTTAGATATAGGATAGTTAGTAAATATTCCAATGTAATTTTTATTATTCTTTTGTAATTTTTATTATTCTTTTGTAATTTTTCTTTTATTATTCTTGTAATCTTTATTTTATTGAATTGTAATAAAGATTATATTATTATTAATAAAGAATATTCTTATTCTTTATATATTTGCTTTTGTGAATTGTATGGATGATTTTACTAAGTTATAATTTTGTAACTTAATTATATATTGATGATATGAAATAAATTTCATATTCATTATTGTTTTTCTTTGGATAGAATTTAAGTTATAATACTTATTTCTTAATCAAATTAAGATTCAAAACTTATATCTAATTCACTTCAATTATAATTCAATCACTCAAGTCTAATATTCAAATTCATTTGAAAACACATAACTCCTTAAGATCATCTTAAAGTTTATAACAATCATCCTTTAAGACTAAACCTAATCTCAAAAGATGAAAGAAACATTGATCACTTAAGATTTTAATTTGGAGAAAATTTTACCCATATTTTCACAAATAAATGCATGCAACATTGTCGCAAAGACCCACGGGGGAATTGCATTGTCGCAAAGACCCACCCGTTGTGCTGAAATTTTCTCTTGTCTACCCCATTTTTTCACACCCACTCCAGCATTGCCGCCATGCCACATTCAACGCACATCGTCGTATATCCACACACGTAAAAAAGGGAAAGTGTGGTCTTCTTTTTTCCAACAAGCGCGGTCAATTCCAACTTCTTACTCTCTAAACCCAATAAAAGCAACTTCAACAGCTGTTGCATATCGCGTCCGCGTGGTCAAACCGCTATTATAGCATGCGGATAGCTATTTCGAGGGCTCCAACAAACGCTGCATAGTTGAGTGTGTGACAATTTCTTTGGGCAAAGTGCCAACCACTGCGCTGAATTTTTCCGTGCCTTCGTCTACCACATTTCTTATCACTTACTATGGAACCGTCGATGTGCCAATTCATCCCCGCCGGCGCTCTCCCGCTATAGATCCATCGTCGTGCCCCCACATGGTTTTCCCGGCGTCACATGCGCGGTGAGGAGGTCGTCGTCGCCACCTCTCTTTTTCCCGCGGCTCGATTCGGTGATTCCGCGCCGCACGTCGCTCGATTTGGCCACTAGCTACAACCGACGTGCTATCTTTGTGTTGTGCTGAGCTCGACGGAGGCAATGTCCTACAACACCCAAGAAGCTACTTGACACATGCAAGGTGGTCGTTGAAATGACCGCAAGGTACGTGTCATGGCCGACACGCCATTATTTTTGGTAGATTTTAGTTTTGTTGGTAGATGAAGTAAGTATAAAGGAGACAAGAGAGGGAGGCATGTTGCATTGCCTTGTACCATTCAATTCAATGCATTGAGATGCATGATGACCTTTAACATGATCTCATCGAGAGTGGTGAAAAAGGAATGGGCAATACAATAATTAATGTCTACTTCCTCTATTTCAAAATATAAGATGTTTTATCTTTGTGAAAGAAGCGTAGATTCGGAATAAACCTACACACTAAAAGTGATCTAGATACACTACTTTTACAAAGCTAAAATATATTATATTTTGTAACAGAGAGAATACTTATTTGTATGTTTGTTGTATTGTTCATGGACAAGTTGTTGTATTTGTTGTATTGTTCTTGTACTATTTACTAGTGTTGTAATAATAAACTAGACAATTCATTGTAGATTTATTTTAGTTTGTTTGATATTTTTCATTACATATGTGTACTTGCTGTTTGCACTGGTCGCGCGCGCTGCAACTTGCAACGCCTGCTGGGGCTACTTTTACTTGCAGCCGCTGTTGTCGGATTTGGGTGCGGGTGTTGGAGTTGCTCTAATACGTATAACATGTGTTACAAAAAAATCATACGATTGTGACTTTATTTGAATACAGATTAAACGGTAAAACATGCATGATACATAATTAATATTTTGATGATCCAATACACTAGCCAACATAAATAAACTTCAAAGAAGTGTATGCGCCCCACAAATAGAGACGGCATCTTTAGCTTCTCCTTCTACGTGTTAAACTTCTGCCCAAAACTCAGTGTGTAGAAGAAAGAATCTGCACGAACTGTACCAGCTCCAAAGTTTGAATAATGTTGAAATTTAAACTTGAAACTCACGGGGTAAAGGAGTATAGAAACCCATCAACGAATGAGTTGGCCCGAGTTTTAAGCCAAATTCATTAAAGAACCAAGATTGACGAGTTCTGCTAAAGAGTTGCTCATTTAACTCACTAATTTTGTTAATCGGAAGGGAGATGCAATATCACCAACACGTGCCTCTTTTTGGTGTAAATTGTTGATTGTTCCCATTTGTGAAATAAATTTGTGACCATAAAAATATTTTATGTGTGCACATAAAACATCACTTCCTTGGCACAGTAAAATCGGCTCCCACATTTTCGGTGATTTAACTTTGATCAACAAAATCTGTACATGTTCTAATAAAAAACTATACTCCATTCATACATGTTTATTAGGGATATTACGTATTCTAGGAGAAACTCGACTAATAATTTAAACAACAATTGGTTAGTTATATGTCACCACAAGTATATGACTGAAAACACCTTTAAAATATGAACCCGGTGATATTTTTTAAGACATATAATTAGCATCTGTTTCAAGGTTGAAATTCAAACTTGAAACTCACGAGCAAAACGAGTATGGCCTTGACTAAGCTCAAACCCATGAATGAATCAGTTGACCTGAGTTTTAAGTAAAATTCATTAAAGAACTAAGCTTGACAAGGCGTGCTAATGAGTTGCTCATTTAACTCGCTAAGCTTGTTGATCGGAAGGGAGAGCCGATATTACCAACACGTGCCCCTTTGGTGTGTTGATTGTTCTGATTTGTGTAGTAAATTTGTGACCATAAATATATTTTACGAGTCCACACAATACATTAGTCCCTCGTTCGATGAGACTAATCATAGTGGAAGTAACAAAAACGTTAAGTGTAATGTTAACTAAATATTTTGATGATATGAAATATCATTAAATAAGAATAAAGATAGCTATGATAAGTTGCTACGATTACCATAACATATTATACAACCTATTTGTGACTAGCTGAAAAGACAGAGATGTCGTCTAGATGTGGGTGAGTAGAAGTTAAACAATTGCGATTTTGGCTATAATAAATGCAAATAAAACTAGCTTTTAATTTATCAAACACAAAACTTAAATATGTTAGGTTCAACCAAGTGCACCAATAACTTATTAAAAGCAAGAAAAACAACAAATTTATAGCAAGATATATTACTTTAACCTCAAAGGCTATCACACTATAAAATACATAAGTAAAGAGTTCGGAAATAGAAATAACTAAGGTACACTGAGACATGATTTTATACCGAAGTTCGCTTCCAAAAAAGCTAATCTCCGTTGGAAGCGAACTGTCAGGGTTTGTTCATGCACAACAAAAAATCGCCCTATAAGAACAACCAAGATCTGACCATGAAGACACTAACGGGATAAGGTCTAGATATCATACCGACGTTGATGGGGAAGAGGATGTCAGTCGGTGTAGACGTTGAAGACGTATGAGTCGATCTCCGCAGCTACGTGTATCCCTCCCAGCCAAGAGGAGAGTGTCCACTCGATGCTAGGATCTAATGGAAGATCGCTTCGTTGAGATGTTGTTAAAAACAAGATCATATAATTAGGAGAATGGTATGATGGACATACTCCTATAGATAAGCGTAGCATAAAGGTCAAGTCATTTTAATAGTTCAATTGCTATAAGCTTTCTGATACATAGTAACCGAATTTCTTCGACCATGAGATCATGCTAATCACCATCACCGGAAGGATGCTTTGATGACATCAAACACCACACCGTAACTGGGTGGCTATAAAGATGGCATTGAGTGTTCGGAAAGTATGAGTTGAGACACATGGATCAAGAGTGGGATTTGTCCATCCATATGACATATAGATATTACTCTGGGCCCTCTCGGTGGAATGTCATCCAATTAGCTTGCAAGCATGTGACTGGCTCACAAGGGATCACATATCAAGGGAACGATAAAAGAGTACTTATCGGTAACGAGGTTGAAGTAGGTATGCAGAGATACCGACGATCAAAACCTCGGATAAGTAAACTATCGTGAGACAAGGGGAAATTGGTATCGTATGTAAGTGGTTCATTCGATCGCAAAGTAATCGTAGAAATATGTGGGAGCCATATGAATTTCCAGATTCCTCTATTGGTTATTGATCGGAGAAGTGTCTCGGTCATGTCCGCATAATTCACGAACCGTAGGGAGACACACTTAAGGATTCGATGTTGTTGAGTAGTTATGGAATGATGAGTAAGATACCAAATGTTGTTCGGAGTCTTGGATGGGATCCAGGATATCACGAGGAGATCCGGAATGGTCCGGAGAATAAGATTCATATAAGGAAAGTCCTGTTTCGGAGTTCAGAAAAGATTCCGGTGCTTTCACCAGGAATGTTCTAGAAGGGTCTGGAAGGTCCGACACTCCGGAGGGGAAGGGTACATGGATGTGTCATGACAATATGGAATGGTTGCATCGTGTACTAGGTCACTTGGCTGGGCAAAATAAAGAGAGAAATCAAATCGAAGTTTGAAAGTCAAACGCCAATTTCAAAAGTCAAATCTCAAGTTTGCTTGGTGGAGGGAGAGTAGGAAACCTACTTGGGGAGGAAGTCCCCTCCCTCCACCCGCCGGCCAAGGAGGAGGAGTTGGAGGAGGATTCCCTTCTCCCAACAGGCCCCCTCCAACCTATATAAGGAGGGGTAGGGCTGCCCCTACCCTCACACCTAAACCCTAGCTCCTGGCGCCTCCACCACAAGTGCAGCAGCCGCCGCCTAGGGCTTCTCCCAACTCGCCGAGTTAGGGTTTCCCCAAACCCTAGCCATCGGCCACACCCTCCCCTTGGTTCCCTCTAAACCGTAGATCGCCAAGGCCTCTCTCATACTCCACCATACTCGCTCCGGCTTAAGGCGAAGCCCTGCGAGATCTACCCTCTACTTCCGGCACCACGCCGTCGTGCTGCCGGAATCACGAGGAGAGTACTACAACCTCCGCTGCCTGCTGGAACAAGGTAGAGGAAGGTCTTCATCGAGTACCGAACGTGTGACCGACTGCGAAAGCGCTGCCGGAAGGATCGTCTACGCGATGTTGAGATCGGCAAGAGTACGACTACATCACCCACGAGAATTTGCTCTCGTTAACCGCTTTGGAATATTCGAGGGTGAGTTCCTCTATCGACTCGTTGCTACAATCTAGTATATAGATCTTGGCTTGTTTGTGTGCATGCGGTAGAAATTTTTTATTTTCCATGCTACAAACCCCTACAGTTGTATCAGAGCCGTGTCTATTTGTAGATCTGTTGCACGAGTAGAACACAATGGTCATTATGGGCGGTGGTGCTTTTATTATCAATTGCTTTTTGTGTACTTTGCATCTTGCGGTATGATGGGATGAAGCGGACTGGGCTAACCTTACATGACATCGTTCATGAGACTTGCTCCACGCTCAACATGCAACTTGTATTGCATAAGTGGCTTTGCGGGTGCCTGTCTCTCCCATCATAGAATAGATCCAATTTACAATGGGCACTTGATAGTTCAAACATCAACGTTGTGGTTCTTGTTCGTAAGTTAGAACGACACTTATTGAAAGCCCCAAACCACGTAAAATATGCAAAGAAAATTAGAGGCGTCTAACTTTGTTTTACAGGGGTGTGTTGTGATGTGATATGGCCATGATTGTGATTATATTTGATGTATGCAATGTTCCTTATTGTAAGTTGGCAACCGGCAGGAGCCATATGGTTGTCTTTAAATTCCGTTAAGGCCTGCGTTTCTATTCAAAGTAGTTGTAATAGTTGAAGCTGGTGGACGACAACCAAGAAACAGCGCCATTGACCTTGACGCCATACTGGTGATGATGGAGATCATGATTGTGCTTGAAGATGGAGATCAGAAGCACAATAAGAAAGGCCATATCATATCACATATTATGAATTGCATGTGATGTTAATCTTTTTATGCATCTTGTATTGCTTAGTTCATGATGGTAGCATTATAAGATGATCCCTCAAGCACACAATTTCAAGTTTTAAAGTGTTCACCCTTAGTAAGCACTGTTGCTAAAGCTCGTTGTTTCGAAGCACCACGTGATGATCGAGTGTGTTAGAATCTGCGAGTGTATACAACGTGAGCAAGCCAGATTTGCTCATGCGGAAGCTAAGGTTTGATCTTGACGAGCCTAGCATGTACAGACATGGTCTCGAAACACGGATCACCGAAAGGTAAAGAATGAGTCATATAGTAGATATGATGAACATGTTGATTGTTCGCCATTGAAGCCACGTCAACTCTCGTGATGATCGGTTTTGATGTGGTGGATTTGGTTCGTGTGATCACTAAAACAATGTGAGGGATATTGTTTTGAGTGGGAGTTCACCTAGATTAATTTAACTATTAATTAGAACTCAATTTGTCATAAACTTAGTCTAAACTATTGCAAATATGTTGTAGATCAATGGCGTCCCCTACCATCAATTTTAATGTGTTCCTAGAGAAAAAAAAGTTGAAAAACAATGGAAGCAATTTCGCGGATTGGTTCCGCAATTTGAGGATTGTCCTCAATGCTGGTAATTTGACCTATGTCTTTGGATGCACCATTGGTGACTCCGCAAGAATTCTGCTACCGATGAAGTAAAGAATGTTTACCTCACTCTAAGAATCAAGATCCACAGTTTATTGTGCTATCTTGTATGGTTTGGAATCGGAGCTTCAGAAAAGGTTTGAGAACCATGACCCACATGATATTGTCCGTGAACTCAAAATGATATTTGAGGCTCACGCGGCAGTTGAGAGTTATGAGGCTTCTGAAAAGTTCTTTAACTGCAAGATGGAAGAGGGCAGCTCCATCAGTGAGCACGTGCTTAAGATGACTGGGCACGCAAACAAACTCCAAAGTTTGGGTATAGTAATTCCTAATTCTTCAGGGATTCACCGTGTCCTCCAATCACTAGCACCAGGTTACAAGAACTTTGTGATGAACTACAATATGCAAAACATGGACAAGACGTTGCCAGAACTCTTCTCTATGTTGAAATCTGCAGAAGTGGAGATAAAGAAAGAGCACCAAGTGTTGTTGGTCAATAAGACCACCAAATTAAAGAAGCAAGGCCAGTCTAAGAAAAAGGGAAACTTCAAGAAGGGTGGTAAGAAAGTTGTCGCACCGGCGAAGAAGACCAAGATTGGGCCCAAGCCTGATACTAAGTGCTTTTACTGCAAGGGAGAGGGTCACTGGAAGTGGAATTGCCCAAAGTACTTGGAGGATTTGAAGAATGACAACATCAAGAAGAAAAGTATATCCGATATACATGTTATTGATGTGTATCTCACTAGTACTCGTAGTAGTGCCTAGGTATTTGATACTGGTTCGGTTGCTCATATTTGTAACTCAAAACAGGTGCTGCAGAATAAACGGAAGCTAGCGAAGAACAAGGTGACGATGCGCGTTGGAAATGGATCAAAGGTCGATGTGATCGCGGTTGGCACGCTACCTCTTCATATACTATCGGGATTAGTTTTATACTTAAATAATTGTTATTTGGTGCCTGCGTTGAGCATGAACATTATATCTGGATCATGTTTATTGCGAGACGGTTACTTGTTTAAGTCTGAGAATAATGGTTGTTCGGTTTATATGAGTAATATGTTTTATGCACATGCACCTTTGATAGATGGTCTATTCTTATTGAATCTCGATTGTAGTAATACACACATTAATAACATTGAGGCTAAACGTTTGAAATCGAGCGATAACACGACATATATGTGGCACTGTCGTCTTGGTCACATTGGAGTGAAGCGTATGAAGAAAGTCCATTCTGATGGACTTCTTGAATCACTTGAAAGATGCGAAGCATGTCTGATGGGTAAAATGACTAAGACTCCATTTTCTGGTATGATGGAGCGAGCTATGGACTTATTGGAAATCATACATACATATGTGTGTGGTCCAATGAGTGTAGCATCGCACGGTGGTTATCGTTATGTTCTTACCTTCACGAATGACTTGAGTAGATATGGGTATATCTATTTCATGAAACATAAGTCCGAAACTTTCGAGAAGTTTAAGGAATTTCAAAGTGAGGTTGAGAATCAACATAACAAGAAGATTAAATTTCTATGATCTGATCATGGAGGTGAATATCTAAGTTACGAGTTTGGTGAGCATTTGAAAAAATGTTGAATACTTTCACAATTGACACCGCCGGGAACACCACAGCGTAATGGTGTGTCCGTACGTCGTAATCGAACTCTCTTAGATATGGTTCGTTCTATGATGTCACTTACAGATTTACCGCTATCGTTTTGGGGTTATGCATTAGAAACAGCCGCATTCACTTTAAATTGGGCACCATCTAAATCCGTTGAAACGACACCGTATGAATTATGGTTTGGGAAGAAACCTAAATTGTCGTTCCTTAAAGTTTGGGGTTGCGAAGCTTATGTAAAGAAGTTACAGCCCGACAAGATTGAACCCAAAGCGGAAAAATGCGTCTTCATAGGATACTCGAAGGAAACTATTGGGTATACCTTCTATCATAGATCCGAGGGCAAAATCTTCGTTGCTAAGAATGGATCCTTTCTAGAGAAGGAATTTCTCTCGAAAGAAGTGACTGGAAGGAAAGTATAACTTGACGAGGTTGTTGAACCTTCTCTCGAACTTGCGAGTAGCGCAGCACCGGAAGTAGTTCCTGTGGCGCCTACACCAATAAGATATGAAGCTAATGATGATGATCATGAAACTTCGATTGAAGTTACTACGGAACCTCACAGGTCAATGAGAACTCGTACCACTCCTGATTGGTATGATCCCGTTATGAATGTCATGTTGGTGGACAACACCGATGACCCTGCGACATATGAGGAAGCGATGATGAGCTCAGATTCCAATAAATGGCAAGAAGCCATGAAATCCGAAATTGGATCCATGTACGAAAACCAAGTATGGACTTTGGTGGACTTCTGGGATGGTAGTAAATTGTCGAGAACAAATGGATTTTCAAGAAGAAAATAGATGTTGATGGTAATGTTACTGTCTATAAAGCTCGACTTGTCGCAAAATGGTTTCGACAAATTCAAGGAGTTGACTACGATGAGACTTTCTCACCAGTAGCGAAGCTAAAGTCTGTGAGGATCATGTTAGCAATCGCTGCATATTATGATTATGAGATATGGCAGATGGATGTCAAAACGGCGTTCCTCAGTGGAGACATTGATGAAGAGTTGTATATGATGCAACCCAAAGGTTTTGTTGATCCGAAAGATGCTAACAAGGTGTGCAAACTTCAATGGTCCATATATGGATTGAAGCAAGCATCCCGAAGTTGTAATCAACGTTTTGATAAGGTAATCAAAAGCTTTGGTTTTATACAAACTTATGGAAAAGCTTGTATTTACAAGAAAGTGAGTGGGAGCTCTGTAGCATTCTTAATACTATATGTAGATGACATATTGTTGATTGGGAATGATGTAGACCTTCTTAATAGTGTCAGGGATTATTTGAATAATAGTTTTTCAATGAAAGATCTTGGCGAAGCAGCTTACATATTATGCATAAAGATTTATAGAGATAGATCGAGACGCCTGATATCATTGTCACAAAGTAAATATTTGGACAAAGTTCTAAAGAGGTTTGGAATGGAAGATAGCAAGAAAGGGTTCTTGCCCATGTTGCCCAATACGACCTTGAGTAAAACTCAAAGTCCCTGTGGCAAGAAGATAGAGAAAGGATGAGTAAGACTCCTTATGCCTCAGCCATAGGATCTCTAATGTATGCCATGCTATGTACTAGACCCGACATTGCATATGTTGTTAGTTTGACTAGCAGATATCAAAGTGATCCAGGAGTGGATCATTGGATAACGGTCAAAAACATCCTTATGTACTTGAGAAGAACTAAGGATATGGTTCTTTCTTATGGAGGTGAAGAACAGCTCGTTGTAAATGGTTACACCGATGCTAGTTGGAACACCGATCCGGATAATTCTAAATCTTAATCTGGATATGTATTTACTTTGAATGGTGCAACAGTTAGCTGGAGGAGTGTAAAGCAAAGCGTTGTGGCGACATCTTCAACTGAATCGCAATACATAGCTGCTTCGGAGGCTTCACAAGAAGCGATATGGATGAAGGAGTTCATTACAGAGCTTGGTGTGGTTCCAAGTGCGCTGGACCCAATGTCTATCTATTGTGATAACATGGGCGCCATAGCCAATGCGCAAGAACCAAGGTCACACAAGAAGCTGAAGCACATCAAGCTACGTTTTCACGCTATTCGAGAGCATGTCCAAGATGGTGACATAAAGATTTGCAAAGTACACACAGATCTGAATGTAGCGGATCCGTTGACTAAACCTCTCCCGAGGGAAAAACATGACCAGCACCAAACCGCCATGGGTGTTCGGTATATTACCATGTAATCTAGATTAGTTGACTCTAGTGCAAGTGGGAGACTGTTGGAGATATGCCCTAGAGGCAATAATAAATGTAGTTATTATTATATCTTTGTGTTTATGATAAATGTTTACATTCATGCTCTAATAGTATTAACTGGAAACATTAATACTTGTGTGATTTGTAAACTAAATTAGAATCCCTAGTAAAGCCTCTTTATAATACTAGCTTGTTGGTTAATAGATGATCGTGGTTTCCCGATCATGAACATTGATATGTTGTTAACAACAAGATCATATCATTAGGAGAATGGTATGATGAACATACTCCTATAGATAAGCGTAGCATAAAGATCAAGTCATTTTAATAGTTCAATTGCTATAAGCTTTCTGATACATAGTAACCTAATTCCTTCGACCATGATATCATGCTAATCACCATAACCGGAAGGATGCTTTGATGACATCAAACACCATAGCGTAACTGGGTGGCTATAAAGATGGCATTGAGTGTTCGGAAAGTATGGGTTGAGACACATGGATCAAGAGTGGAATTTGTCCATCCATATGACGGATAGATATACTCTAGGCCCTCTCGGTAGAATGTCATCCAATTAGCTTGCAAGCATGTGACTGGCTCACAAGGGATCACATATCACGGGAATGAGAAAAGAGTACTTATCGGTAACGAGGTTGAACTATGTATGCAGAGATACCGACGATCAAAACCTCGGATAAGTAAAATATCGTGAACAAAGGGAAATTGGTATCGTATGTAAGTGGTTCATTCGATCGCAAAGTAATCGTAGAAATATGTGGGAGCCATATGAATTTCCAGATTCCTCTATTGGTTATTGATCGGAGAAGTGTCTCGGTCATGTCCGCATAATTCATGAACCGTAGGGAGACACACTTAAGGATTCGATGTTGTTGAGTAGTTATGGAATGATGAGTAAGATACCTAATGTTGGTCGGAGTCTCGGATGGGATCCGGGATATCACGAGGATATCCGGAATGGTCTGGATAATAAGATTCATGTAAGGAAAGTCCAATTTCGGAGTTCGGAAAAGATTCCGGTGTTTTCAGCGGGAATGTTCTAGAAGGGTCTGGAAGGTCCGGCACTCCGGAGGGGAAGGGTACATGGATATGTCATGACAATATGGAATGTTTGCATCATGTACTAGGTCACTTGGCTGGGCAAAATAAAGAGAGAAATCAAATCGAAGTTTGAAAGTCAAACGCCAATTTCAAAAGTCAAATCTCAAGTTTGCTTGGTGGAGGGAGAGTAGGAAACCTACTTGGGGAGGAAGTCCCCTCCCTCCACCCGCCGGCCAAGGAGGAGGAGTTGTAGGAGGACTCCCTCCTCCCAACCGACCCCCTCCCACTTATATAAGGAGGGGTAGGGCTGCCCCCTACCCTCACACCTAAACCCTAGCTCCTGGCGCCTCCACCACAAGTGCAGTCGCCGCAGCCTAGGGCTTCTCCCAACTCGCCGAGTTAGGGTTTCCCCAAACCCTAGACATCGGCCACATCCTCCCCTTGGTGCCCTCTAAACCGTAGATCACCAAGGCCTCTCTCATACTCCACCATACTCGCTCTGTATTATGAAGCCTGAGATCTCCTCTACTTGGACACCACGCGTCGTCTTCTTGGGAATCATGAGGAGTACTACAACCTCACGTCTTTGGAACAAGGGAGAGGAAGGTCTTCATCAAGTACCGAATGTGTGACTGATTGCGGAAGCGCTGCGGAACGCAGCGCCGGAAGGATCGTCTACGTGATCTTGAGATTGGCAAGAGTACGACTACATCACCCACGAGAATCTGCTCTCGTTAACCGCTTTGGAATCTTCGAGGGTGAGTTCCTCTATCGACTCGTTTCTACAATATAGTAGATAGATCTTGGCTTGTTAGTGTGCATGCGGTAGAAATTTTTTGTTTTCCATGCTACGAACCCCTACATGAGGCCCAATCTAAAAACTAGTCTCTCCACGACCCTGCTGTCCACCCTTTGTGACGAGTTTTGTTCATGAGACCAACGCTTAATTACCCTCCCTTCAAATACACTAGGTCGTTATCCAACAATACGTGATAGGGGTGTTACAGGCTCCAACCCATTGCTATTCCTCGCAAGGAAAAACAATTTGACTAAGTATATGAGGACAAACGAAAGGAAGAAGATATACTTGACTTGCCCGTCCTATTATGGGATTTGTGGTTAGCGTTGTTTATACGACACTTTTGAAATCACTGATTGCACTGGTTATTAAGTCCTAACTTTGCTGGCACAATGGAATCTCTGCCACATGGCTTTTCTAAAGGGGTTCTATGATAGAAAACAAAAAATTCATACGGTGGAACGTACCTAGCCAAGATCTATCTAGGAGTAAAGTTGTAATGGAGAAGGTTTCGGTGACATAATCTTGTAGATCGAAAGTGTTTGACATTTTGCGGGGAACATTGATAAGGTAGTCGATACCCTAGCCGACCTCAAGGTCACAAAGCTCCTCACAGGTCACCTCATTGGTCCTTCATGAAGGGAATATGCCCTGAGAGGCAATAATAAAGTGTTTATTATGTGTATTCCAAGTATATGATAGATGTTTATTTTGCATGCTATAATTGTATTAATACGGAAACGTTAATACATGTGTGTTTAATAAACAAATAGAAAGTTCCTAGTTATGCCTCTCTCATAAACTAGCTCGTTGATTAACAAGATGATCAGGTTTCACGATCATGGACATTGGATGTTGTTAATACGGATCACAACATTAGTGTAATGGTGTGATGAACATTCATCCGGTATAGCATTACGATCAAAGTCATTGAGTTTATATTGCTATAACAACTTATGAAGTGATCCTAATCCTTAGACCATGAGATCATGTCAATCACTAACACCGGAAGAGTTTCTTGATAACATCAAACTTCACACCATAACAGGTGATTATAAAGATGGATTCGAACTAATAAAGTGTTATGTTGAGGCTCATGGATCGAGTGGAATTTGTTCATCCGATGGCGGATAGATATACTGGGCCCTCTCGGTGATATCACATTGATTAGCTTGCAAGCAAGTGATTTGATCACTAGAATGTTATATCACGGGAGCGAAAAGAGTGCTTATCAAGAACAAGATCAAACTAGGTATGGAGATACCGATGATCGAATCTCGGACATGTAATATATCGTGAAACAAAGGGATTAAGATACTAGCGTAAAGGTTAAACGATCACAAGAAAGTCATCGTTGAATGTGGGAGTCGTATGGGTCTCGGATCCCGCTTCGATTATTGATCGAGAGGGTCTCGATCATGTCCGCATTATTCACGAACCGTAGGGTGACACTTAAGATACAGACATCCAATTAGAGCAAATGTTTCATGCGAAAGAATGAACAAGCGCAGAATTTATTTCACTAGATACCAAACAGGTTTTGGTGAAATTGCATAAAGTGGTTATGCATGTGAAATAGAATTCTAGCAAGGGTTATTTGTGAATGTTTGTCATTAAAGTAATTGACAAAATTCTGAATAAAATAAAAGAGTTTTATTTAATGAGAGTTTGCATTAAATTTGGTGGAAATTTAATGGGAATTTGAGTGGACTTTGAGTGGAGGGATTTTAAAGGGCATTTTGTGAGTGGAGTGTCCACCCACATGAATGAAGGAGGGAGGCAGCCCCATGGCGGCCAGCCAACCCCTTGGTGCCCCTCCTCCTATAAAAGGAGCCCCTCCTCACTTGTCTCTCACACCTCCTCGTGAAGTATCTCTCTCCCTCTAGAATTTATCCCCATGGTCTCGGACTAGCGAGATACATGTTCCCGGTGGCTATTCGGCAAGAAAGAGTTGTGCTTCCACCGCATCGCTGGGCGAGGAGGCGGAGGTTGCTCGGTGCCTCGAGCGTGTGTGCGAGCACGGATCTTGTTTTGCGGCGCTAGGACTTCCTCTCGATCTTGAGATCGGCAAGAGATCGTCTACATCAACCACGAGTTGAACTCGTTAAGCTTTGTCGGTCTTCAAGGGTATGTTCTCTACGGATATACATCCGCCCGTTGTTTGTATCTAGTAGATAGATCTTGGTATATAGTTCACATCGTAGGAAATTTTTTGTTTTCTATGCTGCGAACCCTACACTTCAACGATAACCCGGGTGCCACTAGTGGCAGCAACTTCGAGGTTTCACACACGTGCGATGTGCGATGATCACTTCCAATTCTCTGATTCCTACTGGGAGTGCGAAAGTATATCTCTGGATGGAATCCCTAGAGGACCTCCCTGTGCCACAGCGATGTACTCCCTTTTTGCGTACAACCCTAACTCGGGGCCACACTTGCAAGAAAGAAAGAGAGAGGGAGAGAGAAATTCTCTAAGGAAAATGCCTTCGAGAAAATCCCATTTTTTGTGTAATTTCCCACCCATGTGCCCCTCCTTGTATAGGGGAAAAGGGGAGACCCCTTTCCCTCCAAGTCCCGAGGTGGGACTAAAGGAGGGGAGAAGAGCCGTGCTGGTGAGAGGAGGCGACAATGGCATCTGGGGCCGGCCAGCCGGACAGGTGGGCCGTAGCCCGCACACAGCCCGAGGCAGCATGGTGGCTGGCTAGGCCCCATCCCGCGCGGCAGCCCATGGTCGACGGCGATGGTGGTGGCTTCCCTCTTGCCTTCTTGGATGGCTTGCCCTCTTAGGCCTTTTCCCTTTAGGGTTTTGGACCATTAGGGGAAGTTGCCCTAAAGATTTTATATTAATTCCATTATCTAATATATAAATACATATTAATAACCTCCTATTGTTCTGAAACACCTTTTGGTTTGCTTCGAAGGACTTCGGATCCCCGTGGAAAAATTCCATATCTCTCTCGGGACGACTCTGGTATTCTCTCTTTCGTACTTCGTCGATTCTGTTCAACCAAATGTTCTTCGAATATCATCGTACTCTTAAGTGTGTTACCCCTATGATTCGGGAACATCAAAAACTTGATCGATACATCTCTCGGATCAATGATCAATAGTGGGACCGGGATGCTCATAATGACCCCTATGCATTCCATGATGTCTATTGTATGTCGAACCATAAACGTCAAGTCCAGATCCCTTTGTTACTTCAATACATGACTTGTTGATACGTCCAAAATGTATCTACTTTCCCGAACAGTTTTGCTATTGTTTCTCCTCTAAACTTGTGTGATTTGGATACAACTAACATGGACTGATGTTGTTTTCAGCAGAATTATCTTGGTGTCTAGTTTTTGTGCAGAAAATCAACTATCAGGAAAAATCCTGAAAAATATGCCAAAAATTATATTTCACCAGAAGACGAAACGGAGTGGAGGCCTGGGGATCCTACACCCCTGCCAGGCGCGGGTGGGCCCTGCCCCGCGCCTAGGGAGGTTGTGGCCACCTCAGGCACCCCCTCAGGCTCCCTCCGCGCCTATAAGTTATCCCTTGAACTAAAAACCGGGGGGTGTCGACGTTTTTTCAGAAAGAGTTCCGCTTTGCCGCCACCATCAGAAACCAAGATTTGGATCCAGAAACTCCGTTCTGGCACCCTGTCGGGACGGGGATGGAGCAGGAAACTTCCAACCAAATAGGAGGCAGAAGAGATAAATGACAACTATCTCTAGAGAATTGAAAAGAGGTGTGCGAACTATGTTATTGAATCGGCCATGAAAACCTAAAATGAAGGAATAGGGGGAATTTGGAGAGGATCATCGCCATCGTCATCACCAACGCCTCTCCATCAACCATCGATGTTTCCCTCATCCATGAGTGAGTAATCCCCCGTTGTAGGCTATGGGGATGGTAGGGATTGGATGAGATCTATCATGTAATCGAATAAGATTGTTAGGGCATAGTGCCTAGTATCTCTATTAGTGCTATTTGACTTTGTTGCAACTTGTTGTGCTTAATGCTTGTCACTAGGGTGCGAGTACCATGATCTTAGATCTGAACTTATTATTGAATCATTATGATAGTATTGTTTGTGATCTTATCTGCAAGTTGTGTGCACATATCATTGTTCGGATCCAAAGGCCTCGAAGTGACAGAAATTGGGACAACCGGAGGGGATGGCTTTGGTGTGAGGATCACATGTGTTCACGGAGTGTTAATGCTTTGCTCCGGTGCTCTATTAAAAGTAGCACCTTAATTGTCAGTAGTTCCCTAGAGGCCCACCGCCACTCGGATGGTCGATGTAAGATATTGTGCAAGTTCTCATTGCAAGCACGTATGACTATATATGGAGCACATGCCTATGATTGTTTAGTACTTGGATGCTTGTTATTATTTATCTCCAGTGCCCTATATCTTGAAGTTACATGTTTAGACTCATGCATGCAACGCCCGTCCATCCATCCCTATGCCTACCGCGCTCATATCCCACTGTTTACTCTTCATTACTATTCTTTGTGTTCATCGTTGTTGCTTCTTTGTTGCTAACTACCACTGTTGCTACTTGATAAACTTCGTGAGCAAGAACTATTTCAGTGCAATTAATTGACAACTCAGTTGTTAAGGCTTACAAGTATTCTTTGTCTCTCCTTGTGTCGAATCAATAAATTGGGTAATACTACCCGCGAAGACTGTTGCGATCCCCTACACTTGTGGGTCATCACTTGTCCGAGATATGATCATCGGCATTACATACATAGTTCATTCTAATTACCGACAAGTTCACTTTTCCTCACTCCATGATATTCCATTCCCTTGACCTAGTCACATAATGCGCAACATTTATGGATGTAATCTCACCGAGTGGTCCTAGTGTATCTTCATGTCACGTGGGTGAAAAAATCTCAATCTTGATGCATAGGCTTCAACCAATCCCTTTGGAATACCCAACATACACCATTTTAGTCACCCAGTTACGGACATGAATTTTAATGCAGGCAAAGCAGCCTCGGTGATAATGATTAATATGATCTCATAGTCAAAGGGTACACTTCGTTTCTAAATATTGCAACCATGAACATGTGACTTGATCGTGTTGCAATACCTATATTAGGGCAATGTCCATCACATAATTCACTTATGTTATGACTATATTGTTAGTCAGCATAAATGCACCTTGATCAGGAAACCTTGATCATCAGCTGCCTAATGAACTAGTGTAAATAGAGGTTACTAGGGACTCTGGTTTGTTTATATATCACACATGTACCAATGTTTCCGATCGATACAGTTATAGCATGATACAAAACTATTATGAACTAATGAGATATGATAATAAACATTCTTTTTTATTTGCCTCTAGGCCATATCTCCCATTCTTTTTTATTTGCCTCTCCGATGATATGAACATGCATGCTTTCTCATGGGAAATGTCATGTCCTAAATATCTTTTACCATATCCATGTGTTCTTTGCAAATCTTAATGCCTCCTTAGTATAGACATTCATATAATTATCACATAATTAGTTGAAGTATTCTTTTGGCATTAGATCGAGTGAGACTTTGTTTCTAGTATTTTCAATGACGGTTTATTAGTCAATTTAACTATCAATGTTGTCATGTATACCAGAAACACACTCATTTCAAAAGTCAAACTTCTTTAGCCAAATATCATACTTGCTGATTCTGAAGTATTCATATACTTTGTCTTATATCAATGTAGACACCTATTCCTTCCCAACCACCAGAGGATTAACTTATCATGTAGTTCCATCAGGAATCACTCTAGAACATGTTCTTCTAACCAAGAACATGGGTCATATTATGCTGGATATGCAACATGGTTTGTAAAGGAAGAATCCATGATCCTACCAAAGGATATTTGGATCATCCTATTTCTTTCTTTTAACCATTATTGTTCATACTGACTTCTAACTCAATGTCTCATCTAGTTTTACATCTAAGACCTCTTTTCCTTTCCTTGTTCCATTTTGAACTCTTTTAGAATCTAAACTAGAGAATTCCGAAATTGCTTTTAGGATCCAGTTTTACTGAAACATTTCGACATTCGCATTATGTCAAATACATCAATCTATCTCTATTGATCCTAATGCTTGACATTTATCTAGTTTCATTAACTATTTACTAACTTAAATATTTAATAATACTACCAAAATCATTCACAATATGTCGTTGCATATATGTGTCCATAATGTTGTCACGCTCCCACTCAAAATGTCGTCATCCACATATGTGGCCCGGATTCCTACCTAGTTCCCATTCAAAATATGTCATACACATATTGAGATTTGGAAAAATCACTTAGCTCCCAGTCAACTTTATTCAAATGCATGGTTCCTCGGTATTTTGGTAACTTCCAAAATTCCTTGAACATGTATGAGTTAAAGTATTTCCCACTATAAGGCACTTAGCAATCATCTAATTTACGAAGACATCCTATTGTATCATTTACAACCTTCTTCTTTAATTTATAAGACTAAAGAATATGCGGTTTTGACAACCTTGCTAACGCAAGTCCATGAACTTAAGTATCACTACTTTATAGTAGTCAATTCCTTGAATTTTTAAAACCTATTTATGACAAATCGATCCGTCTTTCCTTAAGTTTCATTTCTCCCTTGTGACTTTGCAGTCACTCATAAGATCAAGTAAACATTCATTATTTTAAAAAGATCTCGTAACACATTACTTGTAATCTTAAATGTAACTTAATGTGGATTTCATGACTCTTAGTCATTTCTCGCATCTAGGTTCATCACACCTCTTTTTAGTTCGTAGGTATGCCATGTTCCATTAACATGAGAAGTGAATCAATAATATAAATCTAGTACTTGTAGAGTATACTTTTAAATCCTACTTTATTTTTGCAAAAGTGCAAATCGAAATGGTATGATCGTTATCATTAGTTTATCCTTTACTTGCAGAGTACGGATTGTGGAACAAATTACGTTGTGCTACTCTGATATTTGAAGGTAAGGTCAAATACCTTGTTTGAACTTTTACTGTTTTCTGCTAAGACCTTCTGTAGGAAACCATTATCTCGGAGAAGCACAATGCTAGACACCTTTGAACTTTGCCTTCATTGGTTTTTAGTTCTGGAATATGTATTCATAGTTCCCTAAGAATATACTATGAAGACTTGTTTATTATTCATGAATTTGATTTTATCAAAATCTCTAGAAACTCAAACGTACCATAACATTTATGATGTTGTTTTCACGGATCTTCAGATGTTCCTTATGAGTGTTTGCTATTTCGAATGCTAACTCCAAGTGATACTCTAAACCTGATAAAAGATCAATTCTACACCATATGTAGCAATACAATATGATTACGATGTTATATAGGTATCAACATGTTTGATGTGTCCAAAACCTCGTAATTTATGAAACCCTTTCATAAGTCTCCATGCCGCAAATTTAACTCGAATGCTTAGTCATTTTTTGATTAAATATCAATGGCTTTGGAAATATTGTTTAATTTAATATCCAACTTAATTTATGAATTTCTTTGAACATTTCAACTAACTCTAGATTCGTGCTTTTCCTTGTAAATATCTTATTTACTTGGATCTATCACGGTATCAACTATTTGTTGAATTTTGATCATGGAATGATACTCAACAATCCATGCATGACTATTTTACCAGAAAGCAGAGTTTTAGTCACTTTTCCTAAAGGCAGTGTATTTCTTGCGAGTCAAAAGATCAAGCGTTATACAAGATCTTCTATTTTCAACTTTATGAAAAATATCACAATTAATACTTAACATGACTCAAACAATAGTTGTATTCATAAATGATGTTATTATTTGAACTTGGATAACTTTGGGCATTCTAATTCTTTATAAATGCTTTAAGTTATTACCATTATGACCAATACTAAGAATAATCCATTCATAATCAACATGTGACCATAAAAGATTTTATTTATAAGATTGTTACAGTTAGATTGTTACAAGCTTATTGAATAAAATCGTCTTGCTGGGAGCAAGACACTACTAATAAAGACCTCACACTCATTATGATTACAAACTTTATTCAAATCCATCAATCTAAATGATAAATGTAGAGGGAGGGAGTTCGTCAGTCATCAACCAGCTTGAATGTCTTCAACACGTGATTGTCGCCTCTCCAGCAAACTTTCAAACAGATGATCCCGTTATCATAAATATAAACAAGTATCATTATACTTGATAAATTGCAATAAGTGTTTGGATGAAACATATCAAATATACCTTGAAAGTTAGACGGTTCTTCTATCATGATGCAACCCACGACGAGGTTCTTTAAGCTAGGAGGAAGCGAGCGCAACACCCTGGCTATCACAAAATCATCTGCCATATGGTAGTTCACATTTCTTGCAAGTTGTTCATGTAGCGTGTGCATGACCGCTAAGTGACTTTGGAGGCATCCACCTTCTCTTATTTTGCATGAGAGAAACTTGTCCAGTAGGTCATACTTCATGAGCCTGACTTGTGGCGCGAACAACGTATTAAATTTAGTGACTATTTTAAAAGAGTCGGTGTTGAAGAATTGCAGCCGCAATCCATTATACGTTAAGTGGAGCATGACGCATTGGACGATAATGGAAGTGTTGCGTTGAGCTTTATAATCCACATTCTCTTGCTCGCTTGATGATTGTTTGGGGCGATCTCCTAGTGGGTTTTGTATCACATGGAGAAACTCATTTATGATGAGGGTACTCCTAAGGCATTTGTACCGGTTTTTGTAGTTACACCCATCTATGTTGAGTTTCACCTCATGCTGTCATGCAAGAAGGTCCCGTATTTAAAGAATCTAGCCATAATCTACAAGGATATTTGCAAAGGTTAGAATAAGTTCATAATATGATTTCAACTTTATAATCAAATTAGTATTTGAGCTCACACTAAAACCATAATCCCTAAGACGGTTTTAGCGATCAAACGATCCCTGTACACTATATCATTCCCTATTCTCACAGCCTTAGATCTAATTGCCAGGGTGGACTATTTCCGTCAATCACATTAATCATGTGACTCATGCTCGATCTTTCGATCTTCTTGTGTTTCATGTATGTACATGCTAGGCTCGCCAACTCAACCTTATTGTATTCGCACTGCATACATGGCTTGCATCCACCGTATGCGAACATTGATATGTCTAGCACCCGATCGCCACGACGTGCTTCATAACGATGGACTTTATTGGTTGGCCACACGAATGGGAAAATACTACAGTTGGTATTAATTAGGGATTATATTACTTAATGCTAATCTTAGTGTATCTAATACATGACACAACAAGATGTATAAGCTATCAACATCACATGTTGATAAGATTATATGATATGGTATTCTTCATACGCTCTGGCATGATCTCCATCTTACCACCGGTATGAAACCAAGTCCATGATGCCACTAGTCCACAGTCCATCTGGTAGATGGATATTACTACACTACTTAGAGCATCTCTAGCAGATACTGTATCCCGCGGTACCGCAAAATAACCGCCCGTTTGCGGTATGAGGCGGGAAAAGTGGCCATTCCAGATACTGTAAACTGTACCGCATCCAAAAAATACAGTTTCCCACAAAATGTTGGTTCACTGCCGCATATTTTTCGTACCGAGGGTTGCGGATGTGGGGAACCGCATCCCCACTTTCGCTTAGCGCGAGGGACATTTCCTCTCCCACCGTTGGCGCCACCATTTTACAATCTCGTCATCCTCGCGCCTCTAGCTTCTCCCCATCCCACTGCGGCCGCCTGATGACCCACAAGTATAGGGGGTGTATCGTAGTACTTTTGATAAATAGGAGTGTCGATCCCAACGAGGAGCAGAAGGTGCTGAATAGTGGTATGGAGCAGGAAATCCCAAGTGAATACTTAGCAAACGGATTTTTAGTGGTTTTCTAACAAGACAACAAAACAAAGATCAAGTAACAAATGTAACGAACAAATGGAGCAAGTGGCCCAATCCTTTTTTTAAAAAGGACAAGCCGGTGGAAATAATTATAAGGACCAAACGTTCTCGAGGACACATGGGAATTCTGTCAAGTGTTTTCGCTTCAAATAGCTGAGTACTCTTCTTTGGTGTTTGTAAGTGTTGTGTGGGTAAACATGTGCTAACATACCGCCCTTCCTAGGACTAATACATACTTGTGATTAAACCCCCTGCAGACATCTGTAACTACAGGAAATTAATTAAGATATAAATCTAACCACAGCCTTAAACTCTGAGATCCTACACTCCCTTGTGCAAAGGTGTCCTAACAGGGGTTCGTGTTTTTGTCACTTCGGCAACCCCACGATTAGTAGCCAAATACACAATGCATCCCCCTAGGCCCATAAATGGTGAAGTGTCATATAGTCGATGTTCACATGACACCACTAGAAGAATAACACCACAACTTAAATACTAAACCATTGAATAATAACTCAACAAAAATCCACTAATAACAACATGACTTCTCCCATGTCCTCAAGAACTAGACGAACTACTCACAAGACATCATATGGATCAAGATCAAAGATGATATGATAATGGATAACAATCTAAACATAAACAATAATCCAATGGTTCCACTCACAAGCATCAACTACAATAGTAATCAACACCGGGAAAGTTTCCCCTAAGAACTAAAGCAATATCCAACACAATTGTTACAGCGGGTCGGAGTGGTGATGATGGTGTGGATGGTGATGATGATGATCCTGATGAAGCCTAGCTTGATGACGGTGTTGATGGCGACGGTCTCCCCTTTTCGGGAAGGAATTCCCCTCGCAAAAATCTGTCTGCCAGAGAGATCTTTCTCTCTCGGTGTTTTCCGCCCCTAGAGGCGGCGGAAATCTATCTGTGGTCGCTCCCCAGGTATTAGGGTTCTGTAGGGAATATATAGGCGAAAGTCCGAGTTGGAGGCCAGGCAGGTGGGCCACACCTGCCCTAGGCGCGGGTCAGGTAGGCCCGCGCCTAGGAGTGTGTGGGCCCCCTGAGGCCCATCTCTGTCCCTCCTTCTGGCTTCCTTCGTCTTCTGGTAAAATAATACGTTTCCATATTTTTCTGGTATTTTTCTGATCTTTGCGAAATTGCAACGAAACGCCTTCTTTTCCATCAGAATCCAGACTCCGGCATGCCATCCTTCAGGAATCATCCAACATGCATAAACAGATGAAAATCCATAAGTAATACATCATAATAAGACAAACAACAATGAATAGAGGTAAATTATGATATAGAATGGTGATGCAAATTGGGCGTATCAAATCCCCCAAGCTTAGACTTCGCTTGTCCCCAAGTGAATATTGAGCTCAGTAAACATGTCCACAGGTTTATGGAGTGAAGTGTCGATAAAATAATACGAACAAGAAGCATCACACTTACCATTGCACAACTCATAGAAGAAAAAAACTCACCATTGAATAACTTAGCTTGCAACCAAGTGCAGCAGTCACAATAGAGATGCATAAAGATAAATAATAATTGGAATTGGCAAACTTTTTCTTGGTTAGAGAACATCTGGCAAACAATTTCACAAAAGCTTTTTGTAGAAGTTTCAAAACAGGAGCACTCTTTGCTCAAAAAGGTTTTTTTTCACAAGTGAAGGCTTTCAAAGTAATACTCAATAGATAAGAGTTTTGTGCAAACAAGTAAGATAGAGAACATGATTGAATAAATCACCATATGAATGCCTGAAACACAACAACTCAAATGCTTGCTGGAGATAGAGAGTAAGTAGGTTTACTGACTCAACTGGTATCTATGAGAGAGGTCCCTTCTTAGAGGGTAGCAGGGATTAAAAATTATAAAGAGCTTCCAAAATATTATGGTACTTACTAGCTTTGAGCCTTCATTTCCCCTATCATAAGCATCTTGAGATGATTAAGGTTAAAGTGAACAAAGATGGAGTATATGCTTGACGAAATATAAGTTGGCAATCTCATGTCCCTTGAATATGAGGGCCACTCCTCATGCATACTCAACTTTGGGTCCAGGTAAGTTCTTGTCATTGTAAGTATTTGCATATCATTGAGAACCGCCAACGGGGTACCCCTTGCACATGGCACATGATCTTTCCCATAACCAAAATGACAAGGCAAGCAGACAATGAGCATCTCAGCAATCTTTTTATTTACCATATGCATAGCTTTTTATTGAGGATGCTTTATAGATGACTCATTATGGTGATGCTGCAAGTTTCCACCATGATTAAGCATGGCTTAGGCTAGCGGCCCAGGTGTTTCTCTAACACAGAATACAAACTCCATGGGCTTACAAGTTCCCTCTTTATTTCACACCGTTGACATCCATAGAGAAAAGAGCACGATATCAACTGTGTATGGAGTACAAGTGCAATATTAAAAACGTTCCCCGTGACAACACGGTTCTGCTAATTCCAACGTATAGATGCAAGCATATACAACTTCGATGTTCACAATGGTTCAAATTTATTATGGGCAAAGAAATAAAGTGTCCCATCAAGTTTGTGAGAGCTTTACTAAATAGTTTTCACATAACAAAATACTTTTTAATTCGAAAGGTAGATGAAGCTTGATAATTTGCTAGGAATAGAAATTGCTACTAGGTAGATATGGTGGACACAAGTGGCAAAGTTTTTTGGTTCAAAGGGTTTTGGAAACATGAAAAATATGCCTTCTCAAAACAGGTTTTTGGCTAGCAAGGCTGGGTAGCAAGCAAGAGAGTTGAAAGAAACAGGCAAACATACAAGTAATAAAGCCAAACATGCAATCTTACTTGAAGACACAAAAGGATCTTAAATAAAGAATACTAAGCTTATGAGCGAACAAGAAAGAAAACAAATGATACAAAATACCTCTAAGTTTTTTCTTTCTTTTTCTCTTTCATAGTAATGCTACAGACCATAACTCGTTTTGCCAAAACCAATTTAGATCCACTTGATGATCCCAAAGTGGTGCCAATACTGATCAACAAGATCCATCATATAATAGAGATTGCGAACTAAAATAAGAAGTGCAAAAAATAAAAGATGAGACTTCTCATTAATATTCCAATAAAGGCACTCACACCAAGGGATACAAAGATAATCAACTAAAGGAGAGATACTTCCGCATGCAAACCAAACCATAAGATAACCCATCTACCACAGATACGAATCCACTAAAAAGGTAAAAGATTAAAGATAATGGTGGTGATACCGCGGCACTCCCCAAAGCTTGGAACAAGCCAAGGGGATGCCAAACCTGATGACGAATTACTCCTTTGGTGGTGGTGTTCTCTTGATAAGCTCCTCAACTCCTCGAACTCAAAAGTAAGAGTACGGATTAGCTCCGAGTTTTGCTCTATACGGTTCATGATCATGTGAGACCGAGAATTCCAGTCCTTGTTATTCTTTCCCCACTCTTCATCCTTAGCATGATCCTTCTCTACATTGTTAGAACGGGGCATATCCCAAACCGAAGGCAAGTTCCCTTTGGGAACTTGTTGGTATTGATATTCATGTATAAATGTATGGAAGGGTCTCTTGTTACGTGGAGGAGATGACCGTCGATTGTAGAAGAGATGTGGAGGTTTCCCTCATGTGGACATCCGTGTTGTCCTCTTAGGCTTGATAGTGGTTGCCACCACTCCAATGCTTGCGACGGTAGCGCGAGTGTCCGGTTGCTTGTCCTCCTCCAAGTCACCTTCATACCCTACCAAAATATCCTCCTCCTTGGGGACTTGAGGTTCTTCTCCTTCGGGCTTCTTGCCTTTGTCATTGGCGGAGACCATGGTGCTCTAAACTTGAGAAGACTTCCTGACAGAAACAGATTGAAACGAAAACACGACGAGAAAACGACGCACGAACATCAGGGGATCCAGGGGGTTATATATTACAAAGTTTCAATGCATAAGGAAGGTTTTGACACGGAAACGAGGCGGAGACGAAGTTCGAGGGTGGGACCCTCCCCCTCACGCGCGGCCAGGTAGGGCCCGCGCCTGGGGTGGATTTGTCCACCCCGGGCTCCATTTCCTCTTCAGTTTCGTCTCGTAACTTCCCTTATGTATTAAAAACATTAAAAATATAAAAAGATCGGAGTTTCACGAACCTTCTGTTTTCACCACTTTTACCTATTCAAAGACGAACTCTGCAGATTCCTTTTCTCTTTCTCCTGAAAATTTCCTTCTTACAAAACCCTTGCACAAACTCAATGACAACATTTGTGTAAGCAAAAACAATAAACCTTTGATACACACTTCAACTGAAAACCAACCAAAACAAAAGCTTCTGTAAGAGGCAAATGCAAATGATGGCAGAAATCTGTCAAAACGGACCAGCAGGTAAAGATTGGTTTTTTCAAAGACCTTATGTTGCTCAAATAAAAAAGTGCAGAACTAATGAAAGTTGAGTAACAACCTGGAGAACAACCACAGAAAAATGCAGCTCCATTCGACGTACTGAGCTCCCTCACGATTTTTTATATTACAGCATAAAAATCTACCCCAGGACAGCCACTTTTCACAACTCTCCTACTTCACAAAAGTAGTTGAACTTGACACAAAAACCAAATAAAAAGGATAAGGAGCGGTTATTACAGAGGTAATAACTTCCAAGACTCGACAAAACTCTTGGGTTATCTCCCAACAAGTAATTTTCTTTAATGCCTTTAAGTTAGGCTTGAAAACTTCCAAAGATGCTCACAAAGGAGATATAAATCTGGAGTGAAAAAGAGCATCAAGAAGCAAATAACCAACACACTTGAGTCTAACCCACTTCCTATGCATGGGATTGTCATGAGAAAACGAATTGTTGAAACAAAAAACCACAAGCATAGGAAGATAAAACAGATGCAACTTCAAAGATTTCAACATAAAACGGGGAAACTTAACATCATTGAGATGCATAAAACCATGTTTCCTTCTCTCAAAATAACTTTCAGTAGCACTTTGAATAAAGTTGATAATATAACTATCACTGGTAACAACCTTTATCATCAGAGTAAGCATACTTACTGTCATTGAAAAGAGGTCCAAGGCCATAAACCGGATGAATAGAAGCAAGTTGTTCCATCCCGAATCTTTATTAGGCAAGCTATTTTCACAAGGAGCTTTAGCAAATTTGGAAAATTTAAACTCATAAGAATCTCCATCAAAATTAGTTAAAACTTTTCCTGCCCACAATCAATAATAGCTCCACAAGTGTTTAAGAAAGGTCTACCAAAAATGATAGGACAAGTTTTGGTAGCTACTGAATTAAGCACTAGAAAATCAGTAGGATACTAAATCTTACCACAAAGAACCTCCACATCTCTTACAATGCCAATGGGGCAAATGGTTTCCTTATTAGCAAGGTGGATAACCATATTAATGTCCTCAAGCTCACAAGGACCAATCTCATGCATAATTTCCCTGTAAAGCTCATAAGGAATAGCACTAGAACTAGCACCAATATCACATAAACCATAGTAGCAATGATCACCAATTTTAACAGAAAGCATAGGAACACTAGCTTTTCTAGCCTTACTAGGATGAGAGATAATATTAGTAGCGTCTTCACAGAAGACAATGTGCTCATCCACTCTATTTCTAGTGACAATGTCTTTCACTATAGCTACCACAGGTTCAACATTCAATTGCTTACCAGGCTTCACAGTTTTCATTGTACCTTTGTTATTTGCACTAATAATCATAGAATACTCCTTTGCCTTAGCTGGGAAAGGCATTTTCTCAACATGAGGTTCAGGCATAATATGATTAGTAGTACAAACTTGAGTACTTCTAACTAGACATGACTAACACCATCTTTATACGGAGCATGGTACTTATTCCACTTCTTCTTGGGAATTTCTATGTAAGAGGCAAAGGCCTTAAAACATTTGGCAATACTTTGGGAATCAAGACCAAACTCATTGCTAATATCACGGAAGTTATCAGTACCCATAAAAGATTTAATGCATTCAAAATCATAGTTTATACGTGACTTTCTTCCTTTGTCATTCTCCCAAGCCTTAGTGTTATCTTGAATACGGTCTAAGAGATCCCATTTAGCTTCTTCCTTCATACGTGTGAATGATCCAGCACAAGAAGCATCTAGTAAATCTTTATCATGAAGAGAAAGCCTAACATAAAAGTTATTGTGAATAATATTATTAGGGAGTCCATGAATATGACATTTAAGCATGAGTAACTTCAATCTCCCCCAAGCTTGAGCTGTACTCTCTCCATCAAGAGGCCAAAAGTTATATATAAGATTTCTATCCTTATGGATTTCACTAGGAGGATAAAATTTAGAGTAAAAGAGAGATGTCATCTCCTCCCATTCCATGGATTGTCCATTCTTCAGCAGCTTATACCATTCTTTAGCTCTCCCTTTCAAGGATATGGAGAGTAACTTCTTATTCACCTGTTCAGTTTTGAAACCTACACACTTAAACAACCCGCATAATTCATGGATATTCATAACACGATTAAAAAAACTTGTAGGTATCTTACAAGGATCTATCTCAACATGAGGTGGTTCATCTACTACCCTAGTAGTGGTAGTAGTTTTCCCAAACAGAAAACCAAGTGGGGTATCCATATTGGAAACAAAGTAACAAGCAGTAACAAAATCAATACTCACAATAAAAGTTTCCCTTACCAGTCCCACTCTTCAATTGCGCTTCACTCCCCGGCAACGGTGCCAGAAAATAGTCTTGATGACCCACAAGTATAGGGGGTGTATCATAGTACTTTCGATAAATAGGAGTGTCGATCCCAATGAGGAGCAGAAGGTGTTGAACAGTGGTATGGAGCAGGAAATCCCTGTGAATACTTAGCAAACGGATTTTTAGTGGTTTTCTGACAAGGCAACAAAACAAGGAGCAAGTAACAAAGGTAACGAACAAACGGAGCAAGTGGCCCGATCCTTTCTTAGCAAAGGATAAGCCGGTGGAAATACTTATAAGGACCAAACTTTCTCGAGGACACATGGGAATTCTGTCAAGTGCTTTCGCTTCAAATAGCTGAGTACTCTTCTTTGGTGTTTGTAAGTGTTGTGTGGGTGAACCTGTGCTAACATACCAACCTTCCTAGGACTAATACATACTTGTGATTAAACCCCCTGCAAACATCTGTAACTACAGGAAATTAATTAAGATATAAATCTAACCATAGCCTTAAACTCTCAGATCCTACACTCCCTTGTGCAAAGGTGTCCTAACAGGGGTTCCGGTTTCTGTCACTCCGGCAACCCCATGATTAGTAGCCAAATACACAATGCATCCCCCTAGGCCCATAAATGGTGAAGTGTCATGTAGTCAATGTTCACATGACACCATTAGAAGAATAACACCACAACTTAAATACTAAACCATTGAATAATAACTCAACACAGATCCACTAATAACAACATGACTTCTCCCATGTCCTCAAGAACTAGATGAACTACTCACAAGACATCATATGGATCAAGATCAAAGATTATATGATAATGGATAACAATCTGAACATAAACAATAATCCAATGGTTCCACTCACAAGCATTAACTACAATAGTAATCAACACCGGGAAAGTTTCCCCTAAGAACTAAAGCAATATCCAACACAATTGTTACAGTTGGACGGAGTGGTGATGATGGTGTGGATGATGATGATGATCCCGATGAATCCTAGCTTGATGAAGGTGTTGATGGTGACGGTCTTCCCTCTCCGGGAAGGATTTCCCCCGGCAGAAATCTGTTTGCCGGAGAGATCTTTCTCTCTCGGTGTTTTCTGCCCCTAGAGGCGGCGGAAATCTATCTGTGGTCGCTCCCCTGGTATTAGGGTTCCGTAGGGAAGATATAGGCGAAGGGGCAGAGTCGGAGGCTAGGCAGGTGGGCCACACCTGCCCTAGGCGATGTCGTGGGCCCGCCTAGGTGTGGGCCCCAGGCCCCGTCCCTCCTTCTGGCTTCCTTCGTCTTCTGGTAAAATAATATGTTTCCATATTTTTCTGGTATTTTTCTGATCTTTGCGAAATTGCAACGAAACGCCTTCTTTTTCATCAGAATCCAGACTCCGGCATGCCACCCTTCAGGAATCATCCGACATGCATAAACAGATGAAAAATCCATAACTAATACATCATAATAAGAAAACATCAATGAATAGAGGTAAATTATGATATAGAATGGTGATGCAAATTGGGCGTATCACCGCCATGAACACTCCCCAGCCTCATCCCACCGATTCCACGGCGGAATCCGTGCCGGAACCCTCCCCTCTCCACCGTCACCATCAATGACAACCTTGCTCTCGTGCTGGTGGCCAAACTGGCGATAAAGCGGCTAGAAGCACAACCCCGTGTAGCCAGTGGTTACACTAGCTTAGCGCCCTCCGATGGTCAGAAGAAACTGAGCGGTTCCTAGCTTCCCTCAGTGCCAAAGCCGAAGAAACCCGTCAGCTGGAAGCCCCTCTCCACGTGCACGCTGGTGACAGCAGCTCCCCACGGCCTCCCACCCAATCTGCCCTTGTTCCCGGAAGGTATGATTCCGTGATGATCTGATAGTAGTTTAATTTTCCATAGATTTGTCGCACATATCACCTAGAGTTTGATTGCATGAGAATCGCCATATTTTGGGTGTTCGTAGCAAGGATCTTCTGTCCATTATGTGTTCGTTCATTGACATGCTAAACGACACGGGGGCGAATATCAACGGAGGTTCGCCCCTGCCTGAGGAGGCTGCTAATGGTGCTACCGACGACGTTGAAGGGGAGGAAGGAGTGTGTGATACCGATGAGTGGGAATACGATGAACTAGAATAGGTGGACAAGGAGGCCTTCAATGCTGCCCAAGAGAAGGTGAAATCTAAGAGATCGGCAAACTACACCGTGGAGAAAGACATGGAAGTGATTCAGGCTTGGGAGGGTGTGTACATGGCTGCTGTCACCGGAAGTGACCAATACCGAAATAAGTATTGGCAGCGGATTAAGGATAATTTTTTCAAGCTAGTGCAGAAAGGAAGCACTCGCATATTGAGATCTCTCCAAGGTTGGTGGGATATCATCAAACAATCTTGTAGTCGTTAGAGTGCTTCTGATCAAGTCAAGACTCACCCACCAAGCGGGGTCAATATTGACAAATATGACAAGATTGCCCAATTTAGGTACAAGGACATGGCAGCATCGAGGAACAAACCATTTGCTCTCCATCACTGCTGGGAATTGTTATAAGATAGCAAGAAGTGGTGGGTACGGGATCGAGAGGCACCACCTCCGAGAAACAGTGTTGCAATAAACTTGGAGGAAGAAGATGAGGAGGAATACAAAGAACTGAAAGCCAAAATAAAAAGGCCAAATGGTACAAATAAGGTGAAAAAGAGATAAAGAGGAAGGTTGAGCACGAAAAGTTCAGGGATAAAATTGATGAAATGATGAAGCACAAGTTGCTAGTGGCACAACAACAAATGGAAACTAAGCTCAAGATGGAAGACAAGAGAGAAGAGACCAAACTACAAATGTGGCTTGCAACTCGAGAAGATGAGAATTGCAAAGCTGAGTTTGAGGAGTGGGGGATCCGTCTCGAAGAGGAAAAAGCAAGGACATCTACAATTGCCGACGAAACACGGGTGATGGACATGGACCCTGAGAAGATGGATCCCTTCACAAAAGAATGGTGGGAAGATAGAAGGAGGTAAATCCTCGAGGCAGGGAAAGCTCGCAGAGCTGCTGCAAGTGCTACTGCTAATGGCAGAGCTGATCATCAGGAAACCTAGCATGTTTATTTTCTGTTTGTTCGTGTTGTTGTAACTTGATTTTTTTGTATTGGTTTGCAGAATCTGATTTGTAGTATACTGATACGTCGGAAACGTATCTACAATTTTTTATGTTCCATGCTTGTTTAGTATCTACTTTGCTTTGCTTTGTCCACACTTTGAGGTGCTTTTCATATGTTTTATGGTACTAACTTATTAACAAGTTGTCACAGTGCTAGTTGCATGTTTTCTGCTATTTTTGGTTCCAGAAAATCTAGTAAGGAAATATTCTCGTAATTGGACAGGACAAAAGACGAAGTCAATATCTTGTCGAGGAGAACACAGAGTCCAGATGGGAGATGGAGGGGGCCACGGGGCGGCTGCACCCCCAGGCGCGGGCCCACCCTAGGCCGCGCCTAGGCAGGGTGTGCCCCCCTGGCCGCCTCACAGCCTTTCCTATTCTCCTATAAGAAGCCCCCAATGCCTAAACCCTAAGCACCCGATCAATATTCCACGAAACTGTCTGTAGCCGCCGCCACCATCGTCCCTAGATCGAAAGGGATCTGAAGCTCTTCCCGGCACCCTACCGGAGGGGAGATCATCCCAGAGGCCTTCTTCTTCCTCATGCCAGCCTCCGGTATGAAGCGTGAGTAGTTCTACCTTAGACTACAAGTCCATGTAGTAGCTAGATGGTTGTATCTCGTCCTTGTACTTTCATGTCTAGATCTTGTGAGCTTCGTTCATGATCAAGATCTCATCTATTTGTAATCATGCCATGTTTGTTTATCTAAGGAGAACACTTCTAGTGAACTATGGACCCTGGTCCAATCTTTACCATTTGTTACTGTTTACTTGCTGCAAACCATCATCACCTTTCACACCATACAGTTAATCCTTTGTACAACAACCGGTGAGATTGACAACCTCACTGTTAGTTGGGGCAAAGTTTTGAGTTTGTGTTGTGCAAGTTTCCACGTTTCTTGCAACACCTTTGAGACGTTTTCTTCCTCCTACCGGTTCTATAACCTCGGTTTCTTACTGAAGGAAGACTTGCTACTATGCTGCATCACACCTTGCTCTTGGGGTTTCTCGACAAAGCGCTTACAGGCGCCATCAACAAGTTTTCTAGCGCCGTTGCCAGGGAGGCTAAGGACGTCTTCACAAGGGGAGTCCTCCTCAACCTTTCTCTTTACTTTGTTTTTGGTTTGCTTGGTTTTGTTTGCCTTTTTTTTATCAAAAACTCCAATTTCTTTTAGTTTATTTTGGTTTGCTTTCTCTTATAAAAACACAAAAAATTAGCTCCTACTCTAGTTGCCACCTTGCTCTAGCTCACCATGTTGTTCCCCAAGTTCACTCTAAAGGACCTTTCGATAGGTAGTGGATCTATAATTGGAAAAGAAAATATTGAAGAATTCTTTAATCATGTTAGCAAGCATGTGGATATTAAGGATAGATCTATAGCAGAACTTGCTCCTAATTATAAAATTTGTGCAGCTTCTTTAGTTCATATGTTGGAGGCTAGGTTTGTTAGCCTTAACCCCATGATGCAAATTTTGTTCCTAAAACTAAAAGAAGAAAATAATACTGAAAAGAGAGAATTTATTTTTGAAACTTTACTAAAAGAGTTCCATGATGTTGCTAAGGAAGCCAAAAAGGTTTTTGAGAGTTTTAATATGCTAGGCTCATGTGTAGATATTGTGGAGTATACCTTATTTTGTAGTATGCGAGACGGGGCGGAATAGATGCAGCATATTTGACCATAAAATGGAATATTCTGTTTTGCGATACAATATGCGGCATCTGATCTGCCCCACCATTTCTTGTATCGCAAACCTGGTTTCCGGTTTACCGCATCTGCGTTTTGCAGTACCACAGATGTGGTATCTGATAGAGATGCTCTTAGTAACATAAAGTGAATTACTTTACCTTTACTACGATTTAGACCATATCACGTCATATGCCTCCTACAAAATAAAGTTAGACGTCTCTAGCTTATCTTATGCAAGTTTTACGTTGTTGTTAGGTTTTCGAGACATGACCATTTCTACCTATGAACTTCCAACCACAACATGGACCAGATAGTTGTTTCTATTACACCCCTTTCGGGGCCATGCGTTGTAAGTGCTATATCAACTACTGAAAAAGAGACAGACACCCACTAGCCACTTATATGGTACAAGCCATATGTGGAGCGTGGAACCAATCTCGCGTAAGATTACGGTCGGTCCGGCCCGCTTCATCAACCAGTGTCGCGATATAAGAAAATACACATAAGAGGGTGAAAACTATAGAATCAATGCCCACACAATCAACGCGTGTTTAACCGTACATCAGTACTACACATAGATCGGTTCTGATACCACTGAAGATGTTCTGTGACAGAAAACAAAAAAAATCCTACATTGCAAGGCACCTAGCTAGGATCTATCTAGGAGTTAAGCTATAACGCAGGAGGCTTCGGTGACATACCTTTGTAGACCGAAAGTGGTTTGATGTTCCGGGGAAACATGGATGAGGTAGTCGATGCCATAACCGACCTTAATGTCGCAAAGATCCTCGCATGTCACCTCCTTGGCCCTTGCACGACAATCCACGTGCCACTAGTGGCATTACCTCCGAGGTGTCGCACAAATGTGGTGTATGATGAGGACTTCCGATTCCATGGTCCTTGCGTGGAGTGCGGAAGTAGATCTCCATCTGGAATCCCTATAGCACCTTCCTATGCCGCAGCGATGTACTCCCTTTGCATGCACATCCCTAACTCGGGGATGTAGTTGCAAGAGAAGAAGAGAGAGGGAGAGGAGAAATTCTCTAAGAAAAATGCCTTAGAGAAAATTCCAATTTATTTATGTGTACTTCCCCATCCCTATGGCCCTCCTTATATAGGGGAAAAGGGGAGACCCCTTTATCCCCAAGTCCCGGGGTGGGACTAAAGGAGGGGGGAGGAGGCGGCGGCGGCTGAGGACTGGCCAGCCTGCCAGGTAGGCCCCAACTCGCACACGACGCGAGGCGACACAATGGCTAGGTGGGCCCTACCCCACGCAGCAGCCCATGGCCAACTGCGATGGTGGTGGCTACCCCCTTGCCTTCGTGGGTGGCTTGTCTGCTTGGGCCTTTTTTCCTGCGTTGCTTTGGCCCATTAGAAGTTGCCCAAAATATTTAATATTAAATTTTTATTTAATATTAATTCCATGAATTAATTTATAACTATAAATTATTAACTTCCTCTTGTTCCGAAACACCTTTAGGTGCGTTCCTCTTTGTAAATAAAGAATGATCTTACAAGAGTTCACCACCAAGAAAAGAGAATCCTGAGACAACAGCACAACATACCCAACAATAAAAGTAAGATGAAAGATTGCAAGAAAATGGAGATTTGCCACAATCTTAAGCTCACGTGACAGCTCGCAACGCAAGGTATATAACCTACCGAACTATGATCTTTGAAAGCATGACATTGGGCGAAGGATGAATGGAACACTTCCATAAACAGATTTTCCATCCTATGATAAAGCATGAAGAAAGGAAGAGAAAAAAAAAAGGAAAAGAAGCCAAGACGGTCACAGAGAGGGAGGTGGGTCGAGTTTTATAAATGGGGGCCACGGAGATCTAGATCTATCCACCTCCTGAAACAATAAAAACACTCTCCAAACAACACTGCTAAAAACATCACAGGACAAACCCGGTACGTTTTCCCGAAACACCCCTACGATGTCCTCCCCGTCCCCGGCGACCCCCTCTTCCCCGGGAAAGCAAAGCGAAGCAGCAGCAGCGAGCTTATAGATAGAGAGATTGGGATTCAGCCCCAGGCGGAAGGTGCGCACCACCCTCGTGCTGCTGCAAGTAGTATAGCTAGCTAACCCTCGCTGCCCCTGCCACCCACGACCGCGAGCTCCGGGGATTCATGGAGCTGCTCGTCTCGGGCTCGAGCATACTCTCTAGCTAGTTTTGTGACGAAGGAGGAGGTGGACAGGGGGAAGGAGACGGGGGCTGCTTGGGTTAATTGGTTCGTGACTTTGGTTGATCGGCATGGACGCCTACGAGGCGACGAAGGTGGTGTTCGCGCGGATCCAGGGCCTGGACCCGGACCACGCCGCGAAGATCATGGGCCTCCTGCTCATCCAGGACCACGGCGAGAAGGAGATGATACGGCTCGCCTTCGGCCCGGAGGCGCTGCTCCACGCCGTCATGGCCAAGGCGCGCAAGGACCTCGGCATACTCCCTGGGTCTGGCCCGGGCACGCCGACCTCCGCCGCGCCGGGAGGGCACTCGCCGTTCATGCTCTCGCGCCAGAACTCCGGGCGCGGCGGCGGCCTCGGCGGCGGAACGGCGCCCTCGCCGCTCTCGGTCTCGTCACCATCGTCGTGGGCCCCGCCGCCCGTTTTCTCGAGGAGCAACAGCGTGAGCAATGGCGCTGCGGAGGAGATGGTCGGTGTCGGGGAGGAGCTCATGAGCCCGGCTACCGGCGGCGGAGGCCCGCCATCGCCCTTCTACGGTGGGGACTCGCTGATCCTCGACGAGCTCCACCTGCAGGAAGAGCTCGCGTTCCTCAGAGACGGGGGCATGGGCGGAGGAGGGCGTCAGCTTCCGCAGTTCGACAACGGCGAGTGCCGTAGCCCGAGCGCCGGGGACGGCGGTCTCTTCCCGTACGGCGCAGGGTGGGCTAACGGTGGGCCCGGACACCGACGGAGCGCGTCCGTGAGCGAGCTCTGCTTCGGCGGGAGCGATGGCCTCGGCTGGAAGCCGTGTCTGTACTACGCGCGCGGTTACTGCAAAAACGGCAGCGCGTGCCGGTTCGTGCACAGCGGTCTCCCAGACGACGCTCTCGTCGGCGCCAAGATGGACCAGGCTGCCATGGAGCAGCAGTGCCAGGACTTCCTCCTCCGCTCCAAGTCGCAGCGCTTGGCCGCTGCCGCTGCCGCCTTCCCCTACTCCCCCACCGGCTCCCTCCCGGGCTCCCCCTCCGCGGCCAGCAAGTGCCTGAGCTTGCTCCTGCAGCAGCAGCAGCAGCAAAACGATAGCCAGAGGTAATTAACCACCACCTTCAAGCTCCTTGCATGTTCTGCTTACTCCCCAGCAGGAAGCCAACGAGTCCTCCGATTCGCAGGGCCGTGGCCGCGGCTGCCGCAGCAGCGCTGATGCTGGGCGGCGACGAGGCACACAAGTTCATGGGCCGTCCCCGGCTAGACCGCGCCGACTTCGCGAGCATGATGAACCCGGGCTCCCGGCAGATTTACCTCACCTTCCCGGCGGACAGCACCTTCCGCGAGGAGGACGTCTCCAACTACTTCAGGTACTCCAATCAATCCACTCCACCATGCTCGCTGGCAAAGCGCACTAGAGAGCTAAGCTAGCATCCATTGCGGAGTTTCGCCGGGGACTAACCGCTTCTCTTCCTCTGAACCGTAGCATCTACGGCCCCGTCCACGACGTGCGCATCCCGTACCAGCAGAAGCGCATGTTCGGGTTCGTCACCTTCGTGTACCCGGAGACGGTGAAGCTGATCCTGGCCAAGGGCAACCCGCACTTCATCTGCGACGCCCGCGTGCTCGTCAAGCCCTACAAGGAGAAGGGCAAGGTCCCCGACAAGTTCAGGCAAGCCACCCAATCCAACCCACGGCGACCCTTGCCTCTTGCTTCCGGCAGCAGTAATAACAGCTCCCGTGACTAATTACTTCGCTGTTGCTTTACAGGAAGCAGCCGGGCGACAGGGTGGACTTCTCCAGCTGCGGCTCTCCCACAGGGTTGGATGCAAGAGACCCATTCGATCTGCACCAGCTCGGTTCGTCATTGTGGCATTCTGTTTGTTGATTTGATCAGGAGATCCATTATAAATGGGAGCTGAGATTCTGTGTTGGTTGGGTTCCAGGTGCGAGGATGCTGCAGCACTCGAACAGCGCCAACGAGATGCTGCTGAGGAGGAAGCTGGAGCAGCAGCAGGCAGTGGAGCTGCAGCAGGCGATCGAGCTTCAGAGCCGGCGTCTCATGGGACTGCAGCTGCTGGACCTCAAGTCACGCTCCGCCGCAGCATCGCCGACCCCCATCGGCAACCCGTTCAGTCCCAAGCACACCGCTGTCGGCACACCTAATGATTCACCGCCTGATTCCGGTAGGACTTGGCACAACATCGTACTATCACTTGTTGGAAGAACAGATTGCAGTGTGTTGCTAACGTTTCTTGTGCTGATTTTGTAACAGTGGGAGAGCAAGGCCATGGCTGCGGCTTCCTTTTTCCTCACAGGAAGGCGGTCAACGGAGCCGATAAGGATGAATCCTCCGGCGATTCCACCAGCCCTCACACTGACAGTGACCAAAGGTAGAATTTAGCACTAAACAAATCACCATCATCATCACCATTTGTTCCTTTCATCACACTTAGCTTTCATCCAGCAGAGGGGGGAAGTAAACATTTCACCAAACTGAACTTTTAGCCCCTTGTGCAATCTGCAGTGCGGAGCATAACCTGCCGGACAGCCCGTTCGCGTCGCCAACCAAGGCCGCCGCTGCGCTTGCCCGTGATCCTTTCGCGCCCACTGAAGCTGAGATTACCGCCGCCTCGACCGGTTGCAACACGGCCTACATTGGCATCGGCAATGGCGCGAGGATCGGCACTAACCATCTCCTGCCCCCTGCATTGGACATACCGTCACCAAAACCTTACTTCTTCCCCATGTCCAGGTATGCTGATTGCTGAACACCATGCCCCCTCCTCCATGGCATCTAGTTCCATTTAATATTGCAAATTGTCGAATGTATCTATCTGGTGTTCCATGATTGATTTTGCTGAAAGCATCTTGCATGCAGGCTGTCCTCCGATCACGGCGCGATCGGGATGTAAAGTAGCCCTGAATGGAAGTGAGTAATACTACTGCCTAATCATAGTAAGCACCTCGCCAGTCCTCCCCCTTTTCACAAAGTTCATTCATCTCAAACACCATGCTCTCTAGCAGTAGAATGATATTATGCTTTTTTCACCTGTTGGAATATGCATGATGGTGTGGCTTACATCCTCTTCCATCTGTTTGCTCCTGCAGGAATACTAGCAGCAAAGAAAAGAGAATAGTGCAATATACTACTGTAGGAAAAAAGAGTGAAGAAGATGCAGCATAGTTTTAGTTTCAGTCCCTTTTTTCTTAAAAATCTTTCCCCCCTTCTCCTCTCCTCAAGTCGATGGTACTAAGCACATTACTAAACCAACCATTAGAGGAGAAGGGTAAAGAACAGCAAGCAACCCCAATGTTTTTTAAAAATACAGTGCCAGATACAGTAGGCCCCCTCCTATTACTATATTACCATAAGATGCATTACTTACAGTTAGTTAATTACTACCTCTAGTACTACTACCACCACCAACCCCACATTGATGTACCACCAAGCTCCTGATAAGCCACCACCACACACAGCCACTAGTCATGTAGCAGAAGCAGCAGCAGCAGCACATTAGGTGCGATTTGTGAATGATGTTTAGCCACAGCTACAATGAAGGATACTGCGGTACAATGTAACAGCAGCAGCAGCAGCAGCAGAGTGCTTTGCTCGCTGTATTGCAAGACAGTACAACGAGAGATACAGTGGTAATGGACAAGTGACAGAAAGGCATAGCTGAGCTAGCTAGTGTGCTGTGTTGGGTGTATAATGTATAATTTCACAGGATGAATGAATGAATGGATGAAGATATGAACAGGGTCACCAGGTCAGCTTCATGTAGGCCTGTCTCGATGGGAGATGGGGAGGACCACCATCGCACCCCACCGTGCTGCCGCTGCCGTGCTGGTCCGGCGGTACCGCGGCGGTAGGGCGAGGTGTCAGCGTTGGCCGTGGATCGTGGTCCCCTTCCTCCTCCCTCCCGGCACCAGATTCAGCTCACTACTACAGAACATGTTTTCTCTGTCCTTGTTTTTTTTGCTCTTGCTCGTTTCGATCTACCATGGATGGGTAATGGATTGGGTTACCTGCCCTCTGTGCTGTATCCCAGTCTCTGCTCAAGTGCCGTTGCTTTCCACCGTCGTAACGACGCACCCGTAGGCGCGACAGCGACGAGGTGGAGCGAGCACACAGGGGGCAAACGGAGTGGACATGCTTTTCTTCCTTCGGGATGCCAAACGCGACGTGTGAAAAAAAAATGCACCAACAGATGCCCACGCCGTCCACATCCGAGGACGACGCGAATACCGACACCAGAATTTTCAATACTATACTCGCAATTGAAAATTTGAAGAGACGCCTACTCGGAATTATTCCATTGGAGGATGGCGAGTAGTACGATGGATTGCTAATCATGTCAGCGGCAGAACGAATTCGGTAGTAATCAGTGGCGATGAAGAGGAGGAGGCGGCGGCCGTGGTGGCTTTTGAGGATCGAGACGGTGGTGCGCGCTCGGCGGGCGTGTCGCTCTCTCCGGTGGCGGAAAGGCGCCGCGCCGGTGATTGGATCGGGAGGACTCCAGGTGTCTCGGCCGGGGGGAGGTTACGGAAAGTGCGTGCCGTTTTCGGGTGCTTTGCCTCCGCGATTACTAGAGCTAATCGCCTGGAGTGATAATTGCCATTATGATACTGCCTGTGGGCCTGTGGCAATTGCTCGCAATTTCTTCTCGGTGTTGTACAGCTAAAGAAAAACTATACAGTCTCTAATGGTAAATCGTCGTGAGTAAAACGCGCGTTTCACCGCGTAACGTGCGCGCAGGAACAGTGAGAAGCATGTCAGGCGGACGCGGCAGGTAGAGGTAGATCGGGCGCACGCGAAAATTCACCTTGGTCCGTCCGACTCCGATCCGGTGGATCGAAGCCGAAAGCTGGAACCGTGGCGGGGCCCGGCCGCCGCGTCAGACGGACCTGCCCTGCTGCACGCCCCCCACGTGTCCGTGCGTCCCGCTCAGCTTTTACCGAATCATCGAACCGGAATATCCAACCACTCCGCTACGACCGCTACCGCGAGTAACTTTCGAGTTTCGTGTGCACGCGACAGGCCGAAAACGGACGGCCGTGCGTTTTAAATTTTGAACTCTGCTTGGAGTAGCTCACATCACGCTTGACTTGTGTTGCACTTCCACGTGGAAGCGTGGCAACCGCGGTAAAAAAAAGGAGGCGGTAAAAAATTGTGTTTAGTTTAGCAACCGGTCGCACGTGCATCGGCTCGTGGCTCGTTGGCTCCGCGCGAAGACCGGTCAAACCTCGAGCCCTCTTATTGGTAGTCTTGTCTATGCAAGAGCGGAAAAGCTGAGGGTGCGATGCGCAAATGACCCGGACAATTCCTGATTAGTCAAAGCATCGGGGAAGCAGGCGGGGGATGCTTTGTGGTTCCTGATTAGCGCCGGGGTACGTGATAACTATTTTTTTTTTCAATGTCCGTGTTCGAGAGCGACCTGCGAGCGATGCGCCGGTGCGGGCCAGCAGGGCGACACGGCCGCGCGCCGGGGCGGGCCCCGCCCGTCATCGCTGATCGCCGTCGCGGTGGCAGCTCGATCTGGCATGGCCATCTTGCGAAGCGAAAGCAGGGTGGTCTCTGTTGTATCGTCCGTCTCTCGACCGGGATGTTCAGATATACGATCTCTTCTTGGCAGTTCTGCACCGATCGCGGCGCGCGCGTAGGGGTAAAATGCGTTCTGGCCTATCGCTGTCTGTCGCTACCCTACCCGCCGGGCGCCGTGCTCGAGGACGGACGGACGGACTGGCGCGAGCATGCATGTGGCCTCCATGTGCTGCCGCAGTGCCGCTGCCGCCCATCTCCAGCCTTGTCCCCTCGGCTCAGATGCACTACCGTGTCTGTGCGTGCCTGGCCTGGGTGCGTATCCGCAGCTGTATCTACGGCCCAATAATACTACTACCGTCTCAGTGGCTCCCTGCACTGCGCGCTCCGTCGCTGGTCGTGTCAGTGGCCGTGGTGTTGGATTTGGATCGATCGCGTATACATACATGCGCAGCGCAGCTGGTGATGGAGACGTCCCGTACGGCGGCATGCATGCACGGTCGTCGCAGCTCGCACGTACCCACCATGTAGGCGCGCAGGAGAACAGATCTGGTCACCGGCTCACGCCGCCACCGTGGACCGGGGTGGTGGAGTCGTTATCCGGAGCGAGACCGGGGGTGGATTCACCGGAACCAACAAGAGGGTTTATCGGATGATTAGGTTCGCGTCAATTAATGGGCACCGCTGCCGCCTGTAGTTATTGCTCCTTGCATGTTTATCGGAAAATAAATCTCGCCTGCTTGCACGTTGGATGGTTGGTCGGTTCCCCAGAGATTAATCAAGTTGGAAAAAACGAATGGATGGGGAAGGGGAATGTGCGCGCGCGGGAGACCGTGCCGGCCGGGCCGTGGCCGTGCGGGCGTGGCGAGGTTTCCTTCGGATGCACGGGTGCCCGTCCCGGCTCCCCATCGACCGGGTCCCGAGTCGGCTAGAAATGCTGCATTGGGTTGCGGCGCCCTCCCGATATTGAGTCGAGGTGCCTTGTGTTACACGGTTTTTTTAATAATAAGCAGCCGTGTCTTTTTTGTTAGGACAGTGCTAGGCGTCCCCCGGGGGATTTGGTTTCATCCCCGTCACCAACCACGTGTCTTTTTGAATTCAATCATTTCGCTATATATTGCCCGTTTGCTACATTTGCCCGCTTTGCTACATTGTAGTAGAAAACAGTTCGTCTAGAAAAATAAAACAGATGGACCTCACGGAGACCTTCGGCGACCAGAGCAAAAAATTGTGCTATTGTAGCATATCCGACCTCATGGGAGACTCATGGGAGAATTTCGCCATTAGACCTCACCGGAGACCGTGTAGCAAAAATGTTGTGCTATTGTAGCAAAATCACAAAACAGTTGTAGCAAAAAAAACTTATATTGTAGCAAACTCCTATTTCACGGATATCTCGTAGGAAAATCCAAGGCACCCTTGTAGCATCGTCATTTGCATGTAGCAAAAACGCTTTGTCAACGGAGAAGAAAAGATGTTGCCGAGAAGACGTCGTGCCTCTATAGCAAGGACGTTATGCCTGTAGCAGGGCTTCACACCGTTGTAGCAAAAAAAGTCCACCGGAGAAGGTGATGTTGTTCCTCTATAGCAAGGCTAACGCCATCGTCCAAGAAGATGCCATACATCTGTAACAAGGTGACATACCTTTGTAGCAAGGCCGTGCCTTTGTAGCAAAGCTTCACGCCGCTTGTAGCAAAAAGTGGCTCCGCTATACCTCTCCCTCACGCTTATGTAGCGAGGCATGCCTATGTAGCAAGTCGATAATCGCATAGCAAACCTCGGCGCTGGCAGCTGCCGCCAAACGCATTTAGCAACCACCGATGCCGCACGTGGCGATCGCCACTTGTCAGTAGCAAAAGCCGACGATGCGAAGGCGTCGCACCGCAAGCACCGCCATCGCCGAGACGTAGCATCACCATCGACCACATGTAGCACCATTGTCGCCCATTGTAGCAAGCGGCACCGCCGCGTGTAGCGAATCGCCGCATGTAGCAAGGCCGGCCACTCGGTAGCAAAGCTTGGCACCGCAGGTAGCAAGGCCATACATGGTCGGTAGCAAAGCTTGCGCCACATGTACCAAGACCGGGCATGTAGCAAACTTCACGTTGTCCTGCTTCTACTCGCTCCGTGACATGAGCGTGGCCAGGTGAACGTGGTCTCGTGCGACACGGAAACAACCAAAGAACCGAAGCAACCGGGGATCGCGTTTTCATCCAACGGCTCCGCACCCGGGGGACGCGAGCGCGTGATCCCCCGGGGGAGTAGTATCATTTTCCTTTTTGTTATCACGTAGGGTTGGTACGTTACGTCCGTGTCACTTGCCTAGGTTCTTCGCTATAATTTTGTTGTGTTGCGCCTGCTTGTTTCTGGGCCGACGCGAGTACCGGACATGCACGTGTGGCAATCCAGAGAGTCTTCCAGGCAGATTTCGCTCAGGGCGTTCTTGTTATTCTTGACTGCTCCATGTGCTAGCAGCGCGTTTGTTAAGTTTTTATCTTCTTGTTCTTGACTACTCAAGGTGCTGGCAGCGTCTTGTTAAGTTTTTTTCATCAATGCGGCTAGCTTTATTACTTACTCCGCGTCTGGAAATAACTGATTCAGACTTGTGTAGATTCATAATCTAGATAAAAAACTAGACACATGTGAATGTAGAGACTGCCAAGTCACTTATTTCTGGATGTTGGAAGTACTCAATAGCCATCAGGATGAAATCCATGATTAGAGGCACAGACAGACAAATAGGTCCCCCACAAAACCATTGTTATTTTTATTCAGAGCGTCCAACCGTAGTACTAATTCTCACACCAAACATTGTGCTTGCACAAGGATTTTGCTGACACGCCACTTCCAAGTCTTACAAGTAGTGGGCCTCTTGCTTGCCAAGGATATAAGAGTAAGGCCCATAAGGGGGGATTATAGGCCCACATTGTATATACCAATAGGCCTTCGGATGAACATTGCACTGAACCCGCAGACAGCCCATCAACCAAACTTATCTTTTTTTTTTTGAGAATCACAACCAAACTTATCTTAACAGTGCCTATTTGCGCTAAGACTTGTTTAGATTTTTTTTTGGAACTCCAACAACTATTTTCTCATGCACCAAGCATGTCAGGATATCACTTTTATACACCCATGTATATATATCCTGGAAAACACAATTCGTTGCAGACAGATGCATTTTTCTTTTGACAATTACAGACATATGCAGTTACTACTGAAAACAGGCGTAAAAGAGGCGTAAAAGAGGTACAACTCTCACGAAGAGATGAAAAATCGTTTTGTTTCGAATTGCAGGTTCGGCTCAATCTGGAAAACCAAAACAGAGTACAAAAGACAACAATGAACCATTCTCAACAACAAATTGCAAAATAATGTGGAAGTTTCCACAATTTCTTAAATAAAGGTAGAGACTATATCATCATTGCTTATTGAGAGGACATTTAATTTAATCTTTCAAAACTGCATCTGATAGAACTCCCCTCCTACATCTTATATATAGATACAACAGAATCATTGCTTATGGAGAGGACCTAAGATTTAATCTTTCAAATTGCATCTAATAAAAAAGATTAGTAATAGTATAAATAAATCAAACTTAGTTTTTTCTCAGAAATAAATAAATTAGTTAGGCGTATATGTTTTCCAGACTTAATATTTTTTAAGATAGAAAGGACTATAAAAATAATGTACACTTCTTAGGAATGACCAATACACATGAAATTAGACATATTTACCCATCACTGGAGACTTTCGTCTTAAAATACAAAACATACTTTAATTTTCTTTGGACGAATGAAAAATAAAAAAAAAAACATGAAGTTGTTTCATCGGATGTCCCCGAAGGGACACATGAAGTTGTTTCATAATGTTTAAATTGGCGTGCTGAGTGCATCGTGTTGTTTCGGATATTGAATAGAGGCAAACCTTTACCAGCATCTTCAAAAACTGATCTAGAAACATCTCCTAGATAAATCTTTCAAAATTGCATCTGATAGTTTTCACTCTTAAATATAATATAAAGGTAGAGACAATATGATCATTGCCTATAGATGGGACCATTGATGTAATCTTTTAAAATAGCATCCGATACAACTCATTCTTAAAGAACACTTTGCACTACATGGCATACTTGCCCCTGTTCTTAGATTTAGTTATTACCACCAACTGCTGATAAGGAATCAAATCAAAATCATGACGACATATACATTTTAGTGGTTGACCTGCAACAATGTAATCTAGATGCGACAATAATGAATTGTTTCTCCTTTGTATTTAGCCAAGTGTAGAACAAGCACATACAATTAATCTAGTATAAAAGTTTGAGGTTGGTTTGCTTTTAAACAGAAGTATGCAACAAACGAAAAAAAAAATCGGGAGATGAAATTAGAGGAATTTTGTTATTTCTTCCAAGATAGGGTTGCCTAGTCACCTAATTAACAGATCCTCCATTAAGCTATTAAAAGTAGCTGGGGAGTGAACTGCTAGAAAATAAACAATACAAGTTCGGACATACACAACATTTAGTGACAACAAAATTGCGAACTCAGAATATCACATGCAAATAGAGCTTACCTTGATACGGCAAAGTTTGTCCTACTCAAGTGAACCGTTGATCAATCCATGCCCAGTAGCAGCAACACAGGCTGTAATGTTTTGAAGAGGCAAAAGTGAACCTTGAATAGTAATATTTCCAGTTTTGCTACCAAAAGAAGCACTTTGTCTCAGAATATCCCAAGGAACATTACATGACCAAAATGTCTTTGAATTCTGATTGAGGATTAATCAAAGAGGTAACAAGCCAGATCAAAGCACAAATTGAATCAGTAAGCAGACTCGTCAGATAAATATTCAATTACTTATACTGGAATTCTAGCAGTACAAAGCCGGCCCGCTAAATAAACCACTGGACTTAAGGGTGAGAGAGAAAGGTAAATCCACAACAAACCATGTCTCGCTAAACTGTAATCTGAGAGATGTTAAGACATATTTGTTAGCAGATAATACCTCATATGGAGCAAGGCATGTAATTCTAACATTACAAAAACAATGGACCATGCTGTAGACTAACCATGAATTATGCAGCCGCTGCAATGGATATGAAACTGATCTATCATCAGGGTAACAAAAAACATCTATAGAATAACTAAGAACAATGGAGAAAAATACAAATCGAGCCATGAATTACAGTCCCTGGGACACTAGATCATATCATTTTCTAGGGGCAGCGCGCAACCAGATATTATGCAGGCTAGTCACAGGAGCAGAAGCGCTTTCATACATACCATGTATATCTATCAATATCATGCCTTGTGTTGAGAAATATCAAAACAATGGATCAAATTAAATCATACTCCCTCGGTCCAAGAATAGATGTCTTAGGTTTTTTAAATTTTGGATGAATCTATATACTAAATAGTGTCTAGATTCATCTAAATTTTGACAAATTTGAGAGTATATTCTAATACGAACAGAAAGCCACGGTAATAGGGACAAAAGAAGCACAAGTTACACGGGCGGACACTTCTAGAAGTTCTTCAAGATTTTGTCTTGGGATACACCATCTGCTGCAAGGGCCAATGTGACCTCCTCGAGCATTTGTTTCTGTCCACACAGCACTGCCCCAGTAGAAGTAGCATTTGCAATGTTCTTGGCTTCCAAGAAGGCATGCTGAACATATCCCCGTGCACCTTCCCAACTATCATCAGGCTGTGACAGGACCGGCACAATCTTGAGCCCCGTTGACTCCCACTCTGCAAATCTATCCTGATACGCCATGGTCTGAAGATTTCTGGCACCATAGTAGAGCCTCACATCAGCTCTCTGATCGGCCGCGAAGCCGAACTCGATGAGCGAGCGTATCGGGCTTATCCCGGTCCCGGTGGCGAAGAGGAGAAGGGTCTCCGCGGCGTCCGTGGGTGTGACCCTCTCGATCGGGAACCCCTTTCCCATGACGGCGCCGAGCTCCACCACGTCCCCGTCGCGGAGGCCGCATAGCTTCCCCGCCGTGGCGCCGGGCACGGTCTTGACCAGGAACTCGAACCCCCCGCTTGCCCCTGGTGGCGAGGCGATGGCCATGAAGGCAGGCTTGAGGCCGTCCTCGCCGGGGACGCGGATCGTGAGGTACTGCCCCGGCGCGGTGTAGGAGGAGGCGAGGTCGGCGGCGTCGGAGAGGTCGACGCGTAGGTGGAAGAGAGATCCGTCGGCGCTGGCCACGCCGACAGAGGAGACCGGGGCTGCGTTCCAGACGGCCGCGTCCTGCTGGACCGCGGCGACGGTGACTAGGGAGGGCAGGCGGCGCCGGAGGAAGGGGAGCGAACGCAGCATTTTGGGGTGGGCGAAGGCATGCCGGGAGGAGGGGCGGAGGGTGAGGGGCGTGGGCGTGGGCGTGGAGATGGTGGCGGCCGTGGCCATGGCGGAGGGTTGGGGATTTGGAAGGCGCCGAAAAAGCCGGAGATAAACTAGCTCTCCTCTGTGGCGATGAGAATAGCAGGTCGTGGCTTTGGGATGGGGTGGTGGCGTGGTGCCCCTCACGACTTCGCGGAAATTCACTTTCGTGATGATGTGTGTCGTACTTTTTTGTTTGTGGAAATTCACTTTGGTGATGTGTGTCAGAGCATATATTCCGTTGTGTAACCCTAAAAAAATGTACTCTTTCCGTTTTAAAATAGATGTCTTAGATTTAGTATAAAGTTTCATCCAAATTTTAACAAATCTAAGACATCTATTTTGTGACGGACGGAGTATTCAGTTCTTTTTTGAAGTGGCCGTCTATTTCATCATTTTAGATAGAACCTCCTCAGGGAAACTACTAAAAACATAGTCCGAAGATAACTGCCGACTGCCCTTGAAACTATGCAGGGAGAACCATGCACGTACCAACACAAACGGCCATCGCCAACCACCAGCATCGCCGAGACACCCGCCGATAGAAGAAGAGAAAGGCCTCCATCGTTGCCAGAATCGAAAAACACCATCTCCATCAAGGCTTTTTGAGCCAAAAACCAGGCGTGCCCCGCACGGCAAGGCACATATCGATGTGGCATGTCGACCAGCGATCTTCCCCAAGCCATCTTGGCCCCAGATCCGCCACCTCCCATCGGCATAGTCAAGAGGTCATGCCAGATCTTCCATCCACGGATCTGTTGGAATTATGCTCTAGAGGCAATAATAAAAATGTTATTATTATAATTCTTGTTTATGATAAATTTTATATTCCATGCTAGAATTGTATTAAGCGGAAACTTTGATACTTGTGTGGTTTATGAACAACACCGTCCCTAGTACGCCTCTATGGACTAGCTCATTGATTAATGACGGTTAAGGTTTTCTAACCATAGACATGAGTTGTCGATTAATAATGAGATCATGTCATTAGGAGAATGATATGATGGAGAGACCCAAATTAAGCAGAGCAATTAGATCGTGTCATCGTGTTCATCTTTGCGAAGCTTTTTCCTATGTCAAGTATTGTATTCCTTAGACCATGAGATAATACAACTCCCTGGTATCGAAAGAAAGCTTTGAGGTCATCAAACGTCATCCTATGTGAGGGTGATCATAAAGGTGTCTCTCAGGTGATCGGAAAGTACTTGTTGGTTGTATGTATCGAGATGGAATTTGTCCCTCCCGATTCGGAGAGATATACTTCGGGCCCACTCGGTAATCGATATCAACACCGCTTGCAAGCACGTGGTTAAGGAGTTAATCACAAAGTGATATCGGATTACGGAACGAGTAAAATACTTGCTGTGAACGATATTGAACTAGGTATGCTGATACCAACGATCGAATCTCGGGCAAGTAAAATATCGCGTGACGAAGGGAATACATATATGGGATTGATTGAATCATGGCATCGTGGTTCATCCGATATGATCATCGATGAATATGTGGGAGTCAATATGGGTTTCCAGATCCCGCTGTTGATTATTGATAGAAGATCATGTCTGCATATTCTCGAACCCGTAGGGTCACACACTTAACGTGCATCGACGCTAGGATAGAATGGATAATTGGTTTATGAGTTTTTGTTCGGAGTCTCGGATGAGACCCAGGACATCACGAGAGGTTCCGAACAGTCCGAGAATAAGATTCATATAAAGGAAAGCGGTTTTGGATTTGAATCGTTCCAGAGTTTCGGTATTGGGAAGGTTCTAGAAAGTTCCGGTGGGACCAACGTGGGCCCACTTGCCGAGCCTGCGTGGGCCTAGGAAGTGCCACCACTTTGGGCCAGGGGCACAAGGCCCCAAGGCCAAAGCCCCTAGGGGAAACCCTAAGGGAACCTTCCAGAAGAGGGGGGTGACTTGCCCCCCACTCCACCCCTTGGGCCGCCGCCCTAGGGCTTGGAGGAGGGGTCAAGGGGGCCGGCCAGCCCCCTTTATAAGGAGGGCAGGGGCGCAGCCTGCCCCCACTCCAACCCTAGCCGTCCACCTCTCTCTCTCTCTCTCTCTCTCTCTCTCGACTGCGCTTAGGTGAAGCCCTGCCGCAGAAACTCTCCGCCATAAGCACCACGCCGTCGTGCTGCAGATCCAATCTATCTCTCCACCATACTTGGTGGACCAAGGAAAGGAGGAGACGTCGCTGCACCATACGTGTGCATCTCTCGGAGGCGCCGCCACTTGTGGCGTAGGATTGGATCGGATCGTGAAGAGGAGACGGCGAGTACGACTACGTCAACCACGTTCTGTTGAACGTTTCCGCTGTGCGATTTCTTCAAGGGTATGAAGATCTCATCAATCTCTCTCGTTGATTAGATCTCCTAGATTAGATCTTGGATTTCTTGTTCGCATCCGTAGGAATTTTTTGATTTACTATGTTGCGAGACCCTTCAGTGGTATCAGAGTTAGATCTATGCGTAGATGTGTTTCACGAGTAGAACGCAACATGCTTGTTGCGGGCGTTGATGTTTTCTGTTGCAAACCTCTTGTTGTGTATTTATTATGTCGCGGCATAGTGAGATCTAAGCGGTCCAGGCCAACTTTACGCGACCTCGTTCGGGAGACCGACTCCGCACTTGACGTGTGGCTTGTTCTACACATGCGGCTGGTGGATGCCAGTTTATCTCACTATAGTAGTCATGGGATTTACAACGGATGTTAGCAACCATAATATCACCGTTGTGGCTTTTCGTAGGTAAGAATCGTTCTTAGCTTGTTACTCCCATAAGCCACGTAAAACATGCAACAACAAAGTAGAGGCGTCTAACTTGTTTTTGCAGGGAGTGTTTTGTGATATGGTATGGCGCAAGACATGATGTGTATGAATTGAGATGTATGCAATGATCATGTTTTGTAATATTTCACGACTTGCATGTCGATGAGTTCACAACCGGCAGGAGCCGTATGGTTGTCTTTATAATTTTGTATAACATGCGTGTCAACTTCTTATAAGTCATGTAATAGCTTTACTTTATCGCTAAGTAGTTAGCAATAGTTATAGTTGCTATTCGTGGTGGAGGCAATCATGGTGGAGTGATGGAGATCATGCTGGCGCGCACAAGATGGAGATCATTGCGCGGAGATTGGCTATACCATGTCACATAAAATTATATGCATGTGATGTTTATCCTTTTATGTATCTTATTATGCTTAGATCGCGACGGTAGCATTATAAGATGATTCCTCACTTAAAGATCAAGATAAAATTGTGTTCTCCCCATGTATGCACCATTCGAAAGTTCGTCGTTTTCAAGCACCTCGTGATGATCGGGTGCTATAAACTCTACATTCTCATATAACGGGTGCAAGCCAGTTTTGCACACGCGGAAATACTTGGGTTTGACTTGACGAGCCTAGCATGTACAGACATGGCCTCAGAACACATGAACCGAAAGGTTAAACATGAGTCATATGAATGATATGATCGACACTTTGTTGTCCACCATTGAAACCACATCTCTTCTCGTGAAGATCGGATTAGGTGTGGTGAATTTTGATCGTGTTCACTAAACAACTTAAGGGATGTTGAATTTAGTGGGAGTTCATCTAGTAATTTTATTAAGTTGAACTAGTTATCATGAACATAGTCTAAATTGTATTTGCAAATTTTGTAGATCAAATGGCTAAGTCCAACTTCAACTTCAACGTTTTTGCTGAGAAATAAAAGCTGAAGAACAATGGGTCTAACTTCACCAACTGGTTCCGCAATCTGAGAATCATTCTCGCTGGCGGACAAAAAGACTATGTACTTAGGAAAGCTCTAGGTGACGCCCCTGCTACTGATGCGCCGGCTGATGAAAAAGCTGTTTATCAGTCATGCAAAGATGATTATGGAGTGATTAAGAGTACCATGTTGTTTGCTATGGAACCGGAACTTTAAAATCATTTTGAGGAGTTCGCCGGGCCCTTTGAGATACTTGAGGAACTGAAAACCATGTTTCAGACTCAGGCCCGTTTCGAGAGATATGAGATCTCTGAGAAGTTCTTTAACTACAAGATGGAGGAAGGGAGTTCGTTAGTGAGCACGCCATTAAGATGTCAGGCTACACTCAACGTCTTGAGCAACTGGACTGCAAGATTCCAGAAGAGCTCGAGATTAACAGAGTTCTGCAATCACTCCCTCCTAGCTACAAAGGTTTTGTAGTTACTCACAATCAAATTGGTTTCACTGATACGATCACTGAGCTCTTCGCTAAGCTAAAAGCTGCGGAGGTGGATATCAAGAAATATAATCATGTGTTGATGGTCAACAAGACCACTAGCTTTAAGAAATCTAAGGGTGCAAAGAAATCCTTCAAGAAAGGCAGCGGCAAGCGCGTTGCCCCTGCTGATAAGAAGTTCAAGTCTGGACCTAAGCTGAACACTGAGTGCTTCTATTACAAGGACAAGGGTCACTGGAAGCGCAACTGTCCGAAGTACTTAGCGGACAAGAAGGCTGGCACCGTTAAAAGTATATTTGATATACATGTTATTGATGGTTACCTTACTAGCGCTCGTTGTAGTGCCTGGGTATATGATACGGGTTCAGTTGCTAATATTTATAACTCGAAACAGGAGCTACGGAATAGACGACGGCTAGCAAGGGATGAGGTGACGATGCGCGTTGGCAATAGATCAAAAGTTGATGTGATGGTCGTTGGCACGCTCTCCTTAGTTTTACCTTCGGGATTAGTTTTAAACCTTAATAAGTGTTATTATGTGTCTGCGTTGAGCATGAACATTATATCTGGATCGTGTTTATTGCAAGACGGTTATTCATTTAAATCAGAGAATGATGGTTGTTCTCTTTATATGAATAACATATTTTATGGTCATGCACCTGTTGTGAATGGTTTATTTCTTCTGAATCTCGAAAGCAATGAAACACACATCCATAACATTGAGGCTAAGAGATGCAAAGTAGAGAGTGATAATCCAACTTATTTGTGGCACTGCCGTCTAGGTCATATTGGTGTAAAACGCATGAAGAAACTCCATTCTGATGGACTTTTGGAGTCTCTTGATTTTGAATCATTTGACACGTGTGAGCCGTGCCTCATGGGCAAGATGATCAAAACCCCGTTCTCCGGAATAATGGAGCGAGCAACGGACTTATTGTAAATCATACATACCGATGTATGCAGACCAATGAGTGTTTCGACGCACGGTGGATATCGCTATTTTCTCACTTTTACTGATGACTTAAGTAGATATGGGTATATCTATTTAATGAAACATAAATCTGAAACGTTTGAAAAGTTCAAAGAATTTCAGAACGAAGTGGAAAACCATCGTAACAGGAAAATTAAATTTCTATGATCCGATCGTGGAGGTGAATATTTGAGTTATGATTTTCTCACGCAGCTTAAAGCAAGCAGAATCATTTCGCAACTCACGCCACCCGGAACACCATAGCGCAATGGTGTGTCTGAACGCCGGAATCGAACTCTATTAGATATGGTGCGATCAATGATGTCTCTTACAGATTTGCCGTTATCATTTTGGGGTTATGCATTAGAAACCGCTGCATTCACTTTAAATAGGGCACCATCTAAATCCGTTGAGACGACACCGTATGAACTATGGTTTGGTGCTAAACCTAAGTTGTCGTTTCTTAAAGTTTGGGGATCTGAAGCTTCGTCAAGAAGTTGATCTTGGGACAAGCTCGAACCCAAAGCGGAGAAATGCGTCTTCATAGGATACCCTAAGGAAACGATTGGGTATACCTTCTACCACAGATCCGAAGGCAAAGTGTTTGTTGCAAAGAACGGATCCTTTCTTGAGAAGGAGTTTCTCTCGAAAGAAGTGAGTGGGAGGAAGGTAGAGCTAGACGAGGTTATTGAACCTTCTCTCGAGTTGGAGAGTAGTGCAACACCTGAAATTGTTCCAGTGCTGTCCGCACCAACAAGAGAGGAAGCTAATGACGAGGATCATGAAACTTCGAACGATTCTACTACTGAACTTCGCAGGTCGACAAGGTCACGTGCCACTCCTGAATGGTACGGCAACCCTGTCTTAACCGTCTTGTTGTTAGACAACAGTGAACCTGTGAACTATGAGGAAGCAATGATGAGCCCAGACTCTGAGAAATGGCTAGAGGCCATGAAATCTGAATTGGGATCCATGAGCGAAAACCAAGTATGGACTTTGGTGGACCCTCCTAGCAACCGTAAGGCCGTTGAGTGCAAATGGATTTTCAAGAAGAAAACAGACGCGGATGGTAATGTTATTGTCTATAAAGCTCGGCTTGTCGCAAAAGGGTTTCGGCAAGTTCAAGGTGTTGACTACGATGATACTTTCTCTCCTGTAGCGATGTTTAAGTCCATTCGGATTTTATTAGCAATTGCTGTATTTCATGATTATGAAATATGGCAGATGGATGTCAAGACTGCGTTCCGCAATGGTAACATTGATGAAGAGTTGTATATGATGCAGCCCGAAGGTTTTGTCGATCCTAAGGATGCTAATAAGGTGTGCAAACTTCAGCGTTCCATTTATGGACTGAAGCAAGCATATCGGAGTTGGAACCTTCGTTTTGATCAAGTGATCAAGAGTTTTGGATTTGTTCCAAATTTCTATGAAGCTTGTATCTACAAGAAAGTGAGTAGGATCTCGGTGAAATTTTTAGTACTATCTGTGGATAACATATTGATTATTGGAAATGACATTGGTATGCTTAACGATGTGAAGAGTTATTTGAATAAATGTTTTTCAATGAAAGACCTAGGATAAGCTGCTTATAATTAGGCATCAAAATCTATAGAGATAGACAAAGACGCCTAATAGCTTTAAGCCAAAGTACATATCTAGACAAAGTTCTGAAAATGTTTAGAATGGATAAAGCAAAGAAAGGTTCATTGCCCATGTTGTCAGGTAAGATATTGAGCAAGGCTCAGTGTCCAGCTACGGTAAAAGATAGAGATACTATGAGCAAAGTGCCATATGCCTCGGCCATAGGTTCTATCATGTATGCCATGCTATGTACTAGACCGAATGTGTCCAATGCTCTTAGTTTGACGACCAGATACCAAAGTGATCCAGGAGTGGAACACTGGACAGCCGTAAAGAACATCCTAAAGTATTTAATTAGGACTAAAGATCTTGGTCTATGAAGGTGATGAGCAGCTCGTCGTAAAAGGTTACGTCGACGCTAGTTTCAACACCGACCCGGATGATTCTAAATCTCAGACAAGATACGTTTATATTTTGAATGGTGGAGCTGTGAGCTGGAGAAGCTATAAGCAAAGCGTGATCGCGGGATCTACAACACAAGCGGAATACATGGCTGCTTCAGAAGCGTCAAGTGAAAGATTTTGGATCAGGAACTTCATCACTGAGCTTGGTGTGGTTCCAAGTGCCTTGGACCCACTGGAGATATTGTGCGACAACACTGGCGCCATAGCACTGGCTAAGGAACCGAGATATCATCCAAAGACCAAGCATATCAACCGCCGTTTTCATATAATTCGAGATTATATAGCATATGGAGATCTGAAGATTAGCAAAGTACATACGAATCTGAATGTCGCAGATCTGTTGACTAAACCTCTTCCACGAGCAAAACATGATCAACACCTTAATGCCATGGGTGTTAGATTGTTGCCAGATGTAAACTAGATTATTGACTCTAGTGCAAGTGGGAGACTGTAAGAATTATGCCCTAGAGCCAATAATAAAGATATTATTATAATTCTTGTTCATGATAAAGTTTATATTCCATGCTAGAATTATATTAAGCGGAAACTTTGATACTTGTGTGGTTTATGAACAACACCATGTCCCTAGTACGCCTCTATGGACTAGCTCATTGATTAATGATGGTTAAGGTTTCCTAACCATAGACATGAGTTGTCGATTAATAATGAGATCATGTCATTACGAGAATGATATGATGGATATACCCAAATTAAGTAGAGCAATTAGATCGTGTCATCGTGTTTATCTTTGCGAAGCTTTTTCCTATGTCAAGTATTGTATTCCTTAGACCATGAGATAATACAACTCCCTGGTATCGGAAGAAAGCTTTGAGGTAATCAAACGTCATCATATGTGAGGGTGATCATAAAGGTGTCTCTCAGGTGATCGGAAAGTACTTGTTGTGTATGTATCGATATGGAATTTGTCCCTCCCGAGTCGGAGAGATATACTTCGGGCCCACTCGATAATCGATATCAACACCGCTTGAAAGCACATGGTTAAGGAGTTAATCACAAAGTGATATCGGATTACGGAACGAGTAAAGTACCTGCTGTGAACGAGATTGAACTAGGTATGCTGATACCAACGATCGAATCTCGGGCAAGTAAAATATCACGTGACGAAAGGGAATACATATATGGGATTGATTGAATCCTGGCATCGTGGTTCATCCGATATGATCATCGATGAATATGTGGGAGTCAATATGGGTTTCCAGATCCCGCTGTTGATTATTGATAGAAGATCATGTCTGCATATTCTCGAACCCGTAGGGTCACACACTTAATGTGCATTGATGCTAGGATAGAATGGATAATTGGTTTATGAGTTTTTGTTCGGAGTCTCGGATGAGATCTAGGACATCACGAGAGGTTCCGGAATGGTCCGGAGAATAATATTCATATAAAGGAAAGCAGTTTTTGGATTTCGGAATCGTTTCGGAGTTTATCGGTATTGTACCAGAAGGTTCTAGAAGGTTCCGGAGTGGGTGTTGGAGTTATGCCCTAGAGGCAATAATAAATATAGTTATTATTATATCTTTGCGTTTATGAAATGTTTACATTCATGCTATAATAGTATTAACAAGGAAACATTAATACTTGTGTGATTTGTAAACTTAATTTGAAGTCCCTAGTAAAGCCTCTATATAAAACTAGCTTGTTGGTTAATAGATGATTGTGGTTTCCCTATTATGAACATTGAGATGTTATTAACAACAAGATCATATCGTTAGGAGAATGATATGATGGACATACTCCTATAGATAAGCGTAGCATAAAGATCAAGTCATTTCAATAGTTCAATTGCTATATGCTTTCTGATACATAGTAACCTAATTCCTTCGACCATGAGATCATGCACATCACCTTTACCGGATGGATGCTTTGATGACATCAAACACCACACCGTGAATCGGGTGGCTATAAAGGTGGCATTGAGTGTTCGGAAAGTATTGGTTGAGACACATGGATCAAGAGTGGGATTTGTCCATCCATATGACGGATAGATATACTCTGGGCCCTCGGTGGAATGTCATCCAATTAGCTTGCAAGCATGTGGTAGCTCACAAGGGATCACATATCATGGGAGCGAGAAAAGATTACTTATCGTTAACGAGGTTGAGCTAGGTATGCATGAATCTGAAGCGATCATAACCTCGGATAAGTAAAATATCGTGAGACAAAGGGAAATTGGTATCGTATGTAAGTGGTTCATTCGATGCAAAGTAATCGTAGAAATATGTGGGAGCCATATGAATTTCGATTCCTCTATTGGTTATTATTAGGAGAAGTGTCTCGATCATGTCGCATAATTCACGAACCGTAGGGAGACACATAAGGATTGACGTTGTTTGAGTAGTTATGGTATGATGAGAAAGACCGAATGTTGTTGAGTCTCGGATGGGATCCGGATATCACGAGGAGATCCGAATGGTCCGAGAATGAGATTCATATAAGGAAAGTCCCGTTTCGGAGTTGGGGAATGGTTCCGGTGTTTTCATCGGGAATGTTCTAGAAGCTTCCGGAATGTCCGGTACTCCGGAGGGGAAGGGGTACATGAATGTGTCATTGTAAGTTGGAATGATTGCATCATGTACTAAGTGTCTTCGCTGTCCAAAATAAAGGGTTTATTCAAATCCTAAATTGAAAAGTCAAACGGCTAGTTTGAAAGTCAAACGACAAGTTTTGGAAAGAGGAAAAGAGGAGGAAGGTGAAACCGAGTTGGGGAGGGAGTCCTCCTCCCCAAGCCGGCGCACCACCCAAGCCGAGTTGGGGAGGGACTCCCCTCCCTCCCCTTGGCCGCCGGCCCCTCCACCTATATAAGGAGGGGCAGGGCTCCCTCCTAGCACACACAAGTACCTCTCCTCAAACCCTAGCTTGGCGCCACCACCATAGCCGCCGCCGCCCCCCTAGGGTTTTGCCCTAGCCGCCGACTTGGGGTGCCCCAAACCCTAGCCGCCGGCTCTAGCATCCCTCCTTGGTGTGTCTAAACCCTAGAACACCGAGGACTCTCTCATACTCCACCATACTCGCTCCGGCCTGAAGCCTGAGATCTCCTCTACTTCCCAGATGCAGCGTTGTCTTTGCCGGAATCGCGAGAGAGTGCTACAACCTCCATTGCCTCTTTGGAACAAGGAGAGGAAGGTCTTCTTGATCTGCGGCGTGTGACCGGCTGGGGCTAGCTTAGGAGCCTTGGCGGAAGGATCGTCACGTGATCTTGAGATCGGGAAAATGCGACTACATCACCCACGAGAATCCGCTCTCGTTAAACACTTTGGAATCTTCGAGGGTAATTTATTCCATCGACTCGTTGCTACAATCTAGTAGATAGATCTTGGCTTGTTTGTTTGTATGCGGTATAAAATTTTTGTTTTCCATGCTACGAAACCCTACAGTGGTATCAGAGTCGTGTCTATATGTAGATCTATTGCACGAGTAGAACACAATGGTCACTGTGGGCATTGATGCTTTTATTGTCGATTGCTTCTTGTGTACTTTGCATCTTGCGGTATGTTGGGATGAAGCGGCCCGGGCTAACCTTACATGACATCGTTCATGAGACTTGCTCCACGCTTGACATGCAACTTGTATTGCATAAGTGGCTTTGGGTGCTGTTTCTCCTAGCATAGTTAAGATCCAATTTACAACGGTGATTAACAATACTAGTATCAATGTTGTGGTTCTTGTTAAATAAGTTAGAACGACACTTATTGAAAGCCCCAAACCACGTAAAACATGCAAAGAAAGTAGAGGCGTCTAACTTTGTTTTGCAGGGTGTCTTGTGATGTGATATGGCCATGATTGTGATTATATTTGATGTATGCAATGTTCCTTATTGTAAGTTGTGGCGCAGCGGGAGCCATATGGTTGTCTTTAATTTATGTTAAGACCAGCGTGTCTATTCAAAGTAGTTGTAATAGTTGAAGCGGTGGGCGACAACCATGGAGAAGCCTCATTGACCTTGATGCAATGCGGTGATGATGGAGATCATGTTCGTGCTTGAAGATGGAGATCGGAAGCACAAAGAAGAAAGGCCATATCATATCACATATTATGAATTGCATGTGATGTTAATCCTTTATGCATCTTGTATTTCTTAGTAAACGACGGTATCATTATATGATGATCCCTCATACACATGAATTTCAAGTCATAAAGTGTTCACCCTTAGTTAGCACCGTTGCTAAAGCTTGTTGTTTCAAAGCACCACGTGATGATCGGGTGTGTTAGATTCATAAGTGTATACAATGTGAGCAAGCGGTTGCTCATGCGGAAACTAAGGTTTGATCTTGACGAGCCTAGCATGTACAGACATGGTCTCGGAACACGGATCACCGAAAGGTAAAGCATGAATCATATAGTAGATATGATGAACATGACGATTGTTCGCCATTGAAACTATATCAACTCTCGTGATGATCGGTGTTGATGTAGTGGATTTGGTTCGTGTGATCACTAAAACAATGTGAGGGATATTGTTTTGAGTGGGAGTTCAGCTAGATTAATTTTATTAATTTGAACTCAATTTGTCATAAACTTAGTCTAAACTATTGCAAATATGTTGTAGATCAATGGCAGCCCCTACCATCAATTTTAATGCGTTCCTAGAGAAAGAAAAGTTGAAAAACAATGGAAGAAACTTCGCGGATTGGTTCCGCAATTTGAGGATTGTCCTCACAGGTGGTAATTTGACCTATGTCTTTGGATGCATTGGGTGACCCACTGCGGTGATGCTCGATGAAGTAAAGAATGTTTACCTCGCTCGGAAGAATCGGTACTCCATAGTTCGATGTGCTATCTTGTATGGTTTAGAATCGAGCTTTAGAAAAGGTTTGAAGAGTCACACCCATATGATATTGTCGAGGATCTCAAATTGATTTTTGAGACTCATGCGGCAATTGAAAGCTATGAGGCTTGAAAAGTTCTTTAAGCGCAAGATGGAAGAGGCGGATCGTCGGTGAGCATGTGCTTAAGATGTGCGGGCATGCAAACAAACTTCAAAGCTTGGGTATAGTGATTCCTAATGCTTTGGGGATTTACCGTTCCTCCATCACTATCACCAAGTTACAGAACTTTGTGATGAACTACAACATGCGTAACATGAACAAAGAGTTGCGAACTGTTTTCTATGTTAAAGTCTGCAAGTCGAGATCAAGAAAGAGCACCAAGTGTTGTTGGTCAATAAGACAACCAAATTCAAGAAAGGAAGTCTAGCGAAGGGACACTTCAAGAAGGGTGGTAAGAAAGTTTCCACGAAGAAGACCAAGGCTGGACCAAGCGATCTTGAGTGCTTTTCTTGCAAGGGAGAAGGTCCTTTGGGCGGAATTGCCCAAAGTACTTGGCGGATATGAAGAACGGCAACATCAAGAAGAAAGGTATATCGATATACATGTTATTGATGTGTATCTCACTAGTACTCGTAGTAGTGCCAGGTATTTGATACTAGTTCGGTTGCTCATATTTCTAACTCGAAACAGTCTTTGCGGAATAAGCGGAAACTAGCGAAGAACGAGGTGACGATGCGTGGGAAATGGATCAAAGGTTGATGTGATCGCGGTCGCACGCTACCCCTTCATCTACCATCGGTATTAGTTTTATACTTAAATAATTGTTATTTGGTGCTGCGTTGAGCATGAACATTATATCGGGATCTTGTTTATTGCGAGGCGGTTACTTGTTTAAATCGAGAATAATGGTTGTTCGATTTATATGAGTAATATGTTTTATGCACATGCACCTTTGATAGATGGTCTATTCTTATTGAATCTCGATAGTGGAAATACACATATCAACAACATTGAGGCTAAGCGTATGAAATCAGCGATAATTCGACCTATATGTGGCATGTCGTCTTGGTCACATTGGAGTGAAACGTGAAGAAACTCCATTCGATGGACTTCTTGAATCACTTGATTTTGAATCACTTGAAAGATGCGAAGCATGTCGATGGGTAAAATGACTAAGACTCCATTTTACGGTATGATGGAGCGAGCTACGGACTTATTGGAAATCATACATACCGATGTGTGGTCCAATGAGTGTAGCATCGTGATGGTTATCGTTATGTTCTTACCTTCACGGATGACTTGAGTAGATATGGGTATATCTATTTCATGAAACATAAGTCCGAAACTTTCGAGAAGTTTAAGGAGTTTCATTGTGAGGTAGAGAATCAACGTAACAAGAAGATTAAATTTCTACGTTACGATCGTGGAGGTGAATATCTAAGTTCTGAGTTTGGTGAGCATTTGAAGAAATGCGGAATACTTTCACAATTGACACGGGGAACACCACAGCGTAATGGTGTGTCCGAACGTCGTAATCGAACTCTCTTAGATATGGTTCGTTCTATGATGTCACTTACAGATTTACCGCTATCATTTTGGGGTTATGCATTAGAAACAGCCGCATTCACTTTAAATAGGGCACCGTCTAAATCCGTTGAAACGACACCGTATGAATTATGGTTTGGGAAGAAACCTAAATTCTCGTTCCTTAAAGTTTGGGGTTGCGAAGCCTATGTAAAGAAGTTACAGCCGGACAAGCTTGAACCCAAAGCGGAAAAATGCGTCTTCATAGGATACCCAAAGTAAACTATTGGGTATACCTTCTATCATAGATCCGAAGGCAAAATCTTCGTTGCCAAGAATGGATCCTTTCTAGAGAAGGAATTTCTCTCGAAAGAAGTGACTGGAAGGAAAGTAGAACTCGACGAGGTTGTCGAACCTTCTCTCAAAATTGCGAGTAGCGCAGCACCGGAAGAAATTCATGTGATGCCTTCACCAATTAGAGAGGAAGCTAATGATGGTGATCATGAAACTTCGGTTGAAGTTGCTACAGAGCCTCGGAGGTCAACGAGAACTCGTACCACTCCAGATTGGTATGATCCCGTTATGAGTGTCATGTTGGTAGACAACATCGATGACCCTGAGACATATGAGGAAGCGATGATGAGCCCAGATTCCAATAAATGGCAAGAAGCCATGAAATCCGAGATTGGATCCATGTACGAAAACCAAGTATGGACTTTGGTGGACTTGGGATGGCGAAAGGTCATCGAGAACAAATGGATTTTCAAGAAGAAAGCAGATCTTGATGGTAATGTTATCGTCTATAAAGCTCGACTTGTCGCAAAGCAGTTTCGACAAATTCAAGGAGTTGACTACGATGAGACTTTCTCACGATGCGAAGCTAAAATGTGAGGATTATGTTAGCAATCGCTGCATATTATGATTATGAGATATGGCGGATGGATGTCAAACAGCATTCCTCAATGGACACATTGATGAAGAGTTGTATATGATGCAACCCAAAGGTTTTGTCGATCCTAAAGATGCTAACAAGGTATGCAAACTTCAACGGTCCATATATGGATTGAAGCAAGCATCCAGAAGTTGGAATCAACATTTTGATAAGGTGATCAAAAGTTTTGGTTTTATACAAACTTATGGAGAAGCTTGTATTTACAAGAAAGTGAGTGGGAGCTCTGTAGCATTCTTAATACTATATGTAGATGACATATTGTTGATTGGGAATGATGTAGACCTTCTTAATAGTGTCAAGGAATATTTGAATAATAGTTTTTCAATGAAAGATCTTGGCGAAGCAGCTTACATATTAGGCATAAAGATTTATAGAGATAGATCAAGACGCCAAATATCATTGTAACAAAGTACATATTTGGACAAAGTTCTAAAGAGGTTTGGAATGGAAGAAAGCAAGAAAGGGTTCTTGCCCATGTTGCTAATCGACCTTGAGTAAAACTCAAAGTCGACATCGGCGAAGATAGAGAAAGGATGAGTAAGACTCCTATGCCTCGACCATAGGATCTCTAATGTATGCCATGCTATGTACTAGACCCGACATTGCATATCTGTTAGTTTAACTAGCAGATATCAAAGTGATCGAGTGGATCATTGGACGTGATCAAAACATCCTTAAGTACTGGAGAGGAACTAAGGATATGGTTCTTTCTTATGGAGGGGATGAACAGCTCGTTGTTAATGGTGTCACCGATGCTAGTTGGAGCACCGAGCCAGATGATTCTGAATCACAATGCGGATACGTAGTTATTTTGAATGGTGCAACGATTAGTGGAGGAGTGCAAAGCAAAGCGTTGTGGCGAGATCTTCAAGCGAATCGAATACATGGCTGCTTGAGGCTTCACAAGAAGCTATATGGATGAAAGAGTTCATTACTGAGCTGGGTGTGGTTCCTAGTCTTTGGACCCAATGTCTATCTCTTGTGATAACATGGGCGCCATAGCCAATGCTTGAACCAAGGTCACACAAGAAGGTGAAGCATATCAAGCTACATTTTCACGCTATTCGAGAACATATCCAGGATGGGGATATAAAGATTTGCAAAGTACACACATATCTGAATGTGGCGGATCCGTTGACTAAACCTCTCCAGGGCAAAACATGACCAACACCAAACTGCCATGGGTGTTCGGTATATTACCATGTAATCTAGATTAGATGACTCTAGTGCAAGTGGGAGACTGTTGGAGATATGCCCTAGAGGCAATAATAAATGTAGTTATTATTATATCTTTGCGTTTATGATAAATGTTTACATTCATGCTATAATAGTATTAACAAGGAAACATTGATACTTGTGTGATTTGTAAACTTAATTTGAAGTCCCTAGTATAGCCTCTATACTTCACTAGCTTGTTGGTTGATTAATGATTGTGGTTTCCCTATCATGAACATTGAGATATTATCAACAACAAGATCATATCATTAGGAGAATGATATGGTGGACATACTCCTATAGATAAGCGTAGCATAAAGATCAAGTCATTTCAATAGTTCAATTGCTATATGCTTTCTGATACATAGTAACCTAATTCCTTCGACCATGAGATCATGCATATCACCTTTACCGGATGGATGCTTTGATGACATCAAACACCACACCGTGGCGGGTGGCTATAAAGGTGGCATTGAGTGTTGAAAGTATTGGTTGAAACACATGGATCAAGAGTGGGATTTGTCCATCCATATGACGGATAGATATACTCTAGGCCCTCTCGGTGGAATGTCATCCAATTAGCTTGCAAGCATGTGACGCTCTGAGGGATCACATATCACGGAGCGAGAAAAGAGTACTTATCGGTACGAGGTTGAACTAGGTATGCGAGATCAAGCGATCATAACCTCGGATAAGTAAACTATCGTGAGACAAAGGAAATTGGTATCGTATGTAAGTGGTTCATTCGATCGCAGTAATAAATAGAAATATGTGGGAGCCATATGAATTTCCAGATTCCTCTATTGGTTATTGTTAGGAGAAGTGTCTCGATCATGTCCACATAATTCACGAACCGTAGGAGACACACTTAAGGATTCGACGTTGTTTGAGTAGTTATGGTATTATGAAAGAGACCGAATGTTATTGAGTCTCGGATGGGATCCGGGATATCACGAGGTGATCCGGAATGGTCCGGAGAATAAGATTCATATAAGGAAAGTCCGTTTGGAGTTCGGGAATGATTCCGGTGTTTTCATCGGGAATGTTCTAGAAGGTTCGGATTGTCGGCACTCCGGGGAGGTACATGAATGTGTCATTACATATTGAATGATTGCATCATGTACTAAGTGTTCTTGCTGTTCCAAATAAAGGATTAAATTGAATCCTAAAACAGAAAAGTCAAATGGCGGTTTAAAGTCAAGCGGCTAAAAGCGAAGCTGTGGGAAACAAGCAAGAGGTGTTTGGAACCGATTTGGGGAGGAGTCCTCCAAGCCAAGCCAACCAAGGCCGACTTGGGGCGGGACTCCCCTGGCCACCCTCCCACCTATAAAGGAGAGGCGGGCCTCTCCTCTAGACACACAAGTTCCTATCCTCTAATCTCCGGTTTAGAGCCGTTTTGGTTTAGAGCTTCTAATTGCCCTAGCCTTCCGTTTAGAGCCTTCTAATTGGTGTGTCTAATCACTAGACCACTAATAGCCCTCTCTCATACTCCACCATACTCTCTCCGGCTTAAGGCGAAGCCCTGCGGGATCTCCTCTACTTAGGTACCACGCCGTTGTCTTTGGGAATCGCGAGGAGTGCTACAACCTCCCATTTCTTTGGAACAAGGAGAGGAAGGTCTTCGTCGAAATTAGAGCGTGTGACCATCGGGCGCTAACGGAGCCTTGGCCGGAAGGATCGTCTACGATCTTGAGATCGGGAAGAATGCGACTACATCACCCACGAGAATCGCTCTCGTTAAACACTTTGGAATCTTGAGGGTAAGTTATTCCATCGACTCGTTGCTACAATCTAGTAGATAGATCTTGGCTTGTTTGTTTGTATGCGATAGAAATTTTTGTTTTCCATGCTACGAACCCTGATACTCCTATAGATAAGCGTAGCATAAAGATCAAGTCATTTCAATAGTTCAATTGCTATATGCTTTCGATACATAGTAACCCAATTCCTTGACCATGAGATCATGCACATCACCTTTACCGGATGGATGCTTTGATGACATCAAACACCACACCGTGCGGGTGGCTATAAAGGTGGCATTGAGTGTTCGGAAGTATTGGTTGAGACACATGGATCAAGAGTGGGATTTGTCCATCCATATGACGGATAGATATACTCAGGCCCTCTCGATGGAATGTCATCCAATTAGCTTGCAAGCATGTGACTGCTCACAAGGGATCACATATCACGGAACGAGAAAAGATTACTTATCGGTAGCGAGGTTGAGCTAGGTATGCATAGATACGACGATCATAACCTCGGATAAGTAAAGTATCGTGAGACAAAGGGAAATTGGTATCGTATGTAAGTGGTTCATTCGATCGCAAAGTAATCGTAGAAATATGTAGAGCCATATGAATTTCTAGATTCCTCTATTGGTTATTGTTAGAAGTGTCTCGATCATGTCGCATAATTCACGAACCGGGAGACACATAAGGATTCGACGTTGTTTAAGTAGTTATGGTATGATGAAAGAGACCGAATGTTGTTGAGTCTCGGATGGGATCGGGATATCACGAGGAGATCCGGAGAATAAGATTCATATAAGGAAAGTCCGTTTGAGTTGGGGAATGGTTCGTGTTTTCATCGAATGTTCTAGAAGCTTCCGAATGTCCGATACTCGGGAGGAAGGGTACATGAATGTGTCATTGTAAGTTGGAATGATTGCATCATGTACTAAGTGTCTTCGCTGTCCAAAATAAAGGGTTTATTCAAATCCTAAATTGAAAAGTCAACGGCTAGTTTGAAAGTCAAACAGCAAGTTTTGGAAAGAGGAAAGAGGAGGAAGGTGAAACCGAGTTGGGAGGGAGTCCTCCTCCCAATGCAGCCTACCCAAGCCGAGTTGGGGAGGGACTCCTCCCTCCGCCGACCCTCCACCTATATAAGGAGGCGGGGCTCCTCCTAGCACACACAAGTACCTCTCCTCAAACCCTAGCTTGGCGCCACCACCATAGCCGCCCCCTAGGGTTTGCCTAACTAGCCGACTTGGGGTGCCCCAAACCCTAGCCGGGCTCTAGCATCCCCTCCTTGGTGTGTCTAAACCCTAGAACACTGAGGACTCTCTCATACTCCACCATACTCGCTCAGGCTAGAGGCGAAGCCCTGCGAGATCTCCCCTCCACTTCCGGTACCACGCCGTTGTCTTTGGGAATCGCGAGAGAGTGCTACAACCTTCACGCCTTGGAACAAGGAGAGGAAGGTCTTCGTCGAAATCTGAACGTGTGACCGATCATGAGCGCTACTTGAACGCAGGAAGGATCGTCTACGCGATCTTGAGATCGGGAAGAGTACGACTACATCACCCACGAGAATCCGCTCTCGTTAAACACTTTGGAATCTTCGAGGGTAAGTTATTCCATCGACTCAATTCTACAATCTAGTAGATAGATCTTGGCTTGTTTGTTTGTATGCGGTAGAATTTTTTTGTTTTCCATGCTACGAAACCCTACAGTGGGACCAACGTGGGCCCACTTGTCAGAGGCCTGCGTGGGCCTAAGGGGAAGTGCCCTGGCCACTTTGGGCCAGGGGCACAAGGCCCCTAAGGCCCAGCCGGCCAGCCCCTAGGGGAAACCCTAAGGGAACCTTCCAGAAGAGGGGGGGGGGTGACTTGCCCCCACTCCACCCCTTGGGCCGCCGCCCTAGGGCTTGGAGGAGGGGTCAAGGGGGCCGGCCAGCCCCCTATATACGGAGGACAGGGCGCAACCTCCCCCCAACTCCACCTCTCTCTCTCCCATTGGCGTGGCGAAGCCTGCCAGAAACTCCACCATAAGCACCACGCCGTCGTGCTGTAGATCCAATCTATCTCTTCACCATACTTGCTGGACCAAGGAAAGGAGGAGACGTCGCTGCACCGTACGTGTGCATCTCTCGAAGGCGCCGCCACTTGCGGCATAGGATCGGATCGCGATGAGGAGACGTCGAGTACGACTACGTCAACCACGTTTTGTTAAACGTTTCCGCTGTGCGATTTATTCAAAGGTATGAAGATCTCATCAATCTCTCTCATTGATTACATCTCCTAGATTAGATCTTGGCTTTCTTGTTCATATCCGTAAGAATTTTTTTGATTTACTATGTTGCGAGACCCTTCAGGATCACCTTCCAAGCTTCAGGGCCATCATCTTCAACTGCACGCTCGCGCCGCTACGACCACAGGTCGCAGCTGTCGGACAACTCCTGAACAAATTCATTTTGCTCCACCATGACGCTGGAGACAACGCCGTAGCAGCTGGGACAAAGCAGGAGGACGGAGACATCTGATGGAGTCGTGTCGCCGCCTCGCTGACACCATCCACAAAATCGACCGCCGTCGATCTAAAAGATCAGCAATCACACGATGCCATCTCCTCCAAGACGCCGCCATGAAGGAAACTGCATGTGTGGGAGTGGAGATGAGGCGGATTTATTTGCCCGGACGCTGCTCCCACCACCCCAACAGCGCGCCATGGAAAACTTGTCCTAACCCTAACTATCAAGCTAAAACGGAAGAATGAGGCCCCCCTTCCTCCTGCCGTCGGAGCGGCAAGCAGAGGAAGAGGGGACCAGCAGCCTCGCTAGCGGAGATCGGGGGAGAGGTATCCACCTAGTCGCGAGAGAGATTCCTGGCGGCTAGGTTAGGAAGTTTGTTCTGGATTAAAAAATGTATTCATTTGTGTATTAGGCTTCTGTGGCCCTGTCCTGATTGCCAAATCTATAATCTATACTACTTAATTAAATTAAAACATTAAAATTATTCTTTTAACATGCATTAGCCCACGCAACTAACACTCTTAACTGATAAAAAGAGCTAGTGCAATCTACATATACTGTAACAATACAAATCAGCAAAGCCACTGACTGACTGGTCCACCTCGTACCAGCATCCACTTTATTTTTTCCGGAGTGACCGATCAAGTTTTTCCCGCGTTCCTGATCTCCTGTGACACACGTGCCCTTCACCCTTTATCTTCTTCTCCTAAAAGTGCGCTCACGCTACACACTAAGGCCCTGCTTGTTTCATCGTATAATATACCGGTTAGAACCTAATGTTACGGAGTATGCCTAGGTTTTAGTGGGACCTAGATTAGTCTCGTAATGTTTACCCCCATTTTTAGCTAGAATACAGGGAACCAAGCGGGACGTAATGGTCTAATGGATGGTACTCTTAATAGATTCTCCTTCCTCTTCATCTCCTGCATAGGGTAGAGTAGTAACCGATGGAAGGATTCTAAGCACTCGTGCATCCTTCATATCCCCATTAGTTGGGACGCGCAACACCCTTGCTCCCATATGAACCAATGAACCTTCTGTATTACCTCTCTCACTCATCTCCTATCGGTACCTTCCACGTTGCCGGTGGCCCATTTCATTACCTCGCTATATGAGGTTAGCCAGATTCGTTCACCCCAAACCCCCAACCCTCCACTACTTTTTGTTGCTTTGTTGTCAATTCACATGTTTATTGGTTTTCCCTATATCTGGTGAGTGCATTGATTGAGTTATAGATCAAAAGGTGAATCCAAGATCATCTCCAAGCGGCCAACCATCAACAAAATTGTCTCTTCGACCCATCAATATGTTTGGGAATTTGTTTTCTTGATGTTGTTCAAGACTGCTGGGGGCTTTCCAATAATACAGATTTGATCTGAATTACATGAAGATAGAAAGGAGTAGGTATTTAAGGTTCTCTCTACGAAGTTCTTATGGTCTGTACTAGATTTGTTCGATGAGAAATATCATTGCTATTTTTGACATAATTTATGATTCATATTTTCATAGGAGAAGCTTTCCTCCCTTGATCTATCGGCAGCCTCAATGATGCCTCTTTGATATGTGTTGATGCCTGATAAGGTGTGCCAAAGGAAGAGCGCCATAACATGGCTAGCATCTTTGTCCACCTTCGTCCTGGGGGATCAATGCATTGGGGATTCAAAGAGAAGGACATGCAAGCTATTGCAGATGATGTCTTCAAGTTATGTGGCTGAGTAGTTACCCCAAGTCAGATCCACAACCATATGAGGCATCAGATAGCTAGGTGGGTCTAGGAGCTGAAGGTGAGAAGGCTTCAGAACATGTGCTGGGTGGAGAGCACCGCCATGAGCACATTAAGGTTTGATAAATTTCCCCTTACATCAGTAAACTCAGTTGTTCGCAAGCTCACATATGAACAAAACGTCATAACTAACTGTGTTCTCATGTAGGCTCACCTGAAGGACGCCGAGATGGTCAACAAGCCTATTGAGAACTATGCTCAAATGAATATCATCTATGATGTCTACTTGTGAGGAGCTGGCTATGTTGCTGGAGGAGGTGCCGGTGGCATGGTGATGACTATTAATGTATATTTTGCAGTAGGTAGGCTCGATGATAACTTTTGGCAGGTATGTATATTTTGTGCAGTGGTATTCACTTATAACCTCTCAACTTATACATATTAGGGACTAGCTAGCCTGAGCAGCTTTCGTGGAGCCATGCTTCCCGAACGTCGCGGAAAGGCTACGAGTAAACTAAATATACCCTTAGTATACATGCACTAGTAACTAGTGTATAGGTGCCTCGTCTCGGATCGATCAGGCCGTATCCATCAGATGCAGGATGTCTACGCAGCTGGGCGCACCTACGAGCTACGACAGGCTTATTAGCGTTTGGGTACATTTTTCTATTCGATTTTTGTAAAACCCATTATGCCTGATGAAAACAGGAGCATAGTCTGTCCAGAGTCTCCGCCGCTACACGTACGTAAAATTGAAAGCAAAAAATTCATACTGACATAAAACTGAGTTGAGTTCGATCGAGAAAGGATTAACTAAAGCAAGCAATCATTAAGCATGTACGCGCGCGCCTCAGACGGATTAGGCGATGGATATCTGTTCTGACCTACAACACCCCTATACCTAATTTAGATATACCTATACGAGAGTAAAACAAAATCTTCTTTGTCCATTACTACGACCATCGAGTACTTTTGCACCATTACTTATGAGGCCGTGGATCATATCATGGGCTGGCCTCAGGCTGCCGCGAACATGACAGCAGCGACGACGGTGAAGAACACGACTGCCATCTGTGCCGAAGAATCACGGCCACCACCGGAGGTTGACGGCGGCGGTGGGGAGACGGTGTCGTGTGCGGGAGACGGCCGTGGTGGTGGTTCTACAGGCAAACCTGCGTTATCAAACCGAAGCACACTCCCATCAGACATCGATTGCATATAAATTTCCATGCATCGATCCAGCTCGATCTCTCGGCCATTACCTGAAGCCGGTGAGGGCGACGGCGACGATGCTGCTTGGGGTGACGCTGGCTCGTAGGGAGGAAGATCTGTTTCTTTCATCACTGCAAATAAGATCCATTAATTGGTCAGTGATCGATAAGAAAGAAATCCATCAGCACGCGTAGTAAGATCCATCATGCATGCATGCGAGGCTCATCATTGGGCTACTTACTGCCGCAGAGCTCGATGGGCGGCTGGAACTGGCCGCAGCTGGTGGGGATCTCGAGCGCGCGCGTGACGTTGACGTCGTAGCCGGTGGAGCGGCCGTAGACGCCGTTGGCGATGTAGCAGAGGCAGAACGGGACGGTGTTCATGACGTCGCCGTAAGCTTCGCAGCACACCGGCGAGGCCGCCGGCGCGCCCTCGAACATGAAGTCGTGGCACGACTCCAAGCCGTCCAGCGAGTCCCGGCAGTACTCCTCGGCCGACGCCGAGGGGACGAGCGCCGCCGCGGCGACGAGGAGGAGGAGGGCAAACTTGAGAGACGCCATATGTGATTGATCACGTTTCGTGGATGGGTGTCGGGTATGGATGGGTGGATGCAACTTGTTTATTTATATAGCAAATTACTTAGTTTTAGTAGGTCGGTAGAATAGATCTCTTCTCTGACGTGCTTAACACGAATCCAATTTAAACGTATACGGGCACGTGCCGCGACCCAGGACTCCAGGAGTATGTAACCCGAGCAGTTGCCAAATCTATACTTAAACCGTATTATAGGTTGCTAATAAAACATGAACACGCCTAGCTAGCTTGGACGTACTTACGACCCAACACGAATGGGCGATGGACTCCATCACGTACACGTACGGACAACTGGTGCAAGCAAACGGCGTCTCCCAAAACTGGACCGGCAACTAAGCTAGTACAGTAGACGATTTTAGGAAAGCCTATTCAAACTGCTGGCGGTTCGGATGGTCTTTCCACACCGGTTAACCCCAAAGTTAGGCCACCAGATCATTTTTTTTTTCAGCTAGTTTTTGATAAATAGCACATATTTCAACAAAAAATGCTACCGGATTGCATAGTTCGAATCTAAAGCTTATTACAACAATTTAAATAAATCCATACATAAAAATAAAGTAGCTCACACAATAATTTAAATAAATAAAAGTTTTAATAGATCAAGCTGGGGCATTTTCTTTGCGAATCTACAAATGCTTCACGATATCTTCTTGGGGTTGTCGATGCACCTGTTTGTCATAGATTCCTTGATGCAGGAGAGGAAATCACCAAACACGGTCGTTACCTCGTGACCGACATCGGCAAGAGGGCACATGTGCTTAAATGGTTGATCATCGACAACTGGAGTATTGCGCTCACTCTCGATGATCATATTGTACATGATCATGCAAGCATTCATCATCTTTCTTGCAAATGAAATAGGTATCGACCTCCCTCACGCCATGCACAATCTTGATGAACAATTCCGTGTTCATCCTGAAGCGCCGCCAAAATATGTGTTGGGCCATCTCTGAAATAGTCGGCTTCCATCATCATTGCACCGGATATAAGTTGTCGATCTCCATTCATCTTCTTCTCGGCCTAGAACCTCCTCGCTAAGGAGCTCACGGACGCGCACATAGACAAATAAGATCACTGATGATCATGATGCATTCGAGCTCATCGGCCCATGTGTGGGCCTCCTCTTACATCAATTTTGTCATCATCATTTTATCATCGTTATCCATATTCTACGTATGAAACAACAAAATAATCAAATTACCGAACACCATATAATTTTCCTGCAGAAAAAATTGAAAGAAAATTTACTTGGGAAATTGGTCGAACGCCTTCTATGCGCGGCGATCTCGATGCGTTTTAGGCCTGGGCGGTGTGCCGTATATTCCTCGAGATAGATGTGAGACAGTTGTGCCGACATTACGACACGATAGCCAAAACAGAGATACCCCCTTGTCGCTTTCGCCCAGGGCGACTCAGGGGCGACCTAGCCAAACCCTAGCCCAGCCGTCGGTCCCTCTCCTCCCCCGCGCCGCCGCTGGAGGAAGCCATCGGGTGAAGACAGCGCGGCCGACGGTGGCAGCGCGGGGCCTCTCCTCGCGTCCCTCTTGAGTGCCTCGGCGGAGGTCCTCGAGAGGGTTCAGTGGTGCGCCGACACGCGCGTGGGATGCCTCCAGCGCTGCGGTCGGGGTCTGGCGCACGACGGTGTGACCTGGCGAGCGGTGGTAGGGTGGAATTTGCCGGTGCTGGATGGGGCCCCCTCGCCATCACGGCTCCGGTCGGCGGTGGGAGCTCGGATCTGGAGACGGCGGCCTCTGCCGGAGTGGGGCGGGTGGCGATCTGGTGGAGGAGGTGCCGGCGATGGGATTCCGTTGGAAGACCTAGATCGGCTCTCTTTCCCTAATTGCCTGCTCAATCCGTTCTCCGTAAACCGGTCGGCCGTGTGGGGATCACTGTGCCGGATCTAATAAAGGTGGTGGTCCTTTGGTTTCTTCCGCACGAAGATGAAGATCTGCTTGATGTCTGCCATCGTTGATCTGGTCTGGAGAGGCGGGTTCCAAAAGGCTCCGTCGGCGAACTCCCATGGGCGTATCATGCCTGGAGATTGCTGGATCGGAAGGTATTCAGTCATGCGCACCTTGTTTTTCTGGCCGTTTGGTTTCATCGGGAGCGTTGAGAAGCTCTGTTGTTTGTTCCCGCCAAACGCCATTCTTAGAGCCATGGTGAAGTCAGATGCGGAGAATGTCAGGATAGCGGAAATATGAGGGTAGCAATGGTGATTTTTGTTCTTGTGGCGACGAAGATCTGATTACGTGATCTGGGACTCATTGCAGCGACTGTTAGTACGGGAAGACAACACAGGGGGAGTTCCCAGCCTTATCTTGCAGGGTGAAAATCCAAGGTCTGGCATTAACTGGTTGTGCCTGACAATGACCTTGTTGAAGGCATTGTTTTGTGAGCAAGAACTTTCTCCAGGGTGAAACCCTATGATCTTTGATCGGGCAACGACGACGCTTGGACACTGTTTCCTTCTTGAAGGCGTTGTTATTGGAGTGGAGGACTTCTGGTGTTGTTCTGATGATGTCACTGTCGTTGCTTTGAGGATTAGTTCTCTGTAGCAGGACTTTTTTTTGTAATTCTTCTTTCTTTTTTTCTGGGTTGTGTGCATCCGTAGATCCGCTTGGGCATGCGTTGTTACAGAGGCTGGGTGTAATTGGTATCCCTGTGATATTAATATATACTCTTTTCCAAAAAAAAGATAGCCGTTGAATGGACTTTCTAAGTTGATTACAACTCACGATTATTATAACATCTTTTGGTATGATTTTCATGGTTTCGTTTGATGTTGAACACTATACTCGGACCTTAGGATATGATACATCATGTGAATAATCATATGAATACCCGATGGATGATTAAAGTAACGTACTATGAGTATTTGGGATTACAACAAGATGAATGAAGAAATCGATGGCCATATCGTAGATGATGATATTGTTGATGGTGATTGATGGTGTGGCCTCCGTGTCCCAAGCCTTCTCTTCCTCTCCCATGGATAGTGTGGTGGTGTTGAAGCTATGAAAATGGAAGTGGTATGGTGGCGAAGAATCAGTGTGATGGCGATGGAGAGAGCTTCCAGTGGCTAGTGTTCGTGTTGATTATATAGCCAGCCTCCTCTGTGGCTCCTCTTCTCCTTTGGTCCAAGGGATCTAGATGATTCACAACAACCCCCAACATTTTCATTATCATCTAAAAAAGCATAGGAAACAACGGGGCAAAATCAGTGAAGAATCATGGAAGTTACAACAACTCCCATTGCCTAGATGAGGCCGTACGTTTCCTCATATACACTATAATTTGGGTGTTCTTCGGCTCGCTAGATTCATATAGATGATGCCTACAATCGATGGAATTGGATCATCAATTTGGGTTCGTAAAACAATATCATTATTGAGTACTCCCTATGGCCTGCATTTGGTGCATGTAAATTCTCCATGATGATTCCAACTTACCTCATTTCATCATGCTCGGTTCATAGAGGTTCTCTTCACCTAAACCTACGCCAAAAGCAGAAAAAATATATATATATATATAATCATAACAAAAAAATATTATGCAACTATCATACTAAAATTAGTACTCCCTTCGATCAAAAGTAATGGACTTAGATTTGTCAAGATTCGGATGTATCTAGTCATGTTTTAGTGTCATGTACGAATCTAGTCTATTAATTTGGATCAGAGGGAGTAGAAATAAGTAATAATGCATAATGGATATAGAAGTGTCTAGATGGGGCATGAGACAAGGGATTTTATATTTAATAAGTATGCTTTAAACACCATACAAAATTCATTCATCAATGGAAAAAAATGAAATTTATGACCAAAAATTTCTTCATGGAATGTGCACACAAGGCCACGGTGGATTCGATCTGGCGATCCTAAGTGGACTTCCCAACTGATGTGGCAAGTTTTTGTGATAGTTTAGGTTCGTCCTAATTCTAGGCAAGCCTACTCCATTAGGCATCTTGATACGTAGAAAACATATCTATAATTTTTGATGCTTCATGTTTGATTTGTATATACTTTGATTTGCTTTGTCTACACTTTGAGGTGTATTTATATCTTTTATGGAACTAACCTATTAACAAGTTGACATAGTGCCAGTTGCCTGTTTTCTTCTATTTTTGGTTCCAGAAAGGCAGAAAATCAATATTTTTTAAATTGGATGGGACAAAAGCCAAAGTCAATATTTTACCATGGGCGACACGAAGTCCAGAGGAAAGACGGAGAAGCGAACCAGGACGGCCAGACCCCCCTAGGCGCGGGTGGTTCCACCCTGCACCTAGGTAGGGTGTGGGCCCCCTGGCCGCCTCCCAGCCTTGCCTCTTCGCCTATAAGAAGCCCTCGATGCAAAAACCCTAGGCACCCGATCAAAACTCCATGAAACCTTCTGTAGCCGCTGCCACCGTCGTCCCTAGATCGGGGGGATCTGAATTTCTTTCCGGCACCCTGCCAGAGGGGAGATTATCCCGGAGGTCTTCTTCTCTGGTATGATGAGTGAGTAGTTCCACCTTGGACTATGGGTCCATGTAGTAGCTAGATGGTTGTATCTCCTCCTTGTGCTTTCATGTATAGATCTTGTGAGCTCCGTTCATGATCAAGATCTAATCTATTTATAATCATGCATGTTATGTTTGCGGGGATCCGATGTATATTGATATTACTATGTCAGATTGATTAATGGTTTTATCTTTATGATTCTATCATGTCTGTGTTGTTTGTGATCTTGCATGCTGTAGCATCCCAGTTGTCTAACACCTGTAATGCTACTTGTTCTAGTAATAAAAGGGCCACTTCCTACATATAATTACTGCATCATCATCATATCATGCTCATGTCATCATGTCACCTTGCATTTGAGCATCATATAAAACCCCTTCTTGTTTGGTTCTTATCTCATGTGCATTATTAATTGTAGTTGCCTCTTGATATTGTATTTGGTTCTTGATATATTGCTAAATGCCCAAGTTGATTTGGGGGCATATCTCTTAATAACTCCACCACCTTTCTTTCACCACCTTATAATTCCACCATCCAACTAAATATGAGCTTGGCATTTTTGAGTTTTACATCTAGCTCATGTGGGTTGGGATGGATCCAATTCTTTCCACATGCTCCCATGTTTGCACCATGTTGTTTTCACAATATTGGTACATGAGAGCCACATGGCCACCTTCGCATGCCTTGTGAGTGGAACCTTTTCCCTAGCTTCCATATGTGTTGTTTTGGGGTTATCATCATGTTGGGATATTTTGTGGGCTTAATAAATATCTAGTGGCATATACACACTAGCAAGTCCCAAATATAATCCAATGTGATCATCTCCTCATACTCCACTTGGAATTCTTTCTAATTCTTTATGCTTGGCCTTTATTCCAATTTTTGGAGATGCAAAATAATAATGCCCTGTAATAACATTGTTTTCACAAGAATCATCAGGGCATTAAATATTCTGCATGGGCCATGCAAGTACCACCTTGTGCTTGTCATAGGTTTTTATTTGGTTTTTTTGGGTGGATCATCTCTAGCTCTATCCTCTCTTTTGGCTTGAACCATGTTGATCTTGCTTAAAACCCTAGCACCACATCTCTCTCTCTCTCTCTCTCTCTCTCTCTCTCTCTCTCTTTTCTTGTCTTGATCTTGTTAGAGCTTGTCTAGAGCATGCTTGATCTTGTCAAAGGCCCACTCCATCTTATCTTTCCCCTCCCTAAACCAAAACCCTAATCCACCCTCTCTCCTTATATCCCCAAAAACTAAACCCTAGCTAACATGTCCCTCCCTCTCCCACCTAAAACTTACCACACCCTAAGTGCCCCCTCTCTTCCTCGGCCTCTCCCCTCTCTTCCATGCAGGCCCCACCCCAGCAACCTCCTACCATCTAACCCATGCCACACCGAGCCTCCCTCTCTAGCTAAACCCTAACCGATCCTATCTCCACCCTCTTCCCTCTCTCTCTATGCCATGAGGCCCCCCCTAGCCGAGCTACCCCTCTAACCTAGCTCCTAGCCGAGACCACCCTCTTATCCTCTCTCTTGCTCTCTTTCTCCCCTTGTGCCCACCTGAGCTCCCTCTTCCTAGCCCACTCAAGAGCTCCCCCACGAGCCTTGCCTGCACTCCTGGCTGCCACCCGACCCCCCCATGTGCTGCGATCGATCACGAGGAGGAGGAGGCGGTGGCGGCCGTGTACCTTTTTCCCTCTGCCTCCCCCACGCAAGCCCCACCTGCCCTCTCGTTCTTATCCTCTCCTCTCCCTCTAGCCGTCCCAGATCCGCCTGTGCGCGCCCTTATCTTCCCTTCTCTCCTCGCCTCCACCTAGCCTCGCTTGATCCACCTCTGCCCCCCATCTTCCTAGCGGCCGCGTGGTAGCTGCTGGTCTTGGGAAGCTCAGGTCGTCTGCACCTGGACACGGAATGCGGAGGAGAAGGACCAGCGCCAGGAACCGACGCGGCCTTGCGAACCTAACCGCGCCACCGGCACCGTCGTCGATCGTGGCCTCCCGAGCCTCGACCATGCTAATCTCCTCGCAGGTGGCGTCCTTCCGCACAACCTACTTTGCACTCGCTTCTGGCGTCGCCGATCCATTAAATCGGCGCCCTCGGTGCGCCGCCGCTCATTGCTCAGCCACGCGCCGCCTTGCGAGCTTATCTAGCCGCCTCGCTCCCCAACAACCACGCCACCGCGGTGGTTTCCGCCCATGTGCGCCGCGCGTCAGCGCCGAATCGATCTACGCCCGCGCACGCGCGTCGAACCGATGGGGAATACCAATCGGGTATACCCACGGGCGGATTCGCCGGATCCCGGATCAAGCCGCCAAGCCAGGCGGGTCGACTCCACCTGGAGTGGCGGCGCGCTGGACCGACGTGGCGCCCATTGGGAGCCGGATCGAGGCCAGTTTCAATACAAAGCCCAAATACTTGTAAACCCTAAGTGGCTGCATATATAAAGCCACCAGGGGCACCCCCACGGGGCATCCTCTCTCATATTAGATCTAGTCTCCTAATCTCTCCCTCCGCCTACGGCGGCTCCCTTGTAAACCAATCTATGATCATATCTGACACAGCAAACGTAGCGATCCTCCACCGAGGGGCGTGAAACTGGGTACATCGTGTGCCAATCTCCTCCCGGATTCTCCTCGTCGCCTTGCTCCCCTCGTAAGCTACCCCGGTAGCATCGCGTGCGATACCCGCGACGGTTGGCGCAGTGCCAGCGATGCTTGGAGGTGATAGACGGGATCCTCGTCATCAACAATTCTCGATTGCATCCGGACGGATGGAGTACTCTAGTGAGTTCGTCATCAATATTGCGCAACTCTTGAGGCCAACTGATCGGCGCATCAAATCAGGCCGCCATCACGTTCCGTCCAGCAATTTCAATTCGCAATGGATGGATTCCGCCCGGATGCTCTATCTCCTCGCTTATCAATTATTCGATTGATTGATTAGATCTAACCCATGTATGCATGTTACTTGCACGTTTACAAGACCGGATCAGTACCAAGAAGAAAGGCTGGACGGGTAACCGTTTTATTAGAGCTCAGCTCGAACTTGTGATTATTTTCCTGCCAAGATTTATGAGAAGACTAGCAAGCGATCGGTTACGCTCGGTGATATTACGCGCCAAGATCGCGCTACTACCTCGTCAGGGTATACTAATTTTCATGGATACCACTACCGAACAAGTTAATACTACCAAACTCTCGCCCGCGGACTCGCAATCGCCATCGCGACTCGCCACACTTGGACTCGCCCGCGTCGCGCGTCATGACTCGCCATATACACTGGTTGCACGACCGCGACTCTCGATTCGTCACCACGGACTATCCCTCGCGTACTCAACACGCTCGGGGACTCGCCGCCGCAGACTCGCCCTCGCGTACTCGACGCGCTCGGGGACTCGGCGCGCTACAGACAGCGGCACTCGCCGGTCGATCAACCTCGCCGCTCTCCGTGCTCGGGGACTCGGCGCCCGTCGGTTGCTCGTCCTCGTTGCTCGCCGGTCGCTCGACCTAGTCGCTCTCCGTGCTCGGGGTCTCGACGCCCGTCGGTTGCTCGTCCTCGCCCCTCGCCGCGCTCGGGGACTCGGCGCCCGCCGGTCGCTCGACCTCGCCGCTCGTCGCGCTTGGGAACTCGGCACTCTATGGTCACTCGACCTCGCCCCTTGCCGCGCTCGGGGACTCGGCATGCTCCATGTTTGGAGAATCGCCGCAACTGGCGGCTTCACCGACACCCTACGTCTTTCGCCAACTGGTCATCACAGACTGGCTCACGCTGACTGCCTCCCGCTTCATGATTCTTTTCTATGTTCAGGAGCTCGTCGCCGATTCGCCACGACCCGTCGTCAAGACTCTCCGCGCCCTGCCTCAAGCCCGCGTCGAATCGACAACGCGCTCGGGGACTACTGATGGGGGAATACCAATCGGGGTATACCCAAGGCGGATTCGCCACCGGATCAAGCCGATCGCTGCCCAGAAGGGTCGACTCCCAACACTGGCGAGTGGCGCGTGCTGGACCCAGACGACTGGCGCCGACTGGAGGCCCAAGGCGACGAGTTCAATACAAAGCCCACCAAATACTTGTAAACCCTAAGTGGCTGCATATATAAAGCCACCAGGGGCACCCCCACGGGGCATCCTCTCTCATATTAGATCTAGTCTCCTAATCTCTCCCTCACTCTGGCTCCTTATAAACCAATCTATGATCATATCTTTGGATTGACAGACGTAGCGATCCTCCACCGAGGGGACGTGAACCTGGGTACATCGTGTGCCAATCTCGCTCCCGGATTCTCCTACGTCGCCTTGCTCCCTCTACGTAAGCTACCCCCAGTAGCATCTGCCGTGCAATACCACGACAGCGTCAGAGGCACGCGCGAGAAGATCCACAGTGGCGCGGGCGCTGTTTTGCACTTGACCCCCTCACGTTTTGTTGCGTCCAACCCGCGGTCCCTCGGAACCCCACCTGTCGGTGTCACTGCCGTTTTGCAAAAAGGCTCATGTAGAACTTGTTAATCAACCCGCGGTCCTCCTCCCTCTCAGCCACTGGCGTGTGGGTCCGGGTGTGCCTGTCCCCACCTGTCTGTGACTGGGGCTAGGTTGGCCTGGGTGCTAAAATGTTTTCCAGATCCTGTTTAATTCCAACCTATTTAAATTTAATTCAAATTCAAATTTTAATTCTGTTTTTAAACAACTTTTCATTTATAAATCCAAATAATGCAAATGTTATATGTTTCTGAACCAGAAAAATGTAAGGATTTCAAATATGCTATTCAAATTACCTTTTGAACATGTAAAATTCCAAGTTGAGTTAAATTACAACAAATGCCACTGGAACTTAAATAATTAATAACTTTTGATTTATAATTCCAAATTTAACAAATGATATGTCTAAAATGATCAGCTCGACGAGACCTTTCTTTTTATGCTATCCATGACTTCAATTGCAGCATGCATCATATAAAAATATAGTGTACAGCAACTATTATGACAATAAAATGTGGCCCAACCTTAATAAAATGACTTATTCTTGTATACCACACCTCACCCATGCCATGCTACTTATTGCCATGCAACTTGTGCATCATTCATCATGGCATGATTGTTTGCTTGTCGCATTTTAATCCTATGCTTGTGCACTTTATTTATGTTGGCCCTTGCTTGTTTGGTTCTTCTTTCGAATAGACACTGAGCAGGGGATATATCAAGAGAACCAGGAGCACTACCCAGATCCGTCTCTCGCTTCAACTGAGTTGCCAGGCAAGCACTTCCACATGCTTGCATACATACAGTACCTATTGCCTCTATCTTATTCTTGCATCATTGAGTCGCGATTGCATTAAATTGAATCCCAAGTATTGCATAGCCTTTACTTTAAACCCCACCAAGCTTGTTCCCCCATCCCATGAGCCATTACTACAGGAGTTGTTTGAGCCATGCGAGTCGTAGAACAGCATGTGTAGGGTATGTGAGAGTCTGATGGAAAACGAGGTACCTAAACAACTTAACCTGAGTAGTAATGGGATAACTAATGAAAGTGGCACCGGTGAGCAACATCTGCTATTTGGTTTTTCCTGCTCACTTGTGTCCCGTAAGACCCCGAGTACTTGATTCATGTACCTTGATTTATCGCTATCCACATCCGGAGGTATATGGGACCCCCGAGCCGAGCTTGATTAGTCTTATTTCTTGGGGCCACAAACTAGTTTGAGGTTTTGTTTACTATCCTGTACTTATGCCATGCTACTGCTTTATTTACGTTTGTGCGAGGAGCACACTGTACTGTTTAGGTAAGCGGAGTGTTTTCGCGGTATCGACAAGCCCAGCCACACTTTCGGGTTCCCGATCGTTTCTGACCAGCAGCGCAAACCTTGAGTCCGTCTCGGAGTAAGCTAACTTTGTTGCGGGTCTACTCAATGGGGTGGCCCCCTGAAATATTTCTGAATCTTGTGATTGCTTTGTCGTGAAGGCCTCGTTGGGATTTGATTTGGTTTTTCCGAGGTTGATTGAGCGTGTGTTGCTATTGGTGCACCCCGGCCGGGTAAAACTTTCTGAAAGCCGTGTCCATGTTATGGACGACTTGGAGCACGTTTCTCGATCATAGACAAGCATAACTAAAGTACCGCTTTAATCGACTAAATGTCGACCCGATAAATAGTGCAACACTCATGGAATGGTTAATAAAATTGCCAACGGATGGGGGGTTGTTCGTCCGCTTCCTCGTTGGTAAGCGGGGAGGAGGATGGACCTGATGAAATTACTGTTATAACTGTTGTCCTTAATTCACGGACATCCGTCTATAATTGGTTAGGCGGATGGTTAGCGAGTATCTATAGAACTGCTAGGGTTTATCTTTTGCTGCAATTGCGTCACCCCAGGTTGTGTCCCCTTTAGAGGCATTAAGATTTGCTGAGTACCCTTAGGGTCTCACACGATAAATTATTGGTTCAGATGAACAGGTACCCTCGCAGGACGGATACTGGGTGGAAGAGGCTGATGATGTGGGCAACGATCGTTCGGTGTAGAGATTCCGGGCACGGGGATCCGTGAGATCTGTGGGCGGGATGTGCTTATTTCTATGGCATCTTATGCCGATTTGCTTCTTATCCGTACTCGGACTTTGTTTGCCGCCCGCATGATACTCGATGTGTTTGTATGAGGAAGTATCCTAAAATATTAGATCTATCTAGGTCATTTGAATCTTGCCGTATGGCGTTGCTATATTTTCCTTTCTTTCTAGATGGTATGGCTCGATGTACTCTTGTATGGTGGCTTGCATACATACTCATTTGTGTATGTATTTCATCCTTCGCTGCCGACACGCCGCCAGACAGTCCGATGAATTGGAAGTGGTTGGGACGGCGAAAGGTCTACCCGTGAGTGGCTTTTGGGGCCCCAATTCACTATTTCAACCACTACCGTTCATCCAGGCTTGTAGCTAGGAGCGTAATTCACCGAGGTAGTTACAATTGGTATCAGAGCCATCCCGACCTTCAGGGTTTCAGCCAAACGGTCGTTGTCAGTCTAGCAAATATTTTGATAGTTATGTATACTAGGGAAAAACAAAACGCGAGAGTAGGACTGCTTCCATTTTTCTTCTTACCCACCCACCCACCCTTTTCTGGTAAGGAAGTGCAACTTTTTCAATCCTCTTCTCAAAAATTCAAACTAGGATTCACGTGTTCTGGGTTTCCGTAGTACCATAGGTTGTGTGTGTGTGTGTAATCCCTTGTCTATCTGTTGCATCCAAGTTGTTATCTAATCAGCCTTTGGTTATCAACTGTTGGTACATTCCATACCGATGTGCTTTTGCAAACCGACCTTAATCCTTACTCTTTGTATCCGACGCTATCTTGTTTGGGGTGTTCGTTCGTAGTTACCAATCTTTAGGTTTCACGTGAGAAGAAGGGGTTGGGATATGTGTTCCACTTGTTCATGTGCGGAGTAATGATTTGATCAGGGATGGAGTCGCGACCATACCACTACTCTTATCATTCGCTTTTGTATATTGAATCGGTAGAGTCACTAATCTTGATTCAAGTAATTTTATGCATCTATTGGTATTTTAATGCCGAAATTTGTGGAAAATTTTTCTTTGATATATTTGTACCACACTCCTTTTCACCGTGTGCGATATGCTTAATATCTTCTAGGTGCTTTGAACTTTGTTGATATTTTAATATCATCTCAAGAATTGTATCCTTTAATCTTGGTTAATTACATCTTGGTACTATTTTGGATTATTATCATCTTCCATTATAGTAATCGACTTGAGTTTTATATCAATGACAGATGGCTCCACCACGCCGCATCGATGAGGACATACCACTGAACTCGGCTCTGCATGTCAAACATCGCTAATGCTTTGGCAGAATGCAAGAGAACCAACGGCGCTTTGAGGAGAGTGTCGAGGAACGAGTTTGCTCCACTACCTCCACCTCCCAAGCGAGGAGACATCAAGAGCTTCCTAAATTCAACCTCGTCGGTTTGATGTTTCGACCGACCTCTGGACGCGGATGATTGGCTGCGTGAGATGTCAAGGTTGCTCGAGACTGCTGATGTTCCGGAGCAGGAGTGGGTCAAGTGTGCTACCCACCTTCTGAAGGGAGATGCAGCTCTCTGGTGGGAGAACTACTTGAAGGAAAGCTGCACTGGTTTTCAGCCAACTTGGGAGAGGTTCACTGGAGCGTTCAAGGAGCAGTTTTTGTCAGAGATTGTAATGGAAAGGATGAAGGAAGCTTTTCTCAACCTGAAGCAAGGAAATGATAACGTCAACACCTATATCAGGAACTTCATGAATCTCTCTCGTTATGGTGGCGATGAGGTATCTGATGACAAGAAGAAGAAGAGGTTCGAGCAAGGGCTCAATGCATCGATCAAGTATGCAATCACACATGCAAGGCCGCATCTTTCACGAACTGCAGACACACCGCAAGAGGAAGCAAGGAGCAAGTGTTTGAGGAGTCCAAGAAACACAACAGGATGCATCAAGCTCGCAGCTATGGCAGCTCCTTCTAAGCGGTCCGGGTTCCTAACACCCCACCGTCGCCTCCGGCTCCACCAAGACCTGCGTTACGGCGCCAAGGCCACCAAACTTCACCACTGCGGCTCCTGGGGCTACAACCACCACTACCCTGAGCGCTGGCGGAGTCCCCAGCTGTTGCTCCACGTCCACATGGTGCTTGTTTCACATGTGGAGATCATGGACATCAACTGAACTGTCCGATGAAGAACAAAGCTCTCCTCCACCCCGCCAAGATCCGCAGCAAGCTCTCCTTGGTTCGTGCACCACCACCTCGGCTCTCAACATCAACACCAAGCCCGGTCGCGGTTGTTCGTGCCAATCGTGTCAACGCCACTCAAGCTGAGCATGCACCTGGAGTTGTGATGGGTATGCTTTCCGTTAACTCAGTCCCAGCATGAGTTTTGTTTGATTCTGGTGCATCGCATTCTTTTGTGTCTCACAAGTTTGCAAATGAGAATGAGTTAGTCTTAGTTCCTCTCCAAAAGCGGTTAATGGTTCTTTCTCCCGAGAGAAGATGGCGACTTCTAAGATCGTCATGGCAATCAAGTTGAGATTGGTGGCTCTTCATTCTCGGCTTCTTTAATTGTTCTGGGCAATTCTGACATTGATGTCATCTTGGGCATGGATTGGTTAACAAATGCAGCTGTGATTGATTGTGCTGAACGCCGGTTGTCTCGAAGATTCCTCAAGGCCATATAGTCTTTTCTCCAAGTCGACTCCTTTGTCGACTCTTCTCTTTGGCGGCTCAATGATGATGCTATGGAAGCTATTCAGAGCGTACCTGGTCCGTGAGTTCCCAGATGTCTTTCACGAAGAGTTGCGGGTATGCCTCCGGATCGTGAGGTTGAGTTTGTGATTGAGCTTGAACCCGAACGACTCCTATCTCCAAGCGGCCTTATAAAATGGGTCCTTACGAGTTGGTGAACTCAAACGACAACTTGATGAACAAGAGAAGTTGGGTTTCATTCAACACAAGATTTCGTCTTGGGGTAGCCCAACAATCTTTGTGAAGAAGCGTGATGAACCGATAGACTATGTGTTGACTACCGGGCTCTCAATGCTAAAACCATCAAGAACAAATATCCCTTCCGCAGATTAATGATCTATTCGATCGCCTAGCTGGAGCTGTGGTGTTCTCTAAGCTGGACTTGAGAAGTGGTTATCACCAAATCAAGATTCGCAAGGAAGATGTGCCCAAAACAGCTTTCACCACCCGCTATGGCCTGTATGAGTACACGGTCATGTCTTTCGACTCACCAACGCACTGCTACCTTCTCGAGGCTGATGAACTCCGCTTTCATGGAGTACCTTGATAAGTTAAATGTGGTCTATCTGGATGACATTCGTCTATTCTAAGTCGAGGAAGAGCATGAAGAACACTGCGTGTGTCCTAAACAAGCTTCGTGAGAACCGCTTGTATGCAAAGTTCTCAAAGTGTGAGTTTTGGCTGCTCAAGTAACCTATCTTGGTCATGTCATCTCTTCCAAGGGCATTGCGAACCCGAAACTGTGAAGACAATTGTTGAATGGCTTCCCCGCTAATGTCAAAGAAGTGCGGAGTTTCCTTGGTTTGGCTAGTTATTGCCGTCGCTGTTCGTAACTTCTCAAGATAGCAAAGCCTCTTACCGATCTCCTCAAGAAAGGCAAGAAATACTGTGGACTCATGCGTGTCAAGCAAGTTTTGAGACACTCAAAGAGAAGCTCACTTCCACACCAGTTTTGGTTCCTCCGGATACATCTAAGCCTTTCCGGATATTCTCGGACGCCTCTTTGCAAGGATTGGGTGCGGTCCTTATGCAAGAGAAACAGTGGTTGCTTATGCCTCTCGGATTGAAGACGCATGAGATCAACTATCCCACACATGACCTCGATCTAGCAAGGTTGTCTTTGCTTTGAAGCTATGGAGGCACTACTTGCTTGGTAACCGTTGTGAGATCTTTTCGACCACAAGAGTTTGAAGTATATCTTCACTCAGGATCTCAACCTTGGCAGAGGAGATGGATTGAAGCAATCAATGACTTTGATGTGACCATCAACTACACTCCGGGCAAAGCTAATGTCATGGCCGATGCTCTCAGCCGTAAAGCTTATGTCAACAACCTCATGATGGAAGAACAACAACCTCTCTTGTGCGAGGAATTCGGCCACCAACCAGAAATTGTGGAACAAGGGCATATCCGAACCTTCGCTACTCCTCTCTTGGAAGAAAAGATTCGCTCTCGTCAGCTTGGTGATCCGCACACCAAAAAGATCATCTCTAAACTTGAGCTTCCGAAGTATGAGTCCTTCCACGTTGATGATCAAGGCACGCTTTTCTTTGAACACCGGATGTTTGTTCCGAACTACCCAGGTTTGAGAGCAAGTTCTCAAGGAGGCGCATGATTCGGTTCTTTCTATCCATCCTGGCAGCACAAAGATGTACATGGACTTGAAAACACAATACTGGTGGCCTGGGTTGAAACGGTATTGTGCCAAGTATGTCTCGGAATGTGATGTCTGCCGCAGAGTGAAGGTTGTCCATCAGAAACCATTCGGTCTTCTACAGCCATTGAAACCTCCGGAATGGAAATGGGAGAAAGTAGAGATGGACTTCATCACTGGCTTTCCAAGGTCGCAGAAGGGCAACAATGCAATTTTTGTTGTCATCGACAGGCTTTCTAAAGTGGCTCATTTCTTCCCAGTCAAAGAAACAATTTCTGGAATTCAGTTGGCTGAGCTCTATATCAACAGAATTGTCTCTCTGTATGGGGTTCCGCTTGAGATCGGGCTGCACTGTGGAAGCATCTTCACTTCAAAGTTCTGGGAAAGTTTCCAAAATGCTTTGGGAACAAAGTTGAACTTCAGCACTGCTTATCACCCTCAGTCGCAAGGACAAGTGGAAAGGATAAATCAGATTCTGGAGGATATGCTTCGGGCTTGCGTCATCTCTTTTGGCATGAAGTGGGAGGAATGCCTTCCATATGCTGAATTCTCCTACAACAACAGCTTCCATAAGAGTCTCAAGATGGCACCATTTGAGGCTCTCTATGGTCGCAAGTGCAGAACTCCGATTGGTTGGTCAGGTGCAGGAGAAAGAATCTGGTTTGGCCCTGACATTGTAACTCAAGCAGAGGAGAAGGTGCATATCATTCTTGAGAACCTGAAGATTGCTCAAAGTCGTCAGAAGAGCAATTATGACAGGAAGCACACGGATATGGTGTATGCCCCTGGTGATCTCGTCTACCTTCGTGTCACTCCCATGAGAGGTACACACCGCTTCGGTATCAAAGGAAAGTTGGATCCTAGAAACATCGGTCCTTTCAAGATTCGTGGCAGAAGAGGAGAAGTTGCTTATGCCCTGGAGCTCCCGGAAAAACTCAAAGTCCATGATGTTTTCCACATCTCTCAGCTCAAGAAGTGCTTCAAAGATCACGGCAGGACCGTGGATCATGAGCTAATCGATCTCCAAGAAGACCTGTCTTATCAAGAACACCCCACCAAAATCCTTGAGACCGCAGAAAGAAGGACTCGCAATAAGTCCATCAAGTTCTACAAGGTGCAGTGGTCACACCATTCTGTTGATGAAGCCACTTGGGAGCGTGAAGATGAACTCCGTGCCAACTACCCTACCCTCTTTGTGTCTTCTTCTTCTTCCTAGAATCTCGGGGCGAGATTCCTGTTTAGTGGGGGAGAGTTGTAGCATCCCAGTTGTCTAACACCTGTAATGCTACTTGTTCTAGTAATAAAAGGGCCACTTCCTACATATAATTACTGCATCATCATCATATCATGCTCATGTCATCATGTCACCTTGCATTTGAGCATCATATAAAACCCCTTCTTGTTTGGTTCTTATCTCATGTGCATTATTAATTGTAGTTGCCTCTTGATATTGTATTTGGTTCTTGATATATTGCTAAATGCCCAAGTTGATTTGGGGCATATCTCTTAATAACTCCACCACCTTTCTTTCACCACCTTATAATTCCACCATCCAACTAAATATGAGCTTGGCATTTTGAGTTTTACATCTAGCTCATGTGGGTTGGGATGGATCCACCTTTCCACATGCTCCCATGTTTGCACCATGTTGTTTTCACAATATTGGTACATGAGAGCCACATGGCCACCTTCGCATGCCTTGTGAGTGGAACCTTTTCCCTAGCTTCCATATGTGTTGTTTTGGGGTTATCATCATGTTGGGATATTTTGTGGGCTTAATAAATATCTAGTGGCATATACACACTAGCAAGTCCCAAATATAATCCAATGTGATCATCTCCTCATACTCCACTTGGAATTCTTTCTAATTCTTTATGCTTGGCCTTTATTCCAATTTTTGGAGATGCAAAATAATAATGCCCTGTAATAACATTGTTTTCACAAGAATCATCAGGGCATTAAATATTCTGCATGGGCCATGCAAGTACCACCTTGTGCTTGTCATAGGTTTTTATTTGGTTTTTTTGGGTGGATCATCTCTAGCTCTATCCTCTCTTTTGGCTTGAACCATGTTGATCTTGCTTAAAACCCTAGCACCACATCTCTCTCTCTCTCTCTCTCTTTTCTTGTCTTGATCTTGTTAGAGCTTGTCTAGAGCATGCTTGATCTTGTCAAAGGCCCACTCCATCTTATCTTTCCCCTCCCTAAACCAAAACCCTAATCCACCCTCTCTCCTTATATCCCCAAAAACTAAACCCTAGCTAACATGTCCCTCCCTCTCCCACCTAAAACTTACCACACCCTAAGTGCCCCCTCTCTTCCTCGGCCTCTCCCCTCTCTTCCATGCAGGCCCCACCCCAGCAACCTCCTACCATCTAACCCATGCCACACCGAGCCTCCCTCTCTAGCTAAACCCTAACCGATCCTATCTCCACCCTCTTCCCTCTCTCTCTATGCCATGAGGCCCCCCCTAGCCGAGCTACCCCTCTAACCTAGCTCCTAGCCGAGACCACCCTCTTCTCCTCTCTCTTGCTCTCTTTCTCCCTGCCGGCGTGCCCCACCACGAGCTCCCTCTTCCTGGCCCACTCAGCAGCCCCACACCGAACCTGCCTGCCCACGAGCTCCTCACCCCAGACCCACCTGGCAGCCTGCCAGCCCCCCCATGTGCCTGCCTGATCGATCACGAGGAGGAGGAGCGGTGGCGCCGTGGCCACCTTTTTCCCTCTGCCCCTCCCCCACGCAAGCCCCCACCTGCCCCCTCTCGTTCTTATCCTCTCCCTCGCCCTCTAGACGTCCCCAGATCCGCCCAGGGCAACGCCCTTATCTTCCCTTCCTCTCCTCGCCTCCACCTTGCCTCGCCGTCCACCGCCAGTCTACCCCGGCCCCCCATCTTCCTAGCCGGTGGCGTGGTAACTGCGGGTGCCGGGAGCTCCGGAGGTCGTCTGCACCGCCCCTGGACACGCAGACGCGGAGGAGAAGGACCAGGCGCCCAGGAACCGACGCGAGCCGACGCCGAACCCTAGCTTCGCCGCCACCAGCCCCGTCGTCGATCGTGGCCTCCTCGAGCCTCGTCGACCACGCTAATCTCCTCGTGGTAAGCGTCCTGTCCTTCCAGACAACCTCGCCTGCACCGTCGCTTCCTGGCGTCGCCGATCCATTGGTCGAGCGCCGCTCGCCGCGCCGCTGCTCTCAGCCACGCAGCGCCTTGCGAAGCTTATCTAGACGCCTCGCCTCGCAGCAACCACGCAGCCACCGCAGTGGTTCCGCCCACCGCGCTGCGCACGCGTCGCGGTTCGAATCCATCCTCGCCAGCGCGCCGCCGCCACAGGCACGCCATGAAGATCCACAGCGCGGGCGCTGTTTGCACTTGAACCCCTCACGTTTTGTTTGCGTCCAACCCGGTCTCGGAACCCACTTTGCCGATCACCGCCGTTTTGCAAAAAGGCTCTGTAGAACTTGTTAATCAACCCGGTCCTCCTCCTCTCGGCCCATCGTGTGGGTCCGGGTGTGCCTGTCCCCACCTGTCTGACTGGGGCTAGGTTAACTGGGTGCTAAAATGTTTTCAGATCCTGTTTAATTCCAACCTATTTAAATTTAATTCAAATTCAAATTTTAATTCTGTTTTTAAACAACTTTTCATTTATAAATCCAAATAATGCAAATGTTATATGTTTCTGAACCAGAAAAATGTAAGGATTTCAAATATGCTATTCAAATTACCTTTTGAACATGTAAAATTCCAAGTTGAGTTAAACTACAACAAATGCCACTGGAACTTAAATAATTAATAACTTTTGATTTATAATTCCAAATTTAACAAATGATATGTCTAAAATGATCAGCTCGACGAGACCTTTCTGTTTATGCTATCCATGACTTCAATTGCAGAATGCATCATATAAAAATATAGTGTACAGCAACTATTATGACAATAAAATGTGGCCCAACCTTAATAAAATGACTTATTCTTGTATACCACACCTCACCCATGCCATGCTACTTATTGCCATGCAACTTGTGCATCATTCATCATGGTATGATTGTTTGCTTGTCGCATTTTAATCCTATGCTTGTGCACTTTATTTATGTTGGCCCTTGCTTGTTTGGTTCTTCTTTCGAATAGACGCTGAGCAGGGGATATATCAAGAGAATCAGGAGCACTACCCAGATCCGTCTCTCGCTTCAACTGAGTTGCCAGGCAAGCACTTCCACATGCTTGCATACATACAGTACCTATTGCCTCTATCTTATTCTTGCATCATTGAGTCGCGATTGCATTAAATTGAATCCCAAGTATTGCATAGCCTTTACTTTAAACCCCACCAAGCTTGTTCCCCCATCCCATGAGCCATTACTACAGGAGTTGTTTGAGCCATGCGAGTCGTAGAACAGCATGTGTAGGGTATGTGAGAGTCTGATGGAAAACGAGGTACCTAAACAACTTAACCTGAGTAGTAATGGGATAACTAATGAAAGTGGCACCGGTGAGCAACATCTGCTATTTGGTTTTTCCTGCTCACTTGTGTCCCGTAAGACCCCGAGTACTTGATTCATGTTCCTTGATTTATCGCGCTATCCACATCCGGGAGGTATATGGGACCCCCCTGAGCCAGAGCTTGATTCCGTCTTATTTCTTGGGGCCACAAACTAGTTTGAGGTTTTGTTTACTATCCTGTACTTATGCCATGCTACTGCTTTATTTACGTTTGTGAGAGGAGCACTGCATCGCTTAGGTAAGCGGAGTGTTTTCGTGGTGTCGACAAGCCCAGCCACACTTTCGGGTTCCCAGTCGCCATGACCAGCAGCAAACCTTGAGTCCGTCTCGGAGTAAGCTAACTTTGTTGCGGGTCTACTCAATGGGGTGGCCCCCTGAAATATTTCTGAATCTTGTGATTGCTTTGTCGTGAAGGCCTCGTTGGGATTTGATTTGGTTTTTCCGAGGTTGATTGAGCGTGTGTTGCTATTGGTGCACCCCGGCCGGGTAAAACTTTCTGAAAGCCGTGTCCGCGGTTATGGACGACTTGGAGCACAGTTTCTCGATCATAGACAAGCATAACTAAAGTACCGCTTTAATCTGACTAAGTAATCTGACCAGTAAATAGTGCAACACTCATGGAATGGTTAATAAAATTGCCAACGGATGGGGGGTTGTTCGTCCGCTTCCTCGTTGGTAAGCGGGGAGGAGGATGGACCTGATGAAATTACTGTTATAACTGTTGTCCTTAATTCACGGACATCCGTCTATAATTGGTTAGGCGGATGGTTAGCGAGTATCTATAAGCGGTATCTTATAGAACGCTAGGGTTTATCTTTTGCTGCAATTCGTCACCCCAGTTGTGTCCCTTTAGAGGCATTAAGACTTGCCGAGTACCCTTAGGGTCTCCACGATAAATTATTGGTTCGGATGAGCAGGTACCCTCGCGGGAGACGGATCTTGGTGGAAGAGGCGATGATGTGCAACGATTCGGTGTAGAGATTCCGCACGGGATCCGTGAGATCTGTAGGCGGGATGTGCTTATTTCTATGGCATCTTATGCCGATTTGCTTCTTATCCGTACTCGGACTTTGTTTGCCGCCCGCATGATACTCTGATGTGTGTTGTATGAGGAAGTATCCTAAAATATTAGATCTATCTAGGTCATTTGAATCTTGCCGTATGGCGTTGCTATATTTTCCTTTCTTTCTAGATGGTATGGCTCTGATGTACTCTTGTATGGTGGCTTGCATACATACTCATTTGTGTATGTATTTCATCCCTTCGCCTGCCGATTACGCCGCCCGTACAGGTCCCGATGAATTGGAAGTGGTTGGGACGGCCGAAAGGTCTACCCGTGAGTGGCTTTTGGGGCCCCACCGTACTATTTCAACCACTACCGTTCATCCAGGCTTGTAGCTAGGAGCGTAATTCACCGAGGTAGTTACACATGCTCTCTGTTGTTAGTAGCTATCTTGGCCAAGTAGTTTCTAGTGAATCCAAGATGGGATATTTATTCTCGATAGTGGGTTCATGCCTCTAGTTTCCAAGGGAAGTGACAGAAATCTCTTTGGTTGTAGATGTGCTATCGCCACTAGGGAGAAAACAATGGTCTCTTGTTCATAGAACAAGTGGATTTTTTACCTTACATACTTTGCTTAAAGCAGTTGTTTGTTGCTTGCAACTTAATACTAGAGGGGGTTCAGATGATAACCTGAAGGTGAACTTCTAGTCATAGATGCAATTGGATGGCGGTCTATGTATATTGTTGTATTGCCCAATCGAATCTCATAGGATCTTTTTGTCTAGTATTCAATTGTTATGCCTTGCTCAGTTCCTGTCAATTTCCCTGCTGTAATTTGTTTATCCTTCATGCCATGTTGTTTATCTAAGGAGAGCACCTCTAGTGAACTATGGACCCCGGTCCAATCTTTACCATTCATACATCCTCCACTGTTACCTGTTTACTTGCTGCAAACAATTACCTTTCACACCATACGTTTAATCCTTTGTTACAGCAAACTGGTGAGCTTGACAACCTCACTCATTCGTTGGGGCAAAGTCTTAAGTTTATGTTGTGCAGGTTTCCACGTTGCTTGCAACACCTTTGAGACGTTTCCTTCCTCCTACTGGTTCGATAACCTCGGTTTCTTACTGAGGGAAAACTTGTTGCTGTGCTCATCACACCTTGCTCTTGGGTTTCCAACGAAGCGTCCCACGATAGTACTGGGCGATGTCAACAAGCTTTTCTGGCGCCGTTGTCGGGGAGGCTAAGGAAGTCTTCACAAGGGGAGTCCTCCACTTCCTTTCTCTTTACTTTGTTTTTAGTTTGCTTAGTTTTTTTTTGCTTGGTTTTGTTTGCCTCTTTTCAAAAACCCCAAAAAAATTAGTTTAGTTTGGTTTGCTTTCTTTATTCAAAAACACAAAAAATTAGTTCCTGCTCTAGCTGCTGCTGCTGTTTTTGGCTTACCCACCTTTGCCAAAATGAACTCAGCTGAGAACACCAAGTTGTGTGACTTTAGTAGCATAAACAACAATTATTTCTGTAGCACTCCTATTGCTCCACCTGCTCCCGATGCTACCTTTTATGAAATTAAGCCTGCTTTGTTGAATCTTATGATGAGAGAGAAATTTTCTGGTGCTAGTTCTGATGATGCTGCTGCCCATCTCAATAACTTTGTTGAACTTTGTGAGATGCAAAAGTATAAAGATGTATATTGAGATATTATTAAGCTTAAGTTGTTTCCTTTCTCCTTGAGAGGGAAAGCTAAAGAATGGTTGCTATCCTTGCCTAGAAATAGTATTGATTCTTGGACTAAGTGCAAAGATGCCTTTATTGGAAAGTACTATCCTCCTTCTAAGATTATATCTATGAGAAGTGACATTATGAAATTTAAACAACTTGATAATGAACATGTTGCTCAAGCTTGGGAAAGAATGAAATCTTTGGTTAAGAATTGTCCCACTCATGGACTCACTGCTTGGATGATTATCCAGACTTTTTATGCAGGTTTGAACTTCTCTTCAAGAAACCTATTGGATTCAACTGCTGGAGGTACGTTCATGGGCCTCACTTTGGGTGCTGGAACAAAGCTCCTTGACAATATGATGGTTAATTACTCTGAATGGCACACTGAGAGAGCTCCACATGGTAAGAATGTAAATTCTGTTGAAGAAACATCCTCTTTGAGTGATAAGATTGATGTTATTATGGCTATGGTTGTTAATGGGAAAGCTCCTCTAGATCCTAATAGTGTTCCCTTAGCCTCTTTGGTTGCTCAAGAAAGGCAAGTTGATGTGAACTTCGTTAGAAACAACAATTTTGGCAACAATACTTATGGTAATTATAGGCCTTATCCTCCTAGTGGAAGTGTTTATCATGGTAGATCTAGAATGCCTAGTGAAGAAAGGATTCTAGAAGTAGAGAGATCCACCAAGAATTTTATGCAAACGCAATATGTGCAAAATAAGATTTTCACTAAAACTATGGAGGAACAATCTATTATCTTGAAAAACATTAGTCATCAGCTTGAGAATCTGAATAGAGAAATTCCTAGTTTACAGTCAAAAAATTTGAGTGCTGAGAAAAATATATTCTCTTTGTCTGAAGCATAGTCCTCCTCGATTAATAAAATGGTTGCTAAACCTAAAACCATAGAAAATACCTTTGCTGCTACTCATGCCATACAAGTTACTATTGATAAAAATGTTAGACTGTTAGCTCAACTTCATGCTAAGTGGGAAAGGGAAGCTGAAATTGATAGGAACAATAGTGTGTGCACCATCACTAGAATGGATACCACTAAACCACAAGAAGTCGCTATTTCTCCTCCTACAATGCCTAAGCCTAATGAGTCTACTACTAGTGACGCTAAGTTTGATTTTGATATAGATGGTTGCAATGTTTCTGAAGTGATTATGTTCTTGCAAAAGCTTGCTAGAAGTCCTGATGCTAGTGATATGCATGTTGCTTTCACCAAACACATTACAAATGCTCTTGTGAAAATTAAGGAAGAGAAGTTAAAACACAAAGCTTCTATTTCTAGGAAAGTAGAAGATAGTTGGGAACCTATTATTAATATGCAAGTAAATGACTTTGATCTTGATCTTGGTTCTACTGTCTCTATTATGCCTAGGAATATTTATGAAATGCTTCATTTGCCACCATTGGAATATTGCTATTTGGATGTCCCACTTAATGATAATGCTAAAAAGAAACTCATGTGGAGTATTAATGATGTTCACATTATGGTTAACAATGCTTATGTCCCTATGGATTTCTATGTTTTGAATGTTAAATACAATGCTTTTTGTCCTGTTACTTTGGGAAGACCTTTTTTTAGAACTGTTGGTGCCATCATTGATATGAAAGAAGGCACCATTAAATATAAATTTCCATTCAAGAAAGGTATTGAACACTTCCCTATAAGGAGAGAGAATTTGCTTTTTTCTCCTCCTTTGAAAGCAAGGTTTGATGTTAATGCTTCCTCATTTGAAAATACTTGATTCTTCTTGCTTCTTGTGCCTAACTTAAAGGCGTTAAAGAAAAGTACTTGTTGGGAGATAACCCAAGAGTTTCCTTGAGTCTTGGAAGTTATTACTTCTGTAATGACCTCTCCTTATCCTTTTTGTTTGCTTTTTGTGCCAAGAATGACCTCTAATGAGAGGGAAGTAAGATTTGGGGAGTTGCTGTCCCGAAACAGATTTCTGTCCTTCACCAAACAATTCGTGAGGAGTCTCTGTAACTCGGATTGAGCTGAAAATTTACGAAACAATCCCCCAGTATGTTAGATAACTTTTGTTAGTTCAACACTTTTTGATTTGAGCAACATAAGATGTTCGAAAAAATCAGTTTCTACCTACTGGTCTATTTTGACAGATTTCTGCCATTATTTGCATTTGCTTCTTATTGATTCCTTTTTGAGTTCTCTTTAGGTGAATTAAGATTTTTGAAGGAGTTGCTACAGTAACTTGTGTTTTTAGTGAAAAATCTTGCTGTTCCAAAGCTTTACCTAAGGGTCTATTATCTTTTGAATACACTAATATTGCTAATGAAGATTGTGTGAAGTTTTGTATGAAGGAAAAATTTAGGTGTAGAGAGAGAATGATATAATGAGATGAAGAATGGACAAAAGCTCAAGCTTGGGGATTCCACCCCGGTGTCACCCCAAGAAATATCCAAGAGGTACAAGCGTCAAAGCTTGGGGATGCCCAAGGCATCCCCTTCTTCATTAATAAAAATTCAGGTCTGTCTAGACACTTCGTTTTATTGTTTCATGCACTGTTGTGTTGTTCTTGGAGCATCTTAGTTTTTGTTTGGTTTGTTTAGTTTGCTTGAATAAAGTAGTTTGGACCCCCGTTCTCGCTGTGTTGTTGCAAATAAGTTGCTTGGTGTTGGAAAGGAGTAGGAAGTTCCTGCTTGAAAGTGCAAGAGGAGCTTGCATTGACTGTGACTTAGACTTTAGCATGACATGCTAGGTGTTGTTTTTACCTTATGCTTAGTGATTATTGCTATAGCATGTCTTGATCCAAACAATTGGGATTGCTTAGTGTGCCTTAAAAAAATTATGCGTTGTTTTAGCATGCAAAAGCATAGTATTATGGTATTCTCCTTTGATGCTTTGTTTGGGTTAACTTGGCACATGCTCACACCATGTTATAAATATGACAAGTCACCATATCCTATATGATCATTTAGTCCATGACTTGTAGTACCACTCTATGCTTTGATTAGTAATGTTTTTTGCTCTGCATGATTATGTCCATTATTGCTCTCTTAGTTGGTTGCTCCCAGTCTTTTGCTAGCCTCCACTTGTATGAGTAAGTTCTACTCATGCTTCCAACTCCCAAAAACCCAAGTTATTCCAAAGTGTCCGCTATAAACTCCTATGCATAGTGTGTTACACCATTCCAAGTATATTCTTGTTTTCAGCTATCTTCCAATTAAAAACTATTTTGTTATGTGAAATAGTGATTAAAGCCCTCACAAACTTGATGGAACACTTTATATTATTTGCCCCTAATAAACTTGAACCATTGTGTCGTCTATGTTGTATATGCTTGCACTTATACGTTGGAATTAGCGTAACTTTGTCACGGGAACGCTTTTCAACATTGCACTTTTACTTTGTACTCAGTTGATATCATGCTCTTTTGTCTATGGATGTCACCGGTGTGAAATAAAGAGGGAACTTGTAAGTCCATGGAGTATGTATTTTGTGTTAGAAAAACGCCTGGGCCGCTAGCCTAAGCCATGCCTAATCATGGTGGAAACTTGTAGCATCACCATAGTGAGCTATCTATGAAGCATCCTCAATAAAAAGCTATGTATATAGTAAATAAAAAGATCGCTGAGATACTCATTGTCTGCTTGCCTTGTCATTTTGGTTATGGGATAGCTCCTATACCATGTGCAAGGGGTATCCCGTTGGTGGTTCTCTATGATACGCATGTACTTACAATGACAAGAACTTACAGATGACTGAAGTTGAGTAGCATGAGGTGTGGCCCTCGTATTCAAGGGACTTGAGATTGCCAACTTATACTTTGTCAAGCATATACTCCATAGTTTGTTCACTTTAACCTTAACCACTTCAAGATGCTTATGATAGGGGCAATGAGGGCTGAAAGCTAACAAGTACCATAATTTTTGGAAGCTCTTTCTGAGACTTGAAATCCCTGCTTCCTTTATGAAAGGCCTTTCTTACACCATTATTTGAGTCTCCACCTTCTACTTTTAGGCACCATTAAGAGAGCATAGTTGTCATTTTGTGTGTTGTGTCCCAAAACTTATTGATTGATGCATATTGTGATATTACTTGTTCTTGTGCTACTTGTTTCTAGTCACCCTTGTGAACTTTAAAGGTGTCCTATGCATCTATTTACTATTCTATGAGGAACAAGCTGATTGCCACTATGCCACGTTTTTTGCATGTGAAACAAAAAAAAGTTTTTCAATGCATGTTATTCATGATATTTGTCTGTAGCCTTTCATGTTGCATGCATAGTTACTATGTCCTATTGTTAGAACTCCATCTTTCATGCACATGTTTAGAGTTCTTTGTTCCCAGCTTTCAATGCTTGAAAATGGTTTGATCTTGGTTTTGATGGTGCATGTCACCTCAAAAATTATTCTTTTATCACTTACCTACTCGAGGATGAGCAGGAGTTAAGCTTGGGGATGCTTGATACGTCAGAAACGTATCTATAATTTTTAATGCTCCATGCTTTTTTTGTATCTACTTTCCTTTGCTTTGTCTACACTTTGAGGTGTTTTTATATCTTTTCTAGAACTAACCTATTAACAAGTTGTCACAGTGCCAGTTGCATGTTTTCTTCTGTTTTTGGTTCCAGAAAGGCAAAAAATCAATGTTCCCAGAATTGGACGGGACAAAAGCCAGAGTCAATATTTTACCGTGGGGGACACGAAGTCCAGAGGAGAGACGGAGAAGCGAACCAGGGCGGCCAGACCCCCTAGACGCGTGTGGGCCCACCCTGCTCCTGGGTAGGGTGTGGGGCCCCTGGCCGCCTCCCAGCCTCGCCTCTTCGCCTATAAGAAGCCCCCTATGCAGAAACCCTAGGCACCCGATCAAAACTCCACGAAACCTTCTATAGTCGCCGCCACCGTCGTCCCTAGATCAGGGGGATCTAAAGTTCTTCTCGGCACCCTGCCGGAGGGGAGATCATCCCGGAGGCCTTCTTCTCTGGTATGATGTGTGAGTAGTTCCACCTTGGACTATGAGTTCATGTAGTATCTAGATGGTTGTATCTCCTCCTTGTGCTTTCATGTATAGATCTTGTGAGCTTCGTTCATAATCAAGATCTAATCTATTTATAATCATGCATGTTGTGTTTGTGGGGATCCGATGGATATTAAGATTACTATGTCAGATTGATTAATGGTTATGTCTTTATGATTCTATCATGTCTATGTTGTTTGTGATCTTGCATGCTCTCCGTTGTTAGTAGCTATCTTGGCCAAGTAGTTGCTAGTGACTCCAAGAGGGGGTATTTATGCTCGATAGTGGGTTCATGCCTATAGTTTCCAAGGGAAGTGACAGAAATCTCTTCTGTTGTAGATGTGTTGTTTCCAATAGGGAGAAAACAACAGTCTCTTGTTCATAGAACAAGTGGATTGTTTACCTTACACACTTTGTTTAAAATAGTTGTCTGTTGCTTGCAACTTAATACTGGAAGGGGTTCGGATGATAACCTGAAGGTGGACTTCTAGTCATAGATGCAGTTGGATGACGGTCTATGTATATTGTTGTATTGCCCAATTGAATCTTATAGGATCTTTTTGTCTGGTATTGCATTGTTATGCCTTGCTTAGTTCCTGTCAATTGTCCTGCTGTAATTTGTTTATCCTTTATGCCATGTTGTTTATCTAAGGAGAGAACCTCTAGTGAACTATGGACCCCGGTCCAATCTTTACCATTCATACATCCTCCACTGTTACCTGTTTACTTGCTGCAAACAATTACCTTTCACACCATACGTTTAATTATTTGTTACAGCAAACTGGTGAGCTTGACAACCTCACTGATTTGTTGGAGCAAAGTCTTGAGTTTGTATTGTGCAGGCTTCCACGTTGCTTGCAACATCTTTGAGACGTTTCCTTTCTCCTACTGGTTCGATAACCTCGGTTTCTTACTGAGAGAAAACTTGTTGTTGTGCTCATCACACCTTGCTCTTGGGTTTTCTAACAAAGCGTCCTATGACAGTACTGGGCGCCGTCAACACATCTATATGGGCCATACCCAGTTATAGGGGCCCAATAATATATGGACCTTATTGAGCCAATATTTTTCCGCACTTTGCATTTTTATTACACAAAAAAAATTAATCAAATTTATCCGTCCATGGAAATTCCGTGCTCGAATCACGCCATCTTATCTTAGTCCTAGCACAATTTGAGTGCATTCTAAAATAGCCCAAGCAAATAAAATATTGTAGCCTTCCAAGTATAATTTAATATTACATTTAATTGCATTTATTCATTCCAACAATAAATATCAGGTTGAATAAACAATTAGCACAACCCAAGCAAATCAAAATACTCTACTCCCTCAGTCACTGTTTGGAGGGCATCTTACAAAAGCCATGCGTTTCCAAAACTCCTCTACTCCTAGGCGTGTTAGACTTAATTACAGAATTAATATCCCTTTTTCCTTCCCACTTTCTACTCCATGCAGCCAAGAAATTAATTTTTGCATGCAACTCCACCAATGCATGCGTCTAAACTCCTCGTTTTTATTGAGTAATTACGTTTAATAGGGCGTCAAATAATTAATGGGCGCATGTTTTTGAAACAAATCTGGGCACAATCAGCGTCCACCTAGGTTCCAACAATCTCTCTAAAACGCCCTCCAAACCGTGACGGAGGGAGTAGCTTCCAAGCATGCAAACAATGTTGCAACTAATCACATACTTCCTCCGTCCCGGTTTAAAGGACACAATTTGCAAACCATGCAATCCCAAAATATTTAGACATAAAAGCATTTAATCTATGTAATTACTTCCGTGTGAAAAAATATGCTTGCATGCACATGTGTGAACATAATGTGAACGCTTTGCTGGCTCTTCTTCTCATGCATGTTCTTCTCCACACTATTAAATGGACCAATTAGAGGACACCTAGGGTCCAGAGAATTATAAATTGTGTCATTTAAACCGCAACAGAGGAAGTATATTCGTTTTAGCAATAAATATGATAACATTTTAAGCTCAATAAATGTCGAGAAAATTTGTTCTACACTAATCCTATATTGACCAACCCTCAACAACACTCACGTGCACCTGCATCAACCTAAAGCACTAAAATCGAGCAACTGAGACCAATACATGAATGCGTGACAATACTAAGCTCCCACGGAAAGGAAAGCGCAGTGTTCTGAAAGGTTTGGAGAAAACAATACACGATTTGAGTGTCTTGTCTTGTGGCAAGCTTCCTACGTGAATGCATGACACAAGACTTCCACAAAAATAAATTGTTTGGACGCACTGAAGCACTTCTGCAGAAAATAGTTTCAGGATTGGAGGGGGAAGGGAGAGAAAGACTCATCTCGGCTTGGGAGTCCCACAGAAACTTTAACATGATGGACTTCATGTTTACAATCCTCTGGAATGCGGAGGACAGGACAAGAATATCTCTCCCTAGGTTCATTTTGACAATCCAAAGTTTATATGCACCAACGCAAGTTTTGCAAAAAAAATAGTTTCATGATTGGTGCGTGGGGAAGGGAGAGAAAGATTCATCTTGGCTTTGAGTTCTCAAAGAAATTTTAACATGAGAGTGGACTTCATGTTCGGAATACTCCAAAATGTGGAGGACAACAAGAAGAATTTCTATAAGAATTCGTAGGTACATTCTTACAATCCAAAGTGTCTCATAAGAAAATTGCTACAGGATTACAATCCTCTGAATAAATTACATTTGTTCAAAACAAGCCCTTAACCTTGTGAAAATGGCAAATGGCCTATTACATCTATTTACAATTGTGTTTTTCAGAAATGGCATGTTTGTCATGGCGTTCTCACCTTTTGCCAACTTCTCAAAGGTAGCAATTTCCAACCCCCAACAACAATTTTCTCTGGCTCCGTGGGTTGTCAGTCAATCACTGACCATGTATATATATTCTGAAAAAAGAAACACAATTCGTTGTATTGTCTCTGTCTCTGCAATCTCCCATTTTCCTAGCAGTTGATCCCACAGGTTTGGATGTTCGGGCCAGCAACCCGGGTAGTGAATGGATCAATGCGAACCCACAGCAAGGAGAAGATCGAAGCGAGGAGGATAGCCCAGACGATGACGATCGTTGGTGTGCGGTTTGTCCTGCCCATAAGACCCTTGAGGAATGGGTATAAATGAACAATCACCCAGAAGGCAAAGAAGAGCTTTCCGAACAGCGGCCCCCATGATTGGTAACCACTGTTGATGGCGTAGGAGGTACCAGCAACAACACCGACCATGTTAATGATCAAAATTGTTGTTGGAGGGATGAGAAGTGTCGTCCACTTGAACATGTAGAGCTCAGCAAAGTCACCGTCTTCGTCATTAGCCTTTGAGGTGACAGTGAAGTTGGTGTCGATACCGGCAAGTACCTTCAGAAGACCCTGAAAGACAGCAAACAGATGGGCAGAGATACCTCCAATAACCCAGAACTGTTCATTTCTCCACCACTCATCGATGCCAACACCACTCCACCTCATCTCAAGGATACCAGTGGCGAAAATTGAAATGAAGAGAGAGATGAACCAGATACTGGCCAAGTTGCTAATCTGCAATCCAAAATGAATTCAGTTAGTTCTGTGGTTGCAAGCTCTCTCAATTGAATAACAGAAATATGAAACCAACGTTTACCTCTGGCATGATGAACTTTCCAGTGAGCAGACAGATAGCAGGCAATATACAATAGACTAGAAGCGGGATCGACGTTAGTGGGTAAATGGTTGTGTTGATGTAAGCGAATCTCTCTAGGAACTTGAGGCGTCCCCCGTAGCCATACCATAAGGGGCAATGCCGGCTGAAAAGAATTTCCACAGAACCAAGAGCCCACCTGAGCACTTGGTTCAGACGATCTGAAAGATTGATGGGGGCAGATCCCTTGAAAGCTGGGCGCTTAGGCATGCAGTAGATTGACCGCCAGCCTCGTGCGTGCATCTTGAATCCAGTAAGAATATCTTCTGTAACAGATCCATAGATCCAACCAATCTGCAATTCAGAACAACCTCATTACAGTTAATCAAGAACTGGCCTTACTCATGACAACTGAGACATATCATTTGCATTTGGTAAAAAATAGTAAAACATAGTTTTTTTCTCCAGAGTAAAGATACAAAAACATCAGCTGCATCCCAAATTTTGCATAGTGGTACCTCACTTTTATTTTTTCACACTAATTTTGTATACTAGAAGATATGAATGTGAATATTATTGATGGGATGATTGTTATTTTACCTCAGTTCCCCATTCAGACTTGTCCTCATAGCCACAGCTAATGACATGGATAGCTTCTTTCAAAAGAGACTCTGGAGTTGAAGACTGAGGAACACCACCATATTCCATCAGAGTGGAGGCAACAAATGCTGCAGACTGGCCAAATCTCTTCTCTAAGCTCATTTGAGACATGAGAACTGATTTCTCATCATCAAACCCAGCACCTGCCACAAGTTAACATGTTAATATGCTTATAGGTTAAAACTCCTGAAATAATAACCGCTGCAGATGACAAAAAAAGAACTTAAGGAATCGTGCCCTAGAAGATGCGAGAAAATATAGATGGTACCTTCAACACCCTCCTCTATGTCTTCGAGATTGAATACTGGGACAGAACTGTCCACATGCTTGTTCGACTTTTTCTTATCTGAGCTCTTTCTCTTCGACTTGCTTGCCTTCTTCTTGCCCCCACACAGTGATGACAAGAAACCACCCTTCTTTGGCTTAATTGGGGGTTCATAACCATAGATAGCTGTTCTGTTGAAAACACAACCAGTTCCCACATAAACTGGCCCTTGAATGCCATCAAGGCCTCTCAAGTTAATCTGCAGAAGGCAGAAATAGCCCGAAAAGTCATGGATACAGTTATGAATTTTAAAGCTAGTGCATCAACCAACTTAGGCCCTTAGCATCACTTATTAAGCCCAAAAAAGCATCACTTATCAACCTAAGATTACTTGACACCAGTGAATACAGTCACAGGAGAGGATTGCAGACTTACATCAAAAAACACAGTGTTCCTGTTCGCATATCGATCATTGGTATCAATACCATCGAACCTTTGTGGGAACTGAACATAACAGACACCCCTTCCTAGGTTTGGATCCATAAGGAAGCACATAGCTTCCCGGATAGCCTTGCTGTTATTGATGTAGTGATCACAATCAAGATTCAACATGTATTGTCCATTAGTAAGGACGGCCGAGACACGAACCTGTCAAAAAGATTGATCTGCTATTAGAACCAACAAATGGAAGCTAAGTATATAAAACTTTAGTAACATTCAGCTACTCACAAGAGCATTCATGGCACCAGCCTTCTTGTGGTGCTGGAATCCAGGACGCTTCTCACGAGATACATAAACTAAACGGGGGAGTTCATTACCCTCAGTATCAAGGCCACCACTGTGACCAAGGAAAACCTGAGTATGATCAGAAAGAGGAGTTAGCCAAGCAATGACCTTAGAACACAAAAGATCTACCTAACCAGACCAGCCTAGCTGTGCATTCAGCAATTGTGGTCTATATTGGAAATGCGCTAACCTGGATCATTCCAGGATGGTCCCTGGTATTGTTTCCTGGCCATGGTGTGCCATCTTGCATGATCCATCCTTCTTCAGGGACCTTTATTGCCTTAGCAACTAGGCCATTTATCCTAATTTTAAATTCTTCATATTCCCTCTGTAACAGTTATTATTTTGTAAGAACAATTAGCATGCAATAGGAAAATAAGAAATCAATATCTATATGTTTAAAAAGCACACAAACCTTCATGGCCCGGCGTTCTTTAACAAACGAAGGCTGGACTTTGTCTTTCAAGTAATCAATTTTCTGGGAGAAGTACCACTCAGGAGCTCTGGGTTCAATTTCATACTTCTTAACAAATGGTACCCATTTCTAGCAAACTCTGAAGTCTCAGCCAGTGCATCAAAAGTCAGCATTGAAGCTCCATCATCAGATACATAGCAAGAAAGCTTATCCACAGGATAATCAACAGCAAGAATGGATAACACGGTGTTGGCAGTGACGATAGGTGGCTCCTTCAAGGGTCGCGTACTGACGAAAATGTCGACAGCAGCCAACTGAGATGGTTCACCTTCTCGGTCATACCTGTTAGAGGAAATGAATAGTAATAGCATCAGGAATAATGAACACACAAAGTCTGCTTAAAACTAAGTAGAAAAGAACTGATAAGATCACCTTAAAGCCAGTCTATCAAGGTAGGTCTCCCGGTTGATTGGATTCCACTTTGGGAACTGATCCAGTATCCAGGACATAGCAAACCAAATCTCACATATAACAGATAAAAGCCACAGCGGGTATGCATTACGCACAGGATTTGTGATACGGTAGTGCAGGAAGATGCTTAGAACAACCAATCGCAGACAAATGACCATTCTGTAGGGATTTATTCTGGATGAAGGGATGGGGACTTTTCTAGATAGAGGCTGGCGAGTTTCATCATTCCTGTAATTTAAATGGCATAAAATTAATGCTGCAGGAGAATAGGTAGAAGATTTTGATGAAAAGAGCACGTGCAATATTCCTAAAAAAAGTAAGGCTTAGTAGTTGTGCAAGTATGAAGGCAACCTCTTAAGTTCAATCAGGTTTTGTAATGACAAACAGCCGATAAAGCTGTAAAATATGAGTGCTAAGAGGGTGTTCGAACTCACAGCAAAGCATCTTCCATGTTATATTCAGTAGAGGCATCATCAGCTGCTCCACGACCTTCAGAGGGAGCAATGCTTGAGCCATTAGTCATGGGAACTGCACCCTTGTCCTGCTTCATTTTCCAGCCATCAACTCTATCTTTCCAGGCAACATTCCCAACACTACCAGAGAACTCCCTTGACGGATTTGCTGGCAAAGGGAAATAAACAATATTCATACATTGACATTTCAAAAAAGAAACACGAGAGATGATGGCAAGAAATAGACATACGTGAATGATTGACATAGGGGAACGGGACACGTTTGCCAATGTTCCCAGTAGGGGACATCATATGATGATCTGGAGAAGCTCCAGGGATTTCTCCTGAGATCTGCAAGCAAAATCCAACTCAAGAAGCTAAGAAATTGCGTATACGCGTGATACTCTCAACAAAACCTAGTATTAAAATGCTTTAGCACCAACCTGGCTGTTAGTGACAGAAGGGATGTATCCCCGAGGGATCTCGCCACTGTCATACTTGGAGAGCCCGATCTCGCCACTGTCATACTTGGGGTGGCCAACATTCCCACCACCCCCAGTACTCATGCGCCAGCTGCGCATCCTATCAGCAACCTTCTGCTTCTGGTCCTCTGTGCCAGATGCAGGGTAGTTGAAGTCACTGCCTTCATCACCATCAGTATCGTCGCCTTCCTCCCCACGGATCGCTGGGCTCCCTGAAGAATTCATACACAGCTCAGGATAGACTTGACAAAATGTTTCAACACTTGTTGCAGATCATGACTAGGAGGCCCAGAATGTTGCATCATATACCGCAATCTACTCATTCCCCATAGCTACAGTCACCTGGATATAAGATCAACTGAACTACACTCGAATTGCAGGCGGCGAACGAGATAGAGAAAGAATGATGTAAGATCTGCTAAAATGAATCCTCAATTTGGGCGTTCCTAACTACTATAAGCTTCTTAGCTGTGCTCAATTATACTTCGAATTGCAGGGATCGAGAAGGGGGGAGACGAATCGTTACCCTTGTGGCGCTTGTACTTGGTCTTGCACTGCGGGCAGGCCTGGGTGCCGTCCTTGCGCTCGTACTCGTAGCACGGCCTGCACACCGGGAAGGCGCAGACGTCGCAGGCGGCGAAGACCTCGCCCTCCGCCGTGACGCCCACCCCGTCGCCGCAGATCTGGCACACCTGCGCGGCCCCGCGCCTCCCGGACTTCTGCGCACGAAAAAACGCGTCAGAGCTGAGGCTCCCCGTCCAAAGATCCGCCCCCCCACACAGCCCTCCAATCAGGCACGCGAAATGCAAGGGAAACTCGGCAAAGATCTCCGGGGAGGACTCACCGCGTCGCCGTCCATGGCGCCGCCAAAGCGAATCGCCGCGCACCGACAGCCGAGCTCGACCAGCTCCGATCCCGAGCGCGGAGTTCAGGGGGGGCAGCGGTGGGGGTAGCCGCGGGAATGCCGCTGCTACTAGTAGTAGTGGTGGTGGTGGCGCGGGGGTGCAGCGCTTAACTAACGGAAGGGGGAGAGAAAAGGACAGGCCACCGATGGTGAGGTGGTTGCGCTGTCGGTTTCCATGCGGGATTAGTTAACCATTAACAAGGGATCTCCGCGACATGGCTAGTCTGATTAGTTTTTTTTTTCTCGTGACAGCTAGGCGGGAGGTGGAAGAAAGGGTAGCTGGATCCGGGCGGGGGGCCTACGCGGCAGAGAGCGATGGGCGTCGGTCACCGACAGTGAGGAATATCACTGGCGTTGGCGTTCGGGATGGTGGATTTCGGTAGGTGCACTCTCACACCACCGACGCCGGCCGCGTGCACGAAAAATGTGTGATTATTAGCCGGAAACACTCTGCTCAATCATGCTGAGAGCGGAGTGATGCGGTCAAACGAGGCTGCATATGAAACTACTGAAAAGGATTTTTTTTAGAAGATGTGTGGTTATTAGCCAAAAGTACAATGATCAATCAAACCGAGAGAGTGGGAGTGATGTGATTAAAAGACTAGCATAAAATCAGAAATTTAATTTTATACTCTAGAAAAATTGGAAGGAAAATTATACTCCATTTAGAATTAAGCATGTCGTATGGTGCCTCCAAAATGCCGATGCTGGCCAGTGGCGGAGTTGGAGCAGAGTGAATTATGGTGCACATGATGCTACAACATGTAAAAACATTTGTTTTAAGGTGCACATATTGTGAAAATCAGTCATTTAGCAAAGAAAGGAAAAATTTCCCTAGGTCTCGTGCACCCCCTTGGCCCTACAGGGATCCGCCCCTGATGTTGGCATCCACACTCACATCGCACCCCCTTGGCCCTACAGGGATCTGCCCCTGATGTTGGCATCCACACTCACATCGCTACTGCAACCAGGTTTCCTTCCCCTTTTCACCGGTCTCTTGTTTTATCATCTTCATATTATTCTCTTTGGCTTGGATAAACTAAGCTTCCTAAGAGCTCTCGGAAGCTCATCAAAATTGTTGTGTCTCTCGTCATTCCACTTATTATTCTCTTTGGCTTGGATAAACTAAGCTTCCTAAGAGCTCTCGGAAGCTCATCAAAATTGTTGTGTCTCTCGTTATTCCACTTATTTATCATGTCTTTTATGTCTTTTTAAAAAGGAGAGGAAAGCCTTCATACGTCAGCTATTTTCTTAAATACATATAGAAGGGTTTCACCTTCATTAAGAAGAAAGTGGGACCGACCAAAAGGTACAAACATATACAACTTCCATTGCACCCGCCAATAACAAAACTAGGTAAAGATAGAAGAAGGGAAAACATGACCGTCTAACCAAGCTATCTACAACCAGGTAAGGGGTTTTCGCAAACTTGCCAGCGAACGACATGACACTCACCTTGCCCAAACTTTAGGAATCAATAGCTAAGAAATAGATCACAGGGTCTTGAAGACCGCTTCATGACAGTTGTCCGCCCCCCCCCCCCCCCCCCCCCCCCGGCTCCCAATACACCATGACATCACGGCCACCCACCCTTATGCTTGAGGAGGGAGTTGTAATGAATAGAAGGGCAGGACTAACACGAAAATAGAGAAGGACGTTGTTTAGAAAGTGCCGCTAGTGATGCCGATTACACCTTCGAGTGCCATGTTGGTGGAAACAGCATTGTCGCACCACCACCAAACCTCGCCACCAAAGGGGGGTCACCGCTACATACCAATACAACCACCTCAAGTAGAGAACATTGTCTGCCTCCGCCGTTGCCTAATCTGGTGAACCAAACTTGGGTTCCCCTACTACATGGGACTCTTTCTATAGGAAGACAAAATGTGAACTTTCTTGTCGTGAGAATATAATTGTTTTGTCTAAAAAACTATCATGAATACCCAACCTTGGTTGCGCTGCTCGCGCCAAGAATATACCTCTACAGTATGGATGGGTAAGAGTATGTACGATGGTAGAGTAAGACATATCTTCTCCATGTCATTTAGTGAAGACAATAGATACAAGGCGTACAATATATTATCTCTTGTTGTCATTCCTAACAATTGCTAAGAACAAATTAAATTTAGAAGGAGTTGTGTTGCAAAGGAAAGATATATGGTATAATGAATAAAATAGGTTTTTCTTACTTTTTAAAAGATCATCTCTTAGCTAAGAGAATTTAACCTTCTCCTTTTAATCCTCTCTTTCAACTAAGCAAAAAAATTCTATGAAACAGCTCTGAGGGAAAGCTGACCTTCAGTGCCTTGTACATGTCCTAAGCTGATGTCCGATGGCAATGCTTCACCGGCCCGAGTGGAGCTTAACATGCGAACTAATTATTTATGGCAACACCATGCAAATTAGCTGTCATCGCAATACCAAGGACAGCTCAGGAGCTGCGATTGACTCTCATGTGCCGTGTATAATTGACTTGTCTTCTTTTTTTCACAGTAACAAAAGTAGATCAAGAAATTATCAAGCACCACATGCACTGAGAATAAAATAATGTTGGAGGCATGTGACAAAGAGTACTCTCCATGAGACCACGACATTCCATACGGTGTCGGGCTAGCACTGCAACACAGAAACAGAAAAATGGACATGGCCACTGTGGAAAGGTTTGCAAAGAAAGAAACTACAGTATTATAGAGCACATGGGCACTAAAGCCGGCTCCATGGACTGTAATATTTTCATCAAATATCTGGAAGACTCTAAAATTAGATTTCTTTTACAAATAGACATTTATATCTGGAAGTAGTAGATCAGTTTTCTTGGCGATGTCCAGCCAATTACACAAAAAAACCAATAGAAACTTGAATTCGTTTGTTTTTAGTCTCCGTCTCTCTTCCACTCCGAGATGCTTTTTTTAGTCCACTCCAAAATGCCTGTGCAAGTGCGTTTGTTTCTTTCAACATGCCATGTTCTGAGATCCAGAAGGAATTCGTACTACCAGGGCCCAGGGAAATATTCAAAAGAAAGCCCATAAGCTCTGGCTGAGTCTAAATGTCTAGAACGGGTCTATAATACATGATTTAAAAAAAATGTCTATGCTTACATGAAATACACTTGTATGGGCCCCTTTTCTGCTTGGGATGTGTGTCGTCATACTATTCCCTAGCCCAAGACTGGCATTGCATCTAAGGCGTCAAGATTTATTATCTTTAAACAAGAATTAATCCATGTATATAAGGAATGTTTGACATAAAGTTGGTATCATTCCGGGCATGTACAATGGTAGAGAAGACATGCCTTCACTTAGCACTCCACATCATCTAGAGAAAGCACTATATATAAGTTGTACAATGTATTATCTTTTATTGTCATCTCTAGCCTTAATGAGAATTAACTTTTTTAGTAAGAAATTGGTTTTCTAAGGGAAAACATGTGTTACAATGGAAGAAATAGTCTTCTCTTATTTTTAAGAGATCATCCTTTAATTGAGGAAAGACAATCTTTCCTTTCTTATATCTCTCACCTTCAACTAAGAAAAAATCCAATGTGACAACCATAAGGGAAGGCTGACATTACCGCTTTGTACATGCCCTAAAAAGTGTATTTTGAAAATGAATCTAAAAATATCTTGTATAATGGCATGTACAATGCTAGGAAGGGCATGTCTTCTCTTAGCTCTCCACGTCATTTAGAAAAGACACAATATATAACTTGTAGAATGCATTATCTCTTATTTCTATCTCTAATAATAAATGAGAATTAACTATTTTTAGTAAGAAATTGGTTGGCTAAGAAAAAAGATATATGACACAATAAAGAAAATAGTCTTCTCTTATTTATAAGAGATCATCCCTTAGCTAAGGGAAGACAACTTTTTTTTTCTTATTTCTCCCTTCTCCAACTAAGCAAAAAACTAACATGGCAAACATAAGGGAAGACTGATGTCATCGTATTGTACATGTCCTAATCACATTGCTGCTTAATTTTCCACTCAAATTTTGTCTTGCAATATGTGTGCGCCTTATAGGGAGTATGTGATACGCTAAAAAACTAATATATGTGATATTTGAGGATTTCCTTAAAAAAGTGATATGGCATTCACATCCTTATTCATAGAAAGGAAGGGAGTATCTGGCATGCTAAAAAAATACTAATAGGATTCCCTTAAAAAAGTGATATGACATTCACATCATTATTTATAGTAACTAAGGGAGTATGTGACATGCTAAAAAATGTGGCATTCAAGGATTTCCTTTAAAAAGTGATATGACATTCTATGCAATTTCTTTTTTAGTTCATACCTTCTCCATTTCATGTGATCCCAATCGATCCTAAAATACATTAATGATATGGCAAATGATGTTGATTTCTACAAGATTTCAAAACATAATTAAGACTATCAAGGTGACGAATTTGGATGATGAGTAGAAATTCATGAATTTGGAGTAGCGAAAAGTGGAAATAGAGAAATAGAAATGCAATGGAATTATAAAATATGTTAATGAAAACCACTACAATATATATCCAACATTTCTTTTGACAACATAAGACAAAAGTATTAGCAAAATCTTTTCATCCTACGGATCACCCTTTCACGGCGACTAATAAAGTTGGCGGCTATAAATGCATCATGGTAGATACTATGATGGCACATCAGGTGTTGTGGTAGGTCATGCAAGAAACAATGCTTGGGAATGTCTCCCTGGAGAAACATAGCCATTATTATGTGCGTCGTGCATGGTGTAGGATTTGAAGTGAATCCCCCAATATAGGATAGTTATGGACGCCGCGCTGACTGGTCAAACATGTCTTGCTGACGAGTGTGCCCCACCATGACTAGATGTATCCTTACCAATTAATCATACTCGTTGTCCACAAGGATTCCACACATGGATACCAACTCACTCATCAACATATCTGCATAGTAACAACCTATCTCGCTTGATAAACATTCAAATTCTTTGGTCAATGCAACAACTATAACGGTGTTGACGCCGGCAACAACATGATGAATCAATGGATAATGATCATGAGAGTGATGGCAACTATGTACATTATTCCTCGATCTTTTCATTTTCTTATATTTTTGTTATCGATGTATTTTTTTATCTTGATCCGGAATAACTGTGGCTTTATTCTCAGGACGACAAAGTGTGTAAGTGAATCCATAACACGCATTGGAACGACATATAAGAGACGTGAAGATGGTGCAATTGCGGTCTATTCCCACATCGGCTCGTGACATACAAGGACGTCGACACTGGGCCCAGGTTCATGGGGTGCCACTATGAATCACATAAATACACCTTGGTAGGAGTTTTCTCGTGTGTTATTCGCATTGTGGTGGAGGCTTGCCTAGGCTAGGGAATTCAAGGTGTCTGACAAGGAGTTTTAGCAGAGCCTAGAAGAAGCAAGGCAAGAAGGCTCAAATACACGATTAAGTCCATGTTCTTGACTGTGGCCAACATGGTGGCGCCACTTAAGGAAACGCTACATGCCCTAGTTGGAGATGTGTGGAGTGATTCATCCATTTTCTTTTTGTACCGAATAATTAAGACAATAGTTAATACGTGTGATATATTTCCCTTTGTCCTTCACATAGTACCAAATAATTAAGCTACTAATAGGTAATATCGTTTCATGTGCTTCGTGTTGTTCTTCGTTTATATATAATTATTAAGGTAGAAATTATGATGAGTGATGTGTTTCCTACTGTTCTTCAATTTGTACCGAATAATTAAGCTAGTAGTTAAGACGTGTGATATGTTTCCTTATGCTATTTTTTGTATCGAATAATTAAGCTAATAGTTAAGATGTGTGATGTGCTTCCTTTTGTTTGACATTTTGTACTAAATAATTAAGCTAGTAGTTAATTGAATAGCCAATTGAAAGTGTGGGCCCAAAAACTACTATGTTGTCCCACTATGGGGCATTTGAACAACCGAGGAGGCCATAGATCCTCACTTACTCAAATGAGCCATACAACAAACCCCACTCCCATTTCATATACAATACAGAGAACAACACATTCCATCTCCCCCATATCACTGAACTCCCCTCCCCCTACTCCTAGCCCTAGATATCAAGCTCTCCATTACTCTCCTAGTACATATATTCCCAAGCGACCCTCGGGCGGTCCTATCGCCTGATATGCTCAAGTCGTGTGGAAACACTCCACCACTTAAGTACATGTCCATTATCCCTTCTACATATTGTGTTTTCTTTAGTTATTTGTCGTCTCTTTTCCAAATGAACTTATTTATGTTTCATATTCGCCATGAGGATAGTGGTTGGGACAGACTCACGGGGGGTGGCGGGTGTGTCGAAGGCAAGGTCTTTAGCATACGGCGTCCGAATAATAATAGCCAGAACCACGTCATGGATATAGGCGGACCGATCATCCCGCGAGGTCATCAACACATGGCTTGTGGGGGATGAATCACTCAAATATATAAGTCCAGTAACTCGTAACTAGGAGTAATTTTCCTAAGTAGTGTTAGTTTTTTAGTTATCTTTGCTGAAACGAAAGAAACTCATGAGTTTCGCTGCTAGCGCTCATGAGTATCAATCAACAGCTAAGCTACTATGATAAAGACATCCAAGTAATGGATGCCATTAGAAGTGGTTGCAGTGTAATTTAATGCAACCTTATGTTTTTAATAAATAAATTTTATATCTTTAATTGATATAAAATATCATCTGAATCAAATTGACCACAAAAGATTTATTAGTATAAATTTTCATTAACTATTGTTCCATTGAAAGGTGTACCAAACACGGAAAAATATTCTGCCATACTTTATACCTTGACAACACTATGTTTTTCGCTATTTTTTAAACTTCCAAGGCGCATCGGCTATTCGCCACATCATAGACTGTATACTGAATCCTATGCATCGCGTGAAAAAGGCGTTGACTTTCCATGACACGTTTATTCCCGATGGGTTTTAATCGCTGCCTAAGTGCGAGTGTGTCATTAGGCATGTAGCTCGGTATCTATAACCACCGGCGCCGACCTACTCTATTATAGTGAATTAGGTCCATAGGATTAGGGATGAAAATGAAGCGAAAAGTTCTTGAATTTTCCGCTAAAACGAAAACAAAATGAAAATAGTAACAGAATTTTGCAAATCTAGCCGAGACCTTGTCAACCCAACTTCTAAATCAACTCATCCCAAAACCAGCAACCATGTAATTATAGGGGTTCGTAACATGGAAAACAAAAATTTTCTATCGCATACAAACAAACAAGCCAAGATCTATCTACTAGATTGTAGCAACGAGTCGATGGTATAACTTACCCTCGAAGATTCCAAAGCGTTTAACGAGAGCAGATTCTCGTGGGTGATGTAGTCGTATTCTTCCCGATCTCAAGATCGTGTAGACGATCCTTCCAGGTACGTTAAATCGCTCCTGATCGGTCACACGTTCGACTCGACGAAGACCTTCCTCTCCTTGTTCCAGAAAATGGAGGTTGTAGCACTCTCCTCGCGATTCCGAAGACAACCAAGGCGTACCAAGTAGAGAGGGAAATCCGAGGCTTCGCCTTAAGCCGTGCAGTATGGTGGAGCTTATGAGAGAGGCTATTAGTGGTCTAGTAATTAGACACACCAATTAGAAGGCTCTAAACCAATTAGAAGGCTCTAAACCGGCTAAAGCAATTAGAAGCTCTAAACCAAAACGGCTCTAAACCGAGATCTAGAGTAGAAAGTTATGTGTCTCTAGGAGGAGCCCCGCCTCCTTTTATGGGAGGGGGTCATGGCGCCCGGGAGGGAGGAGTCCCTCCCCAACTCGGCCTTGGGCGGCCGGCCTGAGGAGTCCAACCTCCTCCAGTTGGTTCCAACTCCTCTTGCTTGTTTCCCACGTTTCTTGTTTTGGCGTTTGACTTTCAAACCGACATTTGACTTTTCTGTTTAGGATTCAATTTAATCCTTTATTTGGGACAAAGAACACTTAGTACATGATGCAATCATTCAATGAGCAATGACACATTCATGTACCCTTCCCCGAGTGCCGGACAATCCGAACCTTCTAGAACATTCCCGATGAAAACACTAATCATTCCCGAACTCAAACGGACTTTCCTTATATGAATCTTATTCTCCGGACCATTCCGGATCACCTCGTGATATCCGGATCCCATCCGAGACTCAACAACATTCGGTCTCTTTCTCATAATACCATAACTACTCAAACAACGTCGAATCCTTAAGTGTGTCTCCCTACGGTTCGTGAATTATGCGGACATGATCGAGACACTTCTCCGAACAATAACCAATAGAGGAATCTGGAAATTCATATGGCTCCCACATATTTCTACGATTACTTTGCGATCGAATGAACCACTTACATACGATACCAATTTCCCTTTGTCTCACGATACTTTACTTATCCGAGGTTATGATCATCGGTATCTCTGCATACCTAGTTCAACCTTGTTACTGATAAGTACTCTTTTCTCGTTCCCGTGATATGTGATCCCTTGTGACCAAGTCACATGCTTGCAAGCTAATTGGATGACATTTCACCGAGAGGGCCCAGAGTATATCTATCCGTCATGAGGATGGACAAATCCCACTCTTGATCCATGTGTTTCAACCAATACTTTCCGAACACTTAATGCCACCTTTATAGCCACCCGATTCGGTGTGGTGTTTGATGTCATCAAAGCATCCATCCCAGAAAGGTGATATGCATGATCTCATGGTCAAGGAATTAGGTTACTATGTATCGAAAGCATATAGCAATTGAACTATTGAAATGACTTGATCTTTATGCTACGCTTATCTATAGGAGTATGTCCATCACATCATTCTCCTAATGATATGACCCTGTTGTTAATAACATCTCTATGTTCATGATCGGAAACCATGATCATATATTAACCAACAAGCTAGTTTAACAAGAGGCTTTACTAGGGACTCTTATTTTAGTTTACAAATCACACAAGTATTAATGTTTCCGTTAATACAATTATAGCATGGTATGTAAACATTTATCATAAGTGTGAAGATATGATAATAACCACTTTATTATTGCCTCTTGGGCATATCTCCAACAGTCTCCCACTTGCACCAGAGTCAATAATCTAGTTTCAAACCTTTGTGTATTCAACACCTATGGCTTTCCGGTGTTGTATGTACACGATAGTGGTCAATCGATCTCCGGATCGACACTTCCGTGTCCGTGTGTAATTGCATGTGTTTGCGTCTCACGCATCACTCATTCTCTAATGAGATGGCTTTGTATAAGTTTGGTCTTTCGTGTGACCTTTAGCTCTTTGGGGTTAAAACATGTTGATAATATTGTCGGACAATATATCTTCATAGTATTATCCCATTGTGAACTACACCTAGTTTGATAACAAACTACTTGACACAAATGCCCTCTTTAGCTGCTATTATAGCAGTCATATACTTAGCCTTTTGTTTTAGTATCTCACAATGTCTTAACTTTGGAACTCATCCAAATCCATTATGGAACTTACTTTCCATTATATTGTGCCACCCTTAGTTTAGATTGAGATAAACTTAATTTGTACTTTGTGACAAAGCTAGTATCAATGTAGTACTTTTACAATGAACTAACCATCTATTTGTCACTTCTACAAATATTATACTCTTAGTTCTTACAAAAGATCATAAGAATATCCTTACTATTGTCCAATGATCATCTTATGAATCATTCGTATATGCTCACAACATTTAGAGCATAGGACATATCTGGATTTGTACATATCACAGTATGATTGATATAAATACTCTTTGTGATTTCATACATCAAGTATCAATCTATACTTGATTATTTGTTTCACTTTACCAAATGTCAATACACTTGAATATATCATCAACATTGAACTCATTCAATCCTTCGTGACAAGAACCTCTCTTGTAGTTTCTATATTGAACTCATTCAATATCTTGTCTATGTACTTATGGCACAACCATATTAGCGTCTATTGATGCCAAATATTTGGGTTTTGCCTAAGTCTTTCATCGGGATGAAATTCTTAATATGTGTTAATAAAAGATACATCTTTTCTAATCAACAATATGTCCTCCACATAATGTATTAGAAATATGTCTTAGCGCCCACTTAATTTCTTGCAAATGCAAGCATCTTCATTGTCTCTAATGAACTTTAAACTCCTTTAACAGTTTCATCATAGTGAAGATTCCAACTCCACGCTTACTTCAACCATTGAAGTTCGATATGCTTTTAGCATCCTTTGAATTAACAAAACCCTATGGACCGTGTTATGCACATGTCCTAGGTAACGATTCTATTAGAAGAACTTGTTTTGTTTATTCAACTACCATATAACAAATTTTATGTAGTGGTTGCTACATTAATCCGTCTAGACTAAATATCACTATGATAGATCAAATCTTATCATAGTCAACCTTTGAACATTGTTGTGAACTCTTTCCCAACATGTCGACTATTTCATAGATGTGAAACATCCATGTCTATTTCTTTATAGATCCGCACACAACTATAAGGTCTTACACCTTTCTCGAGGGTCCTTCAAGTTCAAAACTTGATTTTCGTGTATGGAACTATCACGGATTTTATGGCTTCAAGCCATTTTACTGAGTCGTGGCCCATCATCGCTTCTTTGCATGTAGTCGGTTCATTATTCTCAAATAATGATTCAACCTCAAATCTTGGTATTTGATTGTTTATCCGACCTACTTGTTTCAATAGGAACTTGGATCTCCGTGACCACAACCTTTGAGGCACGTGAGCCATGAGCTTTGTTGTTGCCTCCTAACACTTTTCGGTGTCTTTGCAACTCTGCACATATAGCTAAGGTTCTTTTAACCTTATCAAAATTCTATTGTCCTCCTACTTAACTTTTCACGAAAAATTCCTTCTCAAAGAAACTTGACGTTTTAAGTGACAAACACTTTTGTCTCGATGTTATGGAGGATTACTTAACAGTTATTCAAAATAACATACAAAGACAGGTTCATCCGACTTTGGTTGCACACATCTTTCTTATGCATAGCATACCAATGTTTAAGAAAGGACAACTTGGGTTTTATCCCAAACCATAACCTTATATGGTGTCATTTCAACGGATTATGATGGAGCTCTTTTCAGTGGAAAAACGGTAATCTCTAAAGCTTTTAATCTTTAAAATATAATGGCAGTTTTATAAATTATACCTTTGATCTTATCATGTCAAACAAGGTTTAATTACATATCTCGAACGCTCCATACTCTTATGGTGTTTCGGGAAATGCAAATCCATGGAACGATTCCTTAAATCTTAGGTATTATGCTAAACTCTGTAACTCAAATATCTTCCTTTATGATCTTTATCATAAACTGTTTATATTCTTGTTACAATGATTTTGTACTTCATCTTGAAAGTCTTTGAACTTTTCAAATGTTTCATACTTCATCCTTATTAAGTAAATATTCATATATTCACTCAAATTTTCGGAGAAAGCATATGAAGTTGAAATCCATCGCTCTTGACTACACATAATGGACTTCAGATAACAATATGTACAAATTCCAATAAGCTAGTCTTCGTTCCTTTTGGCCTATGAACGAAGTTTTAATTATCTCTAGGAAAGTTTCACAAGCGTCATTTGATCAAAAATCAGAAGACTCCAAAATTCCATCCACATGGAGTTTCTTCATGTTTTCTTTCCAATATAATTTAAACGGCGATGTCACTTCCTAAGTGATCTTCTAATCAATTTGTCTTTCGACATTTTTAGCACTAGTTTTATGGATGTGATTTCTCCAACGAGATTTGTGAATCATCCATCTTTTATGGATTACGGCAATTATTTGAACAACCCTTTTGTTCTCAAAATACCTGATAAAACAAATCTTGAAGGCAAGCTTTGATGTTTTAACGAGCAACACAATAACTCTTTATTTGTTCTCGATGAACATCATCACATATTCTTTTGCTAGTTACTTAGGCCACTGTAGTTCATGAATTCTGTTGTTTTGTATGACGATTCATACCAACAAATTCAGTATCAAATACTTAAGAACCACATTGTTTAATAAGCAAAGAATATAGCCATGACATGTATATCATATATATACTTAAACTGAACAATTCTAGTCTTTTCCTTTCTGCCATATATTTATGAGATTCTCTTCAAGATTTCCTATTCTGTTTGAAAGAATCTATCAACATCAATAGTGGAGTCATACACATGACATACAGTCCAAAGCGTGTATAGTTAAATACCAATGTCTTTGGACTTGCACTTTGAAGTAGATCACCATCATCAAATGTTTGGTGTTCTTTCAAATTCCTTTATTTAGTAATCTTCTTGATGTAGTAAACATTTTACCTACATCAAATATTCACCCTTATTATGGATTTATCCATGATCAAGCTACTTTTAGCTTGTAACGGTGAATCATAAGTATAATGTTGCTCTCCAAAACCTTTTGGAGGATTAGGACAACTAGTGTCTCCAACCTTTTGCAAATTCTCATCAAATATGAGAACATGACTTTGCCATATTATACTCTATCATGTTGCAACCAAAACTTTGTTTTAGATATCACAATATCTTCCACACATCATGGTTTCTGAAACAACTTTTCAGATCCTAGATAACCTTGATATTAAGAGAATCCTTTGAATATCAAGAATCGTGGAGACAAACATGATCCTTATATACTAACATTGGAATTGTTACTCTTGTTTTAATACCAATTATTAAACTTCATGGAGTAACCGGAACTCACTGAAAGTTTGCAATAGGACTTTTAAACTTTAGATTAACACTTCAAAACAATACGATACCAGTCAGAAAGTAACTAACCAGAATTCTATAGTTCTATCATCTCAATTATAACTAAGCTAAGGTGGTAAACGGATGCCAATGACTACAACAACTATGCAAATTCACCGTGATTTAGTTTATGATAAATTGAGTTCTAATTAATAATTAAATTAATCTAGGTGAACTCCCACTCCAAACAATATCCCTCACATTGTTTTAGTGATCACACGAACCAAATCCACCACATCAAAACCGATCATCACGAGAGTTGATATAGCTTCAATGGCGAACAATCGACATGTTCATCATATCTACTATATGACTCATGCTCTACCTTTCGTAATCCGTGTTCCCGAGGCCATGTCCGTACATGCTAGGCTCGTCAAGATCAAACCTTAGTTTACGCATGAGCAAATGGCTTGCTCACGTTGTATACACTTGCGTAATCTAGCACACCGATCATCACGTGGTGTTTCAAACAACAAGCTTTAGCAACGGTGCTAACTAAGGGTGAACACTTTAAGACTTGAAATTCATGTGCATGAGGATCATCTTATAATGCTACCGTCGCCTACTAAGCAATACAAGATGCATAAAGGATTAACATCACATGCAATTCATAATATGTGATATGATATGGCCTTTCTTCTTTGTGCTTCCGATCTCCATCTTCCAGACGAACATGATCTCCATCATCACCGGCATTGCATCAAGGTCAATGACGCCTCCATGGTTGTCGCCCACCGCTTCAACTATTACAACTACTTTGAATAGACACGCGGGTCTTAACATAAATTAAAGACAACCATATGGCTCACGATTGCCAACTTACAATAAGGAACATTGCATACATCATATATAATCACAATCATGGCCATATCACATCACAAGACACCCCTGCAAAACAAAGTTAGACGCCTTTTCTTTGCATATTTTACGTGGTTTGGGTCTTTCAATAAGTGTCGTTCTAACTTACGAACAAGAACCACAACATTGATACTAGTATTGTTGATCACCCGTTGTAAATTGGATCTTAACTATGCTAGGAGAAACATGCACCCGCAAATCCACTTATGCAATACAAGTTACATGTCAAGCGTGGAGCAAGTCTCATGAACGATGTCATGTAAGGTTAGCCCGCCGCTTCATCCCAACATACCGCAAGATACAAAGTACACAAGAAGCAATCGACAATAAAAGCATCAACGCCCACAATGACCATTGTGTTCTACTCGTGCAACAGATCTACATATAGACACGGCTCTGATACCACTGTAGGGGTTCGTAGCATGGAAAACAAAAATTTTCTATCGCATACAAACAAACAAGCCAAGATCTATCTACTAGATTGTAGCAACGAGTCGATGGTATAACTTACCCTCAAGATTCCAAAGCGCTTAACGAGCAGATTCTCGTGGGTGATGTAGTCGTACTCTTCCGATCTCAAGATCGTGTAGACGATCCTTCCAGCCGTTCGCAGCGCTCCCGCGATCGGTCACACGTTAAGACTAAGCGAATACCTTCCTCTCCCTTGTTCCAAAGAAAGCGGAGGTTGTAGCACTCTCCTCGATTCCTAAGACAACGGCAGGTACCTAAGTAGAGGGAAATCACAGGCTTCGCCAAGCTTGCGGTATGGTGGAGCTTATGAGAGAGGCTATTAGTGGTCTAGTAATTAGACACACCAATTAGAAGGCTCTAAACCAATTAGAAGGCTCTAAACCTCAAGCTAAAGCAATTAGAAGCTCTAAACCAAAACGGCTCTAAACCGGAGATCTAGAGAAAGTTATGTGTCTCTAGGAGGAGCCCCGCCTCCTTTTATGGGAGGGGTCATGGCGCCCGGGGAGGGAGGAGTCCTCCCCAACTCGGCCTTGGTGGGCGCCCTGGAGGAGTCCAACTCCTCCTCCAAGTTGGTTCCAACTCCTCTTGCTTGTTTCCCACAGTTTCTTGTTTTGGCGTTTGACTTTCAAACGGACATTTGACTTTTCTGTTTTAGGATTCAATTTAATCCTTTATTTGGGACAGCAAGAACACTTAGTACATGATGCAATCATTCAATGAGCAATGACACATTCATGTACCCTTCCCGAGTGCCGGACAATCCGAACCTTCTAGAACATTCCCGATGAAAACACTAATCATTCCCGAACTCAAACGGACTTTCCTTATATGAATCTTATTCTCGACCATTCCGGATCACCTCGTGATATCCCGGATCCCATCCGAGAATCCGAACAACATTCGGTCTCTTTCTCATAATACCATAACTACTCAAACAACGTCAATCCTTATGTGTCTCCTACGGTTCGTGAATTATGCGGACATGATCGAGACACTTCTCGAACAATAACCAATAGAGGAATCTGAAATTCATATGGCTCCTACATATTTCTACGATTACTTTGCGATCGAATGAACCACTTACATACGATACCAATTTCCCTTTGTCTCACGATACTTTACTTATCCGAGGTTATGATCGCTTATCTCCGCATTCCTAGTTCAACCTTGTTACCGATAAGTACTCTTTCTCGTTCCTGATATGTGATCCCTTGTGACCAAGTCACATGCTTGCAAGCTAATTGGATGACATTTCACCGAGAGGGCCCAGTATATCTATCCGTCATGAGGATGGACAAATCCCACTCTTGATCCATGTGTTTCAACCAATACTTTCCAACACTTAATGCCACCTTTATAGCCACCCGCCACGGTGTGGTGTTTGATGTCATCAAAGCATCCATCCAGAAAGGTGATATGCATGATCTCATGGTCGAAGGAATTAGGTTACTATGTATCGAAAGCATATAGCAATTGAACTATTGAAATGACTTGATCTTTATGCTACGCTTATCTATAGGAGTATGTCCATCACATCATTCTCCTAATGATATGACCCTGTTGTTAATAACATCTCTATGTTCATGATCAGGAAACCATGATCATATATTAACCAACAAGCTAGTTTAACAAGAGGCTTTACTAGGGACTCTTATTTTAGTTTACAAATCACACAAGTATTAATGTTTCCTGTTAATACAATTATAGCATGGTATGTAAACATTTATCATAAGTGTGAAGATATGATAATAACCACTTTATTATTGCCTCTTGGGCATATCTCCAACAGTAATCTCTTCGTGCATTCGACGAGGCTTCCATAATTTTACGTTCCCCTTATTCCCTTGAAAACCAAGCACCATGATAGAATTAGGGAACAATTTTGTTGGTTTTCTTGAATGCTTGAGATTTTTTGCATGTTCAAGGGTTCTCTTGGGTCTAGGAGATTTGTATCGCTCTGCATTTGAACGGTATTCGATATGTATATGTTTCCAACAATATCTACGCCTGTTTTTATTTCTGGGGTTTTTGTATTTGTTTCCGCTTCCACGTAAAAAATATGAAGACAAATGTGGCGACACTCAGTTCTGTCCGTTTTCTGCTCTGTTCTCATCCCTACATAGGATCCCACACCACTGACACTAAAGGAGCCGAGTGGAAATGGACAATATCGAGGTTGCAACAAAACTAAGCAAGTAAAACTAGGATCGATCTATCTATAGTCCGCTTTAGTAAAATTGAAGTGCATGGAGCCTCCATTGTGGTTTTGGTATTTAATGAAAATTCCTATGTACTAATTTTTGCATTGAGTTCTACTTGAAGGTTTTTTCTATAGGCAATGCTTGAAGACCAAATCTTGGTTTCAAGGATGAAGAAAGAATAAATTGAAGAAGATTAAGTGATGACCTAGGTATTATTCACAAGATGATACAAAGACTGGTCATGAGAGAGTTGAGTCAATGCAAGCATGTATTCAAGATATCGAAGATTGAGTGAAGCATGATGTTTAACTTCAAGACATCATTATAATGCAGAAACAAGAAGAAATATAAGGTTGAGAAGTCAAGTTCAAGAAGATAAGTTGTCTACTTTATCAGTTCCATGTTGTTAGTTGGTGAGACCAGGTTATAGGATCAGCAGATGTACTATCAAGGGGTCTCTCAAAGTAAGTAGTCTAATCACATCATGCTATACAGAGATCAGTTTTCATCATTGGCATAATATTTATTGGTTGTTATTTGGCTTGTATCCATGTGAGGATTTAGACTTTGTGGTTATCTTCATAACAAGCTCAAGTTCATCAGAAAACCTATTGCGTTATTATGTTAGGTTTTTTGGGGAGGGGGGTTATCTTAGGGAGGTTTCACATCTCTGTCTCTTATTGGTATTTTCCCTCATGTAATTTAATAATATTTCTATTAGATATGAGCATCTTAATTAGAGTTTTGCATGCTCAAGATATTACAGTTTTGGTTTCAGCAGTTCTGCCTTTTTCAGGGACGGAAATTTTGGTTGTTAAACACCAGAAGTTCTGGTGTGTGAACTCTAGAGGTGTTGACCAACAAGTCTCCAAACCAAAATCTTCTGTCTGGTTTTTGAGTTGCGCCAATTAGTGTAACTCTCCATACTCGTTCCGTAGATAGTTTGAAGATCATCGGAGTTGGTAGGAAGTTCTGGTGCACTTAGTCTAGAATCTCTGATCCCTTGAGCCTACAATGGCTAGGTTTTGGGGGGACCTATAAAATTGCCCCTTCTTCATCAAGAGTGGGTTGGATCTCTGATGCCCACAAGTATAGGAGATCGCTGAAATCTTCTATGGAAAGTATTACCAAATTTATAGTTTGACACAAGGGGAGCACAAGAATACCAATAAGACTTTAGCAATTGATACGTCACTCTCAACCACACATGTGTATCAATATCCTCAAGAAACAAGTGGTAATTGCAGCAATTGAAATAAAATAGTAAAACAAAACAGTAAATAGTAGTAACAGATTCCTAGTCTTCACCGGAAGTAGTGAACTTCTAACTTTCAGTGGCTAAAAGCGTAGACATGAGGTGATACCGGGTTTTTTCATGAATAAGGTTGATCATATAATATAAATACAAATACCATGGTGCTTATCTCTAACTCTGCTATGTGTAGGTATGTGTTCCAAATGTGGTTGTGTACTAACCAAGAGAATTTGCACAATATCTATTGTCCTACCTACCCATTTCACCAGGACCAACTTGGAAATACATGTAATTAAGGTCTACCCTTTCGAATAGCCTATATCAATGCATTAACACTCTATGAACACACATGTTCCTTAAACTATCACATATCCCTCTTGTTTTACCTAACTGTTACTTTAGGTTCAACATAACAATAGGTAATACACTTTGCAAATAAATACTGAACTCATATATATGATGGGGCAATAATGTTCAGTATTCAAATCATGTCACTCGAGCCTAGCAACAAGCATTAAACATAGCAAAAGTGCATAAACACTCATACAAGAACATTCTCAAGATAAACCCCCCAAATCGCAATATATATGCATGATTACATGATCAATCTCATCCAATCCCCACCCAACTCACATGCCCATAGAGAACTACTCTCTCATGATGATGGAGAGTGAGAACATGGTTCATGAAGATGATGTTGGTGATGGAGAAGACATCGAAATCCCCCTCTCTGGCATGGAGATCAGGATCAATTTGACCTCAAAAACAAAGAGACGAGACGAGGCGAAGGTGCGACACCAAAGGAGTACGCCAAAGGAGGGAACGAGACGACTCTTGAGGGCCAAATGACCTTAGGTGACGCGAGCCCCACTATAGGCCGTGACACCTGGGCTCGTTCAGGCCTCGTGGCATTTCTCGTGAGTTTCCAGGCACCCGAGTCCTTATTCCGATGAAAAAATGGCGTAGTATTTTTCTTCGATTTAATTTCCTATGAAAAAAGACAGAAAGAAGACTTCTGCTAAAAACATTGTCAGATTCAATAGTTTTATCCCAGTCTGATGAGATTCCGTAGCAAACCACTGAGCAAAGTACTTATAAAATTATATAAATTTGTAATGTATCAATCTCCCATCTCTCTCCTCCATTGTTGACCTTGAATAGCTTTCCCTTTCTCTCTATTCCTCTTATGTTGCTTGCATATTTTTGTGGAAAAAGATAGAGGAAATCTAGATATATATTTCCACCAATCAATGCCTCTTCTTAGTGAAGGGAATCTCGGGATCTAGATATTTGAAAAAATATGTTGTTCTTCCTCTCACATTGGTAGAATTTGGGAGTGAAGGACCGGAGCACTTGTATTCTCGGCATTGCATTTGAGGCATCAATTTGAATCCTCCACAAGGATCCATGGAAGTGAAAGTTGAGAATCTTATTCCTCTTGGATGCTTGTACCCAGAGCTTGTTCCTCTTGGGTTTTTGGAACCCTAGACGATTGTTGTTACCATGGAACTCAATCATTGTGGTGTAAAGCTCGGTGAACTTTGTGGAGATTAATTTGCACAAGCTTGGTGTATGGGTTTGGTGACAACCCTCAAGGGTCCCTTAGTGAATCGTAAGACTTTGCATGTGCGGGAGTGCAAGGAGAATACAGTGAGACATTGTAACGTTTGGTGAGCATTGTGCATCCACACCACTCCAGCAAATATTAGCTTCCCTTGGGAAGTGAACTTGAGGACACATTCTCTTCTCCATGTGTTTCGATTATCTCTATACCTGAGTTCTATACTTATAAATTTACATTATAACCACCATTGTGCTTGAAGTAATATATATCTTGCTACCACTAGTTGTTTTTATTGTTTACCATAAGTTGTATGTGCACATAGTTGAGCCTAGCGTATATAGGTTTTGTGCTTGTTAAATTAAACGCGTGTTTTATTCCGCATTTATTCAACCCAAAATCGAGCGCATATTCACTCCTCTAGGCGACATCAACATCCTTTCATAGATAAAAACCTTTCTTCACAGTTTTGAAGAATCCACGGTGCGTGTGGTGCGGCGATTGGTGAAAGAAGTTGCTCATTGAATGGCAAAAAGGTTGCGATGATAATGGGTGCAAGGTGTGGTTTGGGATTACACCTAATTTTATTGTGTACCATATTGTAATGGATTCTCCTATGTCTTAACAAAACCGTAGCGCTCTATCTCGGAAGAAAAGCAATTGAGTAGACTCAAGAACTCCAACCCTATGATACAAAAGGCTCTTGCAGAGAAATTTGACAGAAAATTGAATTAATCATGTAGATTTTTTTGAATATGTGATAATCAAAAGAGATATAAAATCAATATCTTTGAATTTCTTAGAATGGTGTAAATTGAGGGGAAACTTCACAATTTCCTCTGGATTTATCAATGGAATTATGCTTTCATGATGATGCATTATGGGTCAAAGTTGAGAGGACCCTTGATTCGGATGATTTGAAGGACTTCGTAGTGTTATGCCCTTATGGTTTTGATATGTTTAGATAGCTTACTACATATCCCATGTATGACCCATAGTATTAGAATATTTAGGAATTATATGGGAGTGGCTAGGACTCAGTCAACCGAGAATCCATTTAATTCTCGGTCGACCAACTTGAGCAAACAACCATATCTAAGCCTTTTTCCTCCTATGTTAGTGTGCTCTTTTAAATAGGTATTTTTAAGTAAGAAAAAAGACATACATGGCAATTACAATTATAAAGGGATGGAAAAAATGCAACCGCAACTAAAAAAACAAGATAGCACAAATATATACAATTACATATACATGTGCAATTGTGTGTCTATAAGCAAAAATATGCACGAATTTAAATGACTCGTGCATTTGAAAATACATTCAAATTACACACACATATGCAATTGTACACATATGTGCAATTACACGTATATATGTGCAAACACACAGTACAAAAAATGGTAAATTGCACACATACGCGCGCCATTGCACGTCTACATGCAATTGAACATATAAAATAATATGCTTTCAATTGTACATATATATATATATATATATATATATATATATATATATATATATATATATATATATATATATATATATATATGCAATTTCATAACAACTTGTAATTGCACACGATAAATACGACTAAAATTACAAAAAAAGGATGAAAACAAGTAATTACATGCTACTGTACAATCTCACACGATCATCTCTTTGTCTCCCTCCATAGCGAGTACTCTCTCCCCTCTAACACAAATCCAACAAGGTAGAAAATACAATCTGAAAAGACCCAATCAAAGCCCCAAAAGACAAAAGGGTCCAATACCCAAAACACGAAAGCCCACCACCAAAACCAACGCTTACCCTGGTCCAATCCAAGCTAATCCTGGCCTAATCGAGCGCTAACCCTGTGCAATCATTGAAAATACTTGCTCATAAATAACAACATATCATAAAATATAAACAATAAAACGTGATCGTAACATCATAACATAGTCATACACTTTAAGTTTAGAAATTTAGAAAAAAATTAAATATGTTTAGAATATTATGAAGAACCACTTGTAAAAAAATTGACGGGTACATGGGTACGTGGGTATGGATTCTATGATCCATACCCGTCCCCGCTCTTAGGGGTGGGCATAAAAACCCGAAACCGAACACCGGAACCGAATTAACCGGAACCGAAACCGAATACACCAAACCCGAATTAGCCAAAACTAATTTCGGTTAGTAAATATGATTAACCGAATTTATAAATATTAATTTGGTTTTCACTCTCTGTTAACCGAAATAAACGTACAAACCGAAAAATATATGTGATAGAGCTAAATATATTTGTGATTCTGTCTTAGGCGTCTATTACTGTACGTAGATACTAACTCATACGACAAAAAGACATGCATGCAAAAGCTGCCAGGCAATCCATGGATGTACGTATGTCTCCAGCCACACACACGTACATGTTCGTGGTTTAACTGTTAATTGTATCTATGAATTTTGTTGCAAGTCTTTCGATTGTTTTCCTGTTTCAGATATAATCATGTACTTTAGCGGAACTCTCAAAACATACAATTTGTTAAATATATACGGCTTGAAAGATAGACATCATTTTTTAAAATGAGCAAGATAGACATCATGCTTATTATGTTCTTTTTCTACACATGCGTTCAAGACATCAGCTAGCCATGTATTGCTTCATGTACTCGCCGACCTGGATGTTGTTTCCGATGCGCCGATGGGTGGTTTAGCTCGTATGGATCTGACATAAATTATGGCATAGTGTTGTTATTTTTAGAAGTTCGGTTAAAAACCGAACACCGAACCGAATTGTCCACTAACCGAACTATTAATTAATTAGAAAACCGAAATAATTATGATGCCTATTTTGTAGAAACCGAATTATAGAAAAACCCGAAAAACCGAACCGAATTAACCGAAAAAACAGAATGCCCACCCCTACCCGCTCTACCTAATGGGTGTGATATTTTTCCATTTACACACCCACATATAATTTTTTATCCATATCCATACTCTTAATGGGTATTTATCTGGGTACGCGGGTTATGGGTACCCATTGACATCCCTATCACTCAGATCGTCGCTACCCCGTCGAGTAGGCCGAGCCCCTAGATAAGAGCCATCGGCAACTTTGAACCTTTCAGATTTTTTTCTCAAAAATGAATAAACCTATATTCCTTTACAAATCCAATTGTTTTGGAGCATATATATTTTGTTACTGAAAAATGTACATGGCGGATACGCCTTCTTTCCTGCAAATGGACTTAAACGAGTACTGTGCACGAAACATACATGATGCATAAATGGAACTTATCAGACACTAATAATTGTGCCAAGAAAAAGGAGCAAGTAGAGAGAGGTCAAACAACCATGCACGCATGCACGGGTGTCATGCAGTTGGAGAGTCACATGACGGTGCACGCACTCGGCGGGTACTCCTCGTAGATGAACCTCCCCTCCTGCACGATCCGGCAACCCTTGCACCCTCTGCACGACGACCCCGCTCCCCCGCAGCCCATCATCGGCGGCGGCTGCATCATCTGCAGGGGCGTCGGCATCGCCGGCGGCCACGCATTATACCCGCCGCCGCACGAGCCGCACCCTCCGCAGTACGACGGACCTCCGCACGGCTGCCTCTTCGGAGTCGCCGGCGCCCAGGGCGGGTACGACTGGTGGTGGTGGCCGGGGAACGCCGTCGGCGGTTCGCAGGGCCACTGCGGTTGCGGCGGTGGCGCTTGGGGCTGCGGGTACTGGTGGACGCCGCCCCAGTGGCTCGGGTCGCTGCACGGCCACGGGTAGCAGAGGTTGCACATCTGCGTGAACTGCAGGTTCACCGTCGTCGACGGCGCCGGTGCCGGTTTGGACTCCTCCTTGGGCTTCGGCTTCTCGTCCGGCTTCTTCTCATCGGGCTTCTTCTTTTCCTCAGGCTTCTTCTCCTCGGGCTTCTTCTTCTCCTCCGGCTTCTTCTCGTCGGGCTTCTTGCAGCACTTGCAGCAGTCGTCAGCCGGCTTCTTCTTCTCCTCCGGCTTCTTCTCCTCCTTCTTTGGCTCTGGCTTCTTCTCTTCCGGCTTCTTGGCCTCGGGCTTCTTCTCCTCTACGATCTTGATGTCCTTGATCGCCTCGCGGGCCTTGCATCTCAGCTTCCGCGACAGGTTCACCGGATCGAATGGCCCGGAGATGGTCACCGTGTTCTTCTTCGTGTCGAAATTGATGCTTCTGATCCTCTCCTTCTCTGATCGGTCGATGGATGTTGCATGAATGCATGAAAGTTAATTAGCAAATGTGTAAAACACAAGATTGGATCCACTTTTTCTACGATTAGTTTGACCTTAACTGTCAAACTGTGTAGTATGATCCTACTTACGTACCTTGGATTTTGCACAGGACTTTCTGAATCTTCCTGTAACATTTCTCGCATTCGAGGTTGGATTCGATGACCAACGTAGATACCTGAAGCAGTAAATTAACCATATGATGATATGACTACATCTACCAAAATTAACCATGCACGCATGCAAATTGAAATCAAGTAAGTACGAACGTGTGAATTAGGGCAGCTCACCTTCTCTCCCTTCTCTGCCATGGCTGGAGCTGAGAGATCGAACTCCAACAAACGATTTAGCACAAAGTTGCCGCAAAAGGAAGAGGGGATATATATAGGGGGCTCATTGCCATGTCTAACCAAATTCTCCATTATTTTTGTAGGTTTAAGCGAATTGGAGTTAGTACTACATTTGCCCACCATGCATGTATTGCCTTCCAAGAAAGAAACAAAACCGTATAATGCGTGGGGGCGCCATAGCCGGCCATGAGGAAGAATCTGCCCCCACATGAATGTGATCAAAAACCTAATTAGGCTGTCATATATTTTTTAATTTTAAGTGCAGGATTCGGGGCAACAACCTTCTCTGCGTGCCATGATTAGAGCAAATGCATGAGCTAGCGCGCAGAGACTTGAGAGTGTAGAACATGGGACAAATAAGTCTCAATGAAAACACGGTAGTTGGCTCAGATCGACACTGCTGGCACCTTGTGAGATGCCACGAGACCGAACCTTCTCACGACTTATTCTCCGTACTGGGGGGAGAGTTTGGCGTGGATAGAAAACTCCCATATCGGCCGCACTGAACCTTGTCACGTACTCCCTTCGTTTTAAAATATAAGATGTTTTAGCTTTTATGAATAAACGTATCTAGATTTCTTTTAGTATCTAAGTTCACTCAAGTTTGAAGTAAATCTATACACTAAAACAAGACTAGATATATTTCCTTCACAAATCTAAAACATCTTATATTTTGAAACGGAGAGAGTACATGCAACTTTTGGAAGTTATTTGTGCAGATATCCTTTTGTGATACTCCCTCCGTATATACACTAAAATGTATCTAGATACATCTTCTTTATAAACCTAAAACATCTTATATTTCTAAACGGAGGGGAGTAGTTCTTTTTATTACTTAAAGTCTGTTTCGGCAAAATGAGAACTGATAGCCTTTAAATTTGTATGGCTAGGGATGCTGTTTTTAATTTCTTTTTGGAAAAAAATCTAATAAGATTTATTAATACTCATCAACAACGGTACAAAGAGTCCTAAACGAAATATTCTTCTGCGATGCATGAGCTGCAACAACCGATCGATCGACCAACCTCATGTCACATTGGTCCGGCCGGCCGGTTGCATGAATGGTTAGTTGAACTTGGGGACATTGGTCAACTGCGACAGCTATACCCCTGGTAGAAGATCAGCTGGCATGTAGATGTACTGATGTAGTACTGGTGAATATAATTTTCAGTAGGTAGGCAATTGGATCATCGCCAACCACCGCCATGTATGGCCAGCAGGTACTTGTAAACCATGGATAGGCGTAGAGCATCTCTTCTCTTCGATCGTCGCAGTTTTCGGCCTCATTAGAGTGATTAGGATCGTGACCGCCGAGCCGATGGAGATCAGGGTGTAAGCACCGTCCTTCCCACACTGATTGTTTTCTTAGAAAGGCTCAGTTCACTGTTGCTAAACTGTGTGTGCTTATTTTATATAGTCTGTCGTGGAGAAATAGCCACAAAGGTACTCCTAGTAGATAAAAGCATGTTAAACGGTTATTTTATAATCTTACGTGGAAAAATAGCCAAGAAAAAACAACAATAAAATAGCCCCGGGACCTTCCCACGCAGCCTAAGGCACCAAGGCTGTGCCATCTTGGCTTCCACAGAAAACACACGTACAAACCCCTGTGAAAGATGCCGGGTCTGAAAGTTCATCGCAATTTCTTGTGATTTGAGGATGCCATCAGGTCTTGTTTTCAGTTGCCATACCTTATTTCAAGTACTAGATAATTTCCCCTCACTTTGAGCATGAGCTTGTTACCACGGTATCTACTAGTTTCAGCTGCACTAAGTGGTAAGTCGATATATTACTGCACATCTGCTTCTATATGACCAATCGAGTCCGAATAATTGCATCAGCATCTGGCACGCGGCACAAATGCTTCTCTGAATAAAGCCGTTCTCCGCTTCCACCTCCAACATTCTGTAAATAGGCTTCAAACTTCTGCTCGTCTGTCATTCCAAAGGTAAATGGACTCACCTGAATTTCACCTCTGAACGGTTAAAACAGTCATGTTAAACATTGAAGACAAAGCAAAGTTTGAACCTATGATTCCTCGGTTAACAGAGCAGGTCACTTGTCACTTTTCTGCTATATGGAATTTAAATTCAACTGTGCAAACACTCTTTTGAACAGTTTGAGAACTTACCAAATGTCACCAAGAGTTCCTGGAACCATCTCATTACCAAAATTTGAGCCACTTCCCAAGGTGTCAGTAATATTAGCCTTTAGATATTTAGGTTTGCCACTAGGGATATGGACAACTCATGATACATACAGACATGACACTAAATATATAAAGTTTCTACATGATAAAAACCTAGCATGTTTTTAGACTTGAGTAGGAGGGATACAGTTTCCAGGACTCCTACAGATTTACAGAACATTATAGTTCAGGATATGCACATAAAGAGACCGAGTTGTGGCGTTAAGCTGCTCATTCAAATACCTCTGATTGGACTAGTTGGCAATTGTTTCTGTCAGGTCGGAAGATGTTCACACATTTATAATCTAGTTCATCTCTGACTATCACAATCCCATACACATTGATAGGGTAGCCAACATCTGAGGAGATTATCTTCAGGCAAAGTACATTTAGAGAGTCAACCAATCTGTGGCCATCACTGATTGTTGAATCCACATAGCGCATAGGGTCATATTGTGCTGAGACAAAAGGAAGTGAAGTTAGTTCACGACGAGGGAAGAATATTAAGGTAGCAGAAGTTAAGATAGTAACGGCTCAAGCAATAATAAGTTTACATAGCTTTAAAGTATAGATCCTGTCCAAACATCAGGATTAGTGTATACCTTTGGCAGAGCTTTGTAGCAATATAAGTAACTCTACAGTGCAGTACAATGATTGTTCTACAGAAAATCAAGCAAAACAGAAAAATACAATTCCACGTGGTGTGCATGCCAAGCTAAAGTAAGCATTGTACTAGCAGGTCGAAATGAGCAAACCATTGGACACGGCTAAGCCAGGCAATTAGGAAAATAAAGACGCCTGAGGTTATCTTATGATTCAGACAGTTAACAGGCGTTGTAGCCTCTGTGACTCTGCACACAGCGGTTTATCCAAGGAGATACGATATTTTAGCATCCTCGGGATTCAACTATATATGTGCATCCACTTAATGGAATTCACAATTCCTAGCAGGAAGAGGAAAAGCTACTGCAACATAGATCCATACACATTTGATTCTGAATCTCCTCAAGGTTTTCTCACCTAACAGAATGATTAGATTCCATCTCTTCAATCATCACACAACAGTTCATCTTTGTATACCCAATCGGTGGAAAAGGTTTTGTGACTGAATGTTAAGTAGGTTTCAGTCAGTAAGCTCCATAGAATATGAATTCAATGTCCAACACTTCCTTTTTTTCTTTGCTTTTATTTTACATGTTGTGTGCACTCTTTTCTAACACATTCATTTTTTAATTGCTCTGTCTAATGAGTTCTTGCATTTTGTTTGAAGGTTTATTGAGAACTCAACAACCCAATCCTAATCACCGGTATGCACTCGGTCTAAGAACATACTCCCTTCGATCCAAATTAATTAACTCGGATTTGTTTAAATTAGGATGTTTATCACTAAAATATGTCTATACATTCGAATCTAGACAAATCCAAGTCAATTAATATAAATCGGATGGAGTACATTAATTGCAAACTGATAACTTTGGAAGCGGCGCCCATATCATCACACTTGTGCTTAAACAAGTGGTGCATGCCAATTTGCATTAGGATAGTAAGGTTATCATAGTGCAGGTAATTTCAGGAGTAACTAAGGGTCTAACTCAGCAAAATTGCTTAAATGGCAGTGAGTTAATGAGGAGAGAGATAGATTAAGGCTGGTCATGGTGCAAAGTAATACTATAGAGTACTAACATGTATACGTTACTAGTCTATATTACTATCTTATAATGGATAGTAACATGTATATGGTGTTATGCAAATGGTTATTTATTAGTTATAGACTCATTTCATCCTGGTATATGATGTTACAGTAACTAGATATGTTACTTGCACTATGTTACTACCCACTAGTCTATCTCTCGCCTCATTAACTCACTGCAACATAATTAATTTTGCTGAGTTGGACCCTTAGTTACTACTGAAATTACTTGCACTATGACTAGCCTGAGTAACATATCTAGTTGTAACATCACACATACCAAAATGAAATGATCTATAATCTATAATCTAATAAATAACCAGTTGCATAACACCACACACATGTTACTACCCACTATAAAGATAATAACATATACATGTTATATGTTACTACTTTATATTACTTTACACTATGATCAGCCTAATAAGACTGGTCATAGTGAAGAGTAACATAGACTAGTAACATGCATAAGTTACTAGTCTATGTTACTACCTTCATAGTGGGTAGTAACTTGTGTCTAGTATTATGCAAGATTTTATTTATTAACATGTAGACTCATCTTACCTTGGAGTGTGTGATGTTATGGTAACATAGCTAGTTACCACAAAGCTATTTTTTATTATTTAATGACATGTCATATTACCAAATTGCCTAATTAGCACTGCATGTAGATGCTATGTTACCACTATGACTAGCCTAAATTGTAATAGCCGTATATATAATTTGTTAAGTAGAAGGCATGGAAGAACGGGCACGTACTCTCTTCGTCAAGGTCGAAGATGGTGAGGTCAAGGAACCAGACGTGGGTGAAACAACAGTCTCCCGTCTTGGGGTCGTGGACGATGAGCTCTCTTTCCAGAGCATGTCTTGCCTCCGCCTTGGCCGCCTCCTATGGCGTGGCGAACTCCCACGGCATCCTCTCCCGAGGCTTCTTTATCTTGCTCTGCTTGTTAGCGTCCACTTGGCCAGCCCAGCACTCAGCCTATGTTCTAGACGTTTATGCGCTCATAGCCCAACAATAAGAAGAGAGCTCACTCCATTCCAAAATCCCGAACTAAAGGGAGGAAGGAATATCTCCCTTATAAGTTGGGTTGGCCTCCTCCCGTAGGCGAGGTGGGACTAAACCAAGCAGCCTTCACTAGTCAACAGAGGGGTCCTCATATCCCATCCCCCCGAGAAGCCCCTCGGGAAGGCATGGAGATGCTGGCTCTGGTACTAGATATTAGTATCCACTTGGCTAGCCCAGTACTCGGCCCACGTTCTGGACGTTCATGCGCTCACAGCCCAACAATACGAAGAGAGCCAACTCCATCCCAAAAGCCCAGACTGAAGAGAGGAAGGAATCTCTCCCTTATAAGCTGGGTGTGGCCTCCTCCCGTAGGCGAGGTGGGACTAAACTTCGTGTAGCCTCACCGGTCAACAGCAGCCTAACATCCCATCCCACTGAGAAGCCCCTCAGGAAGGCATGACGACTGCTAGCTCTGATACCAGATGTTAGCGTCCACTTGGCCAGCCTAGTACCCGGCCCACGTTCTGGACGTTCATGCGCTCACAACCCAACAATAATAAGAGAGCCCACTCCATCCCAAAAGCCCAGACTGAATTGAGGAAGGAATGTCTCCCTTATAAGTTGGGTGTGGCCTCCTCCCGTAGGCAAGGTGGGACTAAACCAAACATCCTCCACTAGTCAACAGAGGGGGTCCTCACACTGCTCGCGGCGCTGCTGCTTCGCCGCCGCGGCCTCCTCCTCGTCCTCCTCGATGTACGCCGGAAGAACGGTGTCGTCGTCTTCTTCCATGAGACCCCCGCCACTTCCGGACCCTAACTAACCTGTGAGATTAACGGAGTGGGATTGTGAGGAGGATTTAGCCGACCGGGTAGAGCAAGAGAGCGATCGAATTGGAGCTCGCCGCCGCCTGCCGTGGTGGGATTTCGGTTTCGGCTGCCGAACGTCGGGATGATCTCAGTTTACACGAGGGTCCCACAGATGCGAATGGCGGGCTTCATGGACCTGCTTGATGGGCTTTCTAGCACTTGTGGCCTTGGTCATCCGTTTTGTAAGGCCTCTCTTTCCTCTCCAAAAAAACCACGCTCTCTTTTGAAAAAAAGGCCTATAAATTTATCCAAAACCAAATTGTGTTTTTTTTTTGCAAAAAAAGGTCTATCGATTTATGGATAATCATCTATAATAGTAGAAAGAACCCAAAAAACAATAAATTTATAAAGAGGTCCTTGGACCAACTACCGAAGACTACAAACACTGATATGAGCCAAAGTTACGTCGTCATCCTTGCCCATCCATTACCAGAATCGAGTAAAGCTTGTCATAGTAGATTTTGTTATACTAGCCAAACGAGAAATCGTCGTGATAAGTCGCCAAAACCAATATATTAGAGCATCAACCATCGCCAAAAATAAGACGCATAGATCGGAAGAGCCAAACCTAAAACCACACCAATGAAAAAGACAGACTGATCCCAAGAGAACCATTGGAGGCACAACACCACGCACCCTCCACCGGTTGCCTATGGTGAAAGATCATCTATGAAAGAAATCATCTTTGATTCCCATTAAACATCTCCAGAATGGTGAATCTATAGGTTTTTCTATCACTTGTGACAACGTTTTATTTTGAAGGTATTTATTATGCAACAACTATTGCCACATACCTCCTCAATCAAGAGATTAAAAATCTATTTGCTAAGTAAACATATCTTCTTTATTTCCAGGACCTCCACACTAAACCTGCTTGATCTTTAGGTCGACAAATCATGTCCCACTTTGACAAATAGTGTTTTTGCTTAAGCTGATAGTTTTGTTAGAAAATAGAGACAAGTAGAAATCCAGCTGTTTTTGTACCATTTAGGTATTTCTAAAAATGATGGGATAGCGGGCATGTCTCCGTATGAGAGTAGCTTGCTTTGCCAGTATCTCATCTTTCGTTCAAAGTGATTCTCTACTGGAATCCATTTTTTATTAAATAGTTTGATGCAGCCCGACCTATGGTCGTTACTACATCAAGGTATCCAACTTACGCCAAGTCGTCATGGACTCCAAAGGTGAATCCGTTCCTCTATGCAAGCTCACTTCCTACCCTATTAAATGGTACTCCCTCTGTCCCAAAATAGATGTCTCAAATTTGTCAAAATTTGGATGAATCTAGACACTTTTAGTATATAAATTCGTCCAAAATTTCAAAAAGCCAAGACATCTATTCTTGGACGGAGGGAGTATACTACTTCATACTCCGTCCTATGGCCATGATAGGTTCACATTGATAAGTACGGAGGCAAGGGAGGAAGCCCAGAGCATCAAACCCGACAAGACGGTGGCTTGGAAGAGGAGACGGAAGAAGATAGATCGGCAGCTGCCAGGTCCAAGCGCTACTACCGGTCGTCGAACTGTACTACCGTCAGTACTACCGCCTCTACTACCGCCATCGACGGCTCCAATCGTCGCTCCAGACCGCAAGCGGTACCATCGGGTCCCAGTGGTATTACGCTCGACTGTACTACTGTCCTAAGTCCCAGTACTACGGTCATGTATGTGCTCACATTTGTTGGACCACAGCCCATGTATTCCCCTTTACTTACCTATTCGCCTAGTTTATCCCTAAACTACCCTTGTTTAGTGGCTGGTCTATAAATAGAGCCCCCACCCCTCATGTATCCCTTAGGCATAGATGATAGACTAAAGACAACCCCCATTGTGGAATCTCTAGTTTTGCCTCATCCCCTTTACCAAGGGGACCGACTATCATCACCAACCTCGATTGGACTTTGCATCACGCATCCATCGTTGAACAAGGCCTTGGAGTTCGATGTCTCGTCTCCAAGTTGTCAAGACCCTCCCCAAGGTGTTCTTCCCTCTCCTATATGGATTTGAGGGAGCACGTTGACCGATCTTTCCTTGCGAGGATTCTATCGGACCGGTGGCCGCCGTTCGGGAGCAATCGGCCTTGTATCGTGTGAGTTTTGCGTGTGTTCACCGTGTTCTTCGCGAGGTGTGTGTTCGCTTCCGCTACCTTCTCCCTTTCCCCTCGCTTTCCCATCGATTTGACCACGAGATCCATGAAGATCGGGCCACCCAAGAGGTTAACCCCTCCATCATCTGGTATCAGCAGCTTTTGGTTGCCACGGATTTCTCATCGATTTGGTCTTTTCCCCATAAATTCGAAAATTTCACAAAAAATAGCCCCAATTCGTGTTTTGGATCGATCTGTCATTTGAGTGCGTTTTGGTAAGTTTTGATCCGTGGATTACTTGCAAAACTTGTTGATCTACCTTCCTTTGCGTTCCCATAGCCTAATTCCTTGATTTCCCCCGTCGATTTGGTGTTTTTCTTGAAGATTTTCCGCCCAAATCGCCCCAATATCGCGAAAACGCGTCAAAACTGGGAGTCCTTGGACCAACCGGTACTACAGGGCTCAAAATCCGGTACTACCGCACTTAACCGGTACTACCACTCAGCAAACCGGTACTACCCCCAGTACAGAAAAAAAAACAGCAGGTTCCCAGATTTCAGCCGCTCACCGTTTTGAGCATAACTTTTGCATTCGAACTCGGATTTTGGTGTTCTTTAGCTCGTTTCGAAGAGGAGAAGGAGCTCTACATCATCATCCATGTTGTTCATGCTATCTACTCCATCAAAATTCCGTGATAAAGGCAGAATCCAACAATAAAGGATGAAGATCGTCGACGAAAGGTATAAACATTCTGCGACTTCTCCCCACTTGCATTACTTTGTGAACCCCACTATCTTTGCGAGCAACAAACACCTATTAAGACTAGTTCCTCTTATGATTGTTTGGGCTATGCACATTTGATACCTTATAGATTCCGAGCAAACATTGTGAGCGCTATCTCATATAGTTATCTTGTATAGTTGTTGAAATGGATCGTATGGCCACCTAGAGGGGGGGTGAATAGGTGCTAACCAATTTTTTTAATACTTTTTAAATTTTATGCTTGACACAAAGTAAATTCTCTAGATATGCAACTACGAGAATTTCCCTATATGTAACCCTAACTACTAAGCACGTAAAAGAGGGGCGAGGAAACCGAAGTGGAGCACGCGGAGACACAGGGATTTGTTTTACCGCAGTTCCTTCCTTGTTAAGGGAAGTACATCTGCGTTGGAGGGGTGGGAGGTTCTAAGACCACCACGCCACAATAGGCCTCACCCTATTCTCCGATGGATCTCGCCACGAGAGGCCTGATCCACCTTCTCCACTATTGGATCCCTTCGAGGCGGGAACCGGTGCCTTTTACAACACTATCGTGGCACACACCCACAACCGAATTGGGGGCTCCCGAAATGACAACAAGCTGCTACAAGAACAAGGTTTATCAATATAAACAAAAACGAGGATCTAGATATTTGCAAGAAATACTAGATCGGAGGTTCTCCAAATGAATGGAGAGGAGATGAAGCGCTTGATTGCTGATGATGAAGATCGAGTTCTCCTCCTTCGATTCCCAAAGGGATGGGGCCTTTGAGTGGATCTAGGTGGAGCACTCTTGGATGAAGCTTTCAGATCTGATCTGGTCTTTTTCGTGATGAATCAAGATTTCTAGTAGGAGGGGGAAGGCTGGCTTAAATACCCCCTCCGGGTCACATTGCACAACTTTGGGGCGACATTCGCCACTTGGGGCGGATTATCCGCCCCAAGGGCGGATTCTCTAGGGGAAAGTCCGCCCCTCTCTGGCACTTGCGCTTGAGGAACTTAGTGGAAATCTTGGGGGGATAATCCAGCCTCCCGGGCGGATTATCCGCCACGCCGAGAGTCCGAGAAACTCCGCCTCTCGGGCTTGCGCCTTGGCGAGCAGGCGGATTATCCGTGGGCCGGAAAATCCGCCAAAACTCCGCCTTCGGGCTTGCGCCTACTTGGGCAAAGGGAGGCGGATTATCGCCTCGTGGGGGATTATCCGCCCCCAAAGGCAGAGTTCTTTTCCCTTTATTCTCAAATAGAGCTGCAACACTTCAACACACATTAAATGATCCTTGGTATTGTTATCTAACACACAAAACACTAGGGATTAAGAAATGTTATTTCAATCTCCCCCTTTTTGGTGTTAGATGACAATACTAGGATTTGCAATGAAACCGGCTATCGCCACCTTAAGATGAAAGGCGCTCCTCCTAGATGTGTGCATATTTAAAATTTGCATTTGAATACAAATACACACACTAGAGAGAGCACAACTTCCATGGCAAAGAAAATTGGAACAAAAGTGGATTGAGGGACAAGGTCATACCATCGGGATGAGAATAGCCAAAGCATACATAGATAATCCCATGAATCCATATGCCATCAAATATGTTCCATAATTCTAGAATTCCATGGGGTCCATAATAGATAAATCCAGAATTCCATGAATACCCAACATAGTACCAAACAAAGTGGAGTACGACAAAGTCTTACATAAACAAACACAAATAGCAAATGAGTTCACGCTAGAAAAGGCACAAGCAAGCACATAAAAACGACTAAAATCGAAAAGCTTGTGCCCGACCCTTGCAAATCCACGAGCCCTAATAGAACTATTTCTCCCTTTGGCATCGAACGCCAAAAGGAAGAAGAGCGAAGCTAACGCCCCTGAAGATCACTCCTCCTCATCCTCGTCGTAGTCATCCCCGTCACCTTCCTCTTCATCATACTCATCATCATCGTCATCAGCTGGGTTGAGAGCATCAAACTGAGATGGTACTACACACCCAAGTTTGCAAAAATCAAATCAAACAAAAGCCAAATTTGAGTGTGTTTTCCATAAGAACATGAGATATGCAAGAAAATCCAACGAGGCCCATGAAAAACCAACTCTTCTCAAGGAAGAGGGCGGTGGCCAAAGCCACCATGTTGGAGCGCATGGCATGACACCGCGAAGATGTATCTTGAGTTCAAAACCAATGCTCATCGATGACCCACATATTACAAAATGATATTAAGGTAAATGATTTTACTTGCTTTCGGCATTATGGGGGGAGGGTTGGCCCAATCAATTAGGACCACACTCCCCCTATGTCTATGCCCGCATCTAAACCAAATACATGAATAAGAGCAAGTGAGTGTGCAGGGTAGTTAAGCCAAGCTCCTTGAATCTATGATATTTAGATCATTCCTCAAATAACAGAATATTGCTTCATCAAGAGGCTTCGTGAAAATATCAGCAAGTTGGTTCTTAGTGCTTACAAAGGATAGAGGAATATCTCCACGAGCAACATGATCCCAAATAAAGTGATTGCGAATCTCTATATGTTTTGTTCTTGTATGTTGCACGGTATTGTATGCAATTTTGATAGCACTTTCATTGTCGCATAATAGAGGCACTTTGTCACAATTGACACCATATTCCTTTAAAGTTTGCCTCATCCATAACACTTGTGTACAAGCACTTGCAGCAGCAACATATTCAACCTTCAAGGTTGAGAGTGAAATACAATTCTGTTTCTTTGATGACCAACACACTAGAGACCTGCCCAAGAATTGACATGCACCAGAGGTTGATTTCCTATCATCTTTTTCACCAGCCCAATCTGAATCAGTGTAGCCACATAGAGAGAAACTTGAACCCTTGGGATACCATAACCCAAAGTTGGGGGAATGAACCAAATATCGGAAGATTCGCTTGACCGCCACTAAGTGGCTTTCTTTAGGAGCGGCTTGGTACCTTGCACACAGTCCTACACTTAAACACGATATCGGGCCTAGATGCGCAAAGGTAAAGGAGAGACCCGATCATGGATCATTATACCTTTTGATCCACGTCTTTACCCTTGGGATTGAGCTCAAGATGACACTTGGTTTGCATTGGGGTAGCAACGCCATTGAGATCCGTCATCTTGAACCTTTTGAGCATGTCTTGGATGTACTTAGCTTGATTAATAAAGGTTCCCTCTCTAAGTTGTTTGATCACAAATCCAAGAAAGAACCTGAGCTCACCCATCATGGACATCTCAAACCTGTCAGTCATAAGCTTCGAAAATTCATCGTTAAAAGCTTGGTTAGTAGAGCCAAGAATAATGTCATCTACATAAAGTTGGCACACAAAAAGCTCCCCATTAACCTTCTTAGTAAAAAGAGTGGAATCGATTTGCCCAACTTCGAAGCCACGGTCTAGCAAAAGCTCTTTAAGGTGCTCATACCACGCACGTGGGGCTTGTTTAAGGCCATAGAGCGCCTTATCGAGTTTGTAGACATGGTTCGGAAATTTGGGGTCCTCAAACCCCGGGGGCTTCTTGATGTATACTAACTCATGTAGAGGACCATTAAGGAAAGCGCTCTTAACATCCATTTGTTGTAATTTAAAATTATGATGGGCTGCATATGCAAGAAGGATACGGATGGACTCAAGACGAGCCACAGGAGCGTAAGTCTCGCCAAAATCAATTCCTTCCACTTGAGAGAATCCTTGAGCCACGAGTCGTGCTTTATTCCTCACAACAATGCCATTTTCATCCTGTTTGTTCTTGAAGATCCACTTGGTGCCGATAACATTGCGGCAATCCTTTGGCTTTTCTACGAGCTTCCAAACTTTGTTGCGTTCGAAGTTATTTAATTCTTCATGCATTGCAACAACCCAATCGGGATCTTCAAGAGCACCAAAAACCTTCTTCGGTTCAACCATGGAAATGTGAGCTTGATGATCACATAAGCTTGCAAGTTCTCTTCTAGTGGATACCCTTCGTCGTAGATCACCAACAACCTTGTCAAGAGTGTGACCTCTTAGTTCAAGGTTCTGATCAGCACGAGCCTTGCGACGAGCCTCAATGTCCTTATTGTTTCTAGAGGGAGTTGATTCAATATTTGTATCCTTGTCTTGATTACTGCCTTGCCCTTGATCTTGGTCACCGTTACTGCCATAAGATTGTTGCTGAGCATTTTCTTCAGGCCCGGATAATACGCCCCTTGGAGGGGCCGGACTATCTGGCCTGGGAGGTGAAGAACCCGAGCCAGCTTCTTGAGAATGCCTGATGAGAGTTGGAGACCCAGGGCCGGATAATCCGCCCTCGGGGGCCGAAGAATCCGGCCTGGGAGCTTCAGAGTTGCTGACTTCTCCTTCGGATCCTCTGGAAAGAGTTGGAGTGCTGGGCGGATTGTCCGTCCCTTGGAGGCGGGGCGATAGTCCGCCTAGGACTACCAACTTGTCCAGGGACGCTTGATCTTCAGCAGATTGGTGTTGATGCAGATTTTCTTCAAGAGGGAGCTCGTTGATCTTGTGTAGATGAGGGATCCACATGTGGAGCATTGTCCTTCCCGATCCGCCACAAGGGGTTCCTCAATGGGCGGAAAAAACGCCCATTCTTCTTATGGCATCTTGGGGTATTTCAACATCTCAGATCACAAACATCAACTTGCCCTACAAAGGAGTCGTTATTTTCATCGAACTCCACACTACAAGATTCTACAACAATCCCAAAGGAGCTTGTTGTAGACTCTTTAAGTGTGGGATTCGCACCGAACCAACAAAATACCTTCTAAAGCTTTGGACTCAAATTTTGACAAACGGACACCTTTAATAAGAAAGAAACACTTACACCAATACCTCAAGTATGAGATGTTGGGCTTGTTAGTAAGTATTTCATATGGGTCTTGTCCAAGATCTTCCAAGGTAGATCCGGTTTGATGAGTGACAAGCGGTGGATATGGCTTCACAAAAATTATAAGGAGACTTGAACTCACCAAAGATAGATCTTTCCATATCCATCAAAGTCCGGTTCTTCCTCTCGGCTACACCATTTTGTTGAGGGGTGTACGCGGAATATTGGTGTCTAATCCTCTTCGCTAAGAAACTCGTTTAAAGTGTAGTTCTTGAATTCTGAGCCGTTGTCACTTCTAATTGCCAAGATGGGAACATTGTGTTGACGTTGAACTTCATTGGCAAAGTCGATGACAGTTTGTTGAGTCTCACTTTTCAGCCTGAATAAATATACCCATGTATATCTTGAGTAGTCATCGACAATGACCAAGCAATATTTCTTCCCACCAAGACTTGCATGAGAAGGAGGACCAAATAAATCCACATGAAGTAATTCCAAGATCCTCTTTGATGACACAATAGTCTTCCTCTTGTGGGGAGAGTCATGCATTTTTCCTTCAACACAAGCCCTGCAAACACGATCTTTGGCAAAAGAGACATTGTCTTTTAGTCCAAGGATGTGGCCACCCTTTTGGAGACTTTGCAAAGTTCTCATGTTGACATGGGCTAAACGGCGATGCCATAGCTAGCCCACGTCGGCCTTTCCGAATAGACACATCGGACCCGAAGTGGTTTTCCCCGAGAAGTCCACCACATACAGGTCATTTTCGACGTATCCAACAAAAGCGAACTTTAGAGACTTGCTCCACAAGAGTACCACCAAATCATCATCGATAAAAACAGCAAAACCCATCTTGCCAAGGGCACGAACAGAAAGAAGGTTGTAACCATGGGTCTCAACAAGCATGACGTCCACGAGAGAGATATCATGGGCAACCACAACCTTTCCAAGACCCAATACCTAAGATTTAGACTTATCACCATAGGAGACTGTGATATTATCATGATTTGGACGCATCTCCGTGATGATCTCCTTGCTTCCGGTCATATGACTAGTGCAACCACTATCCAGCACCCATTTTGACCCACCGGAAGCATAGCCCTGCAAGAGAATTACTTCTTGGTTTTAGGTACCCATTTTTCAATGGGTCCTTTGATGTTAGTAACAAGGGTCTTTGGGACCCAAATAGACCAAGCAATATATTCATCAAAAGGACCAACATAATAAGCATAAACATCACCATAGTCATCACAAAAGAGTTCATAATTCGGATTGTGAGACCCTGCAAAACCAATATCATTAGTCTTGTCTTTTGTGACAATCTTCTCAGCAGTGCTTGTCTTTAATTGCACATTCTTGGTCTTGTTCTTCTTGGTTTTCTTCTTCTTGGACTTGGTGACATACCCAAGTCCGTCTTTACCATGATTTGACCTTTGCTTGCCAAGGACTTCATCAAGCACACCTTTGTCCTTTGTAGTGATGTCCTTGATCACTTCTTTTTCCACACTAGCATTTTTCTTGTTACTATATGTTGAGTTGGACGAGCTAGGAGTATCATATTTAGCCAATCGACTTTGAAGCTGATCATGTGACTCAATGAGAATAGAGAACTCATTTTTCAACGCCTTATGAGCATTGTCAAGTTTCTTCAATTCCTCGGTGAGTCTATCATGAGCAGGCCCAAAGTCAATCCTTTCCTTCTTTAACTTCTTTTCTTTGGTGACAGCATTGTCACATTCCTTAACAAGTTTAGTCACAATTTCATCATGTGACTCTTCCATAGACTCAAGCCTCTCTTCAAGAGAGACCCGAGCTTCTTCTTCTTCTTCAAGAGCATTTTTTAGGGATGCAATTTCATTGCATCCTCCCTTTCAATTCTGCCCTTTTCTTCAAGGAGTGCTTCGTTTTGGGCCAGCTGATCCATGAGAGATTCAAAACGAACTTTGTGCGCACCTTGCAAGTTAGTGTAGAAATAATCCAAAGCAATAATCTCTTCTTTAACCTTAAGACTAGTAGGATCATCCATGTATATCATAGTCTTGGGAAAGGAAGAGTTAGAAGAAGTTACCTTAGAGCTTCGTGCCAGGAGGCAAGTAGCATTCTTGTTGATGATGTTTTTGTTCGGAGAGTCGAAGAGAGATGTTGATGTAGATGTGGTGGCTATAGCAGCCACCTCTTGAGAGCTATCGTCCTCGTCCTCATCTTCACTCCCCGATGAATATTCTTCTTGAGCCACTAGAACAATCTTTGGTTGCTTCTTGAAAGGAGCATTCTTCTTTACAAACTGTTTCTTACGTGGAGCTTTTGATTTGTCCTTGAAAATGAGTCTTCCTCCATTATCCTCTCTACTTTGATATGGACACTCAGACACGGCGCAGGTCACCACAATTAAAGCATGTTCTCAGCTTGGGACCATTTTCTTTTCTTCCATAGGCTCCACTCTTGCGATCTAGTTCAGCTTTAGCCTTGGCTGGATCTTTCCAAAAATTTCTTGCATAAAGAGCCAAGTATTGTCCGTGGATCCTTTTTATATCCTCGGGACAGTCCAGACCTTCTACCGCATATTCATCATGATCAATCGCACTGGTCTTCAAGGCCATGTTGACCCCCTTTTGCATCCCCATAACTCGAGCACGAGCATCTTCGGCATTCTTGGCAGCCACTTTGAAGGCGGCCATTTCTTGCATTACCTCATTGGATGACATGAGGTGATAGTTATGCCTACCTTGGAGACTTTTCAAATCTATGGGCTCAAATGGCATAAGATCACTAACATACTTGCGCTTGATCCAAGCATCATCAACATGAGCTGCACCATGGTTTCTGAAGGTTATGGCTATTGCCTTGAGCCTCCTATACATGTCCTCGTGGTCTTCTCCATCCAGCATATAAAATCCTTCAGCTTCATTGCTCAAGGCATCATATCTATTCCTTCTCATACTTTCATTTCCGATGAAGAGCTCGGTGAGGGCATACCAAGCTTCTTTAGTTGTGCTAAGATGCTGAATGTGTGGCATGTCTTTATCACCTACACCAAGTTGTATCATGTGTAGAGCTGTAGCGTTGAGTTGGCTATCGACCACTTCTCTTCTTGTGAGATTGTTGGGGTTTCCAACATGAAGACCATTTTCGATGATCTTCCACAACTCTATGGAGGAACTGCACACATGAGATTTCATCAAAAATTGCCATTGAGAAAAAGTATATGCTGAAAGTTTGGGTGGATCACCCCTATTATGTATATGTGGGTGAGGGATAGGCGGATCAGGGGAATACACGTGAGAAACCTCATTGTATCCATCCTTACCGCTATCCTTTTTCGAGGAGGAGCTCTTGCTAGTATCATCGCCAACCACTTCGTTATCTTTGGAAATAGTTTTACCCGTTTCCTTGGATTGCGGAGTGGTATCCTCCGAGTTAGATGGATGTGATGTTGTGGATGTGGAGAGATGCATTATCAATTGACGCATCTCTTCCATCTTAGCCTCCATTGAACTCACCAAGGTTGTTTCCAACGTCTTGAGATCGTTCATGGTGACTACCTCCAGAGCATCACTCCCATCTACCTTGGAACCCATACTTCTCTTAGGCGGTTAAGCCCGAAATAAGAGCCGAGGTTCTGATACCAATTGAAATGGATCGTATGGGCACCTAGAGGGGGGTGAATAGGTGCTAACCAATTTTTTTAATACCTTTTCAATTTTATGCTTGACACAAAGTAAATTCTCTAGATATGCAACTACGAGAATTTTCCTATTTGTAACCCTAACTACTAAGCACGTAAAAGAGGGGCGAGGAAACCGAAGTGGAGCAAGCGGAGACACAGGGATTTGTTTTACCGCGGTTCCTTCCTTGTTAAGGGAAGTACATCTGCGTTGGAGGGGTGGGCGGTTCTAAGACCACCACGCCACAATAGGCCTCACCCTATTCTCCGATGGATCTCGCCACGAGAGGCCTGATCCACCTTCTCCACTATTGGATCCCTTCGAGGCGGGAACCGGTGCCTTTTACAACACTATCGGGCACACCCACAACAATTGGGGCTCCAGATGACAACAAGCTGCCACAAGAACAAGGTTTATCAATATAAACAAAAACGAGGATCTAGATATTTGCAAGAAATACTAGATCGGAGGTTCTCCAAATGAATGGAGAGGAGATGAAGCGCTTGATTGCTGATGATGAAGATCGAGTTCTCCTCCTTCGATTCCCAAAGGGATGGGGCCTTTGAGTGGATCTAGGTGGAGCACTCTTGGATGAAGCTTTCAGATCTGATCTGGTCTTTTTCGTGATGAATCAAGAGTTCTGGCAGGAGGGGGAAGGCTGGCTTAAATACCCCCTCCCCAGATCTGGCTGTTGCACAACTTTGGGGGCGTATTATCTGCCCCCCACTTGGGGCGGATTATCCGCCCCAAGGGCGGATTCTCCGGGGGAAAGTCCGCCCCTCTCTGGCGCTTGCGCTTGAGGAACTTAGTGGAAATCTTGGGGGGGGGGGTAATAATCCGGCCTCCTCCTGGGGCGGATTATCCGGCCACGCCGGAGAGTCCGGCAGAAACTCCGCCCCCTCTCTGGGGCTTGCGCCTTGGCGATGAGCAGGGGGGCGGATTATCCGGCCCCCCTGAGGGGCGGATTATCCGGCGGGGCCGGAAAATCCGGCCAAAACTCCGCCCCCCTTCTGGGGCTTGCGCCTGCTTGGGCAAAGGGAGGGGCGGATTATCCGCCCCTGGTGGGGCCGGATTATCCGCCCCCAAAGGCAGAGTTCTTTTCCCTTTATTCTCAAATAGAGCTGCAACACTTCAACACACATTAAATGATCCTTGGTATTGTTATCTAACACACAAAACACTAGGGATTAAGAAACGTTCTTTCAGTTGTTGGCACAAGGAAGAGGCAAGTGAAAAATAAAAAGAAAAATAGAAAAAAAATAGAAAAAGAAAAAGTGAAAAATAAATAAATATACATGTGTCTCATAGAATAGGAAGCGCAAGCTCGATGAACATAATATAGGTGGTACTTATTGTGCATATCTTGTAGCCCACCAATTTTGTGCAATCGAACTAGCATCTCTCCTTGTACTTGTGTGACACGAGCTTATAGTCTTCGCTAGGTAATCATTTGGTTTTTAGCTCACTTTATCCGTCGCACAAGTCCCATTTTATCCCACCGTGTGTGTTTCCTTGTACATATTTCCTATCTGGTGGATTGACTTGTTTGCTTTGTGATCATTGTGGTTCTTTACTTTCCAATACAACATCTTGATTTCGGGTTGGTTCTTGACATGCCACTTTCCATACCTATCCACCAAAGGCCTTGTGTGTGTGTGTTTTTTGTTGGTATTTGTTTTGGTGTTCCGCGTGAACTTCACTTTGCTTGGTTTATTGCTCTCAAGTGTGCCACTTGCACGATACGATCTTTCAAGGTAAAGTAAGGTTCGACGTTGTATCCCTAACACCCTCTACCACTTCCATATACAACACTTGGTCTTGTGAAGCATGCCTAGGGACTCCGGGACCGAGAATGATTTCCATGAAGAATCCATGATGAGCCACCATGCATATGTCTCCACAAGCATGGATAACATGATGGAGCACTACACCGACAATGGCTCCACATGCTTGGGTGACATGGAGTGCTACAACAACAATGACTCCCCAAGCATGGGGACTTCAAGAACGACAACGCCAAGCTCCTCACGTTGCACCGACCAAGATGGAGCCTCCAACTCGAGTGCGCCAAGGTCCACCATCAAATGGACAAGTTCAAGAGCAACCTCCACAACTTCAAGAAGGACATGGACAATGACTTCGACAAAAACATGAGCATGGTCGCCAAGACTAATGATGCTTTGCGCTCATTAGAAGAACTTATAAGGAAGCGTGCCATGGTCAAGGGCCATCGTCGTGAGCGTCATATGGATGACCAAGTGCGCCACCTACATCAACCATCGGCAAGGCATGCCAATGACCTCCGTCGACACAATCACAAGGCACCTTCAACTACTAGTGCCAACACCAAATGGGCACCAAGAGCAAGCCTTCGTCCACGCCATCAAGCTTCAACGCCTACGCTTGACTTCCACGACCTCGCGAATGAGGAAAATGAAGACATGTACTTCGCCAAGTTGGGTGAGTACGGCAAGAGGATGTCTACACTCCAAGATGGAGGAAACCAAGGCCACATATGTGATGATTTCGATCCGAGCACCGCTCTCGACAACACGATGAGTCTACTTCCACCACCACTACAAGATGGCCACAAGACAGGTGAGCATGGGATGTTCCCTTCGACCATGGAGGCGAGCGATGATGCCCATCTTATGGCATCCAACCTTGGAGGCAACAAGGTCAAGAATGGTGAGCATGGGATTTTCCCTTCACCAAAGGAGGCGCAAGGAGTTGAGTAAACCGAGACTATCCCCATATGCTTGAGTGATGATGTGGTACCAATCCCATGTGAGTATGAGAGCCACTTAGCCCACTTGAGTGAGAACAAGAGTGAGATGAGTGACTCCACCTTATGTGAGATTGAGTGCTTCCACTTGGAGGGCATGAGTGATACTCCTACTGAGTTGAGAGTGGTAGTTGATAGGTCAAGTGAGACCATTTCTATTTCTAACAACTTACCCTCTACCTCTAGTGTGTTCTCTTGTGTTATGCTAGGTTCCATGGAGGAAGATGCGCCAAGCCATGAAGCAATGATGCATCAATTGGACAAGATGTACATGGTGCACGAAGATGATGCTACGCTATGGCTACATCAAGAAAACGAAGTCGTCCACAAGGAGGCCACTACTTCCACAACACTCACTTCATATGAGAGGTATGAACAAGGTAACAATAAGGGTGTTGATGATGCCATTGAAAGAACATGTTGGGCCCCCATGTGTGGTGTTGGTAATTAATGACAATCTTTATGGACTAATATGTGTATTAAGTTATACTTGTAGGATTTGTACATTGGCATCGCTTGGAGCATGTGTTGGCTTCAAGGTCGATGAAATGCAAAGAAGATATGTTGTGCAAGCTCAATATGCGAGGTCGATGATGAGAAATTAAGAAAGGCGTTCCATCTTGAGAAGGGCAAGACCGTCTACATCGAGCTCAAGTGGAATGCTCAAGGCAAAGGTATAATCTTGATAGGTTTTCCTTTTTGCCGGTCTTATGTTGTGTGTGTGAGACCGGGTTTAGGATAGATAACTGTACTATCAAGAGGGGCTCTCGTATGAGTAATTCGGTCACATCGTTCGGAGAGAGCTCAAATCTTTGCATACTTGCACCATTGTATTTGGTTGTTATTTGGTCTTATCCATGTGAGGATATAGAGCTTGTGGTAATCTCCATAACAAGCTCTTGTTCATCAAAATCGGATCTTCCGTTTACATCTTGTTGCGATTTTTGATCTTGACGACTTTCTGGTTTCTCACCAAGTGAGGTATCTCACATTATTATACTTGATACATTCTCACTTGGTGATAATCAATATTTCCTCTATCCAACGCAATTGGGTAGCACTTGTCGTCCTCTATCCAACGCAATTGGAATCGGGTTAATCGGAGCTACCGTTTAAAAGTTATGACCGTTTGAATATTTGCCGTTTTAATTCTAAAAGAAAAAGAAAACAAAGTTATCGGGTCCGTACTACCGAGCCTGCATTGCACGCCGACTCAGCCGTCAGCCTCTGGCCCGGTAGTACCGCTCGGGTGGGCCGGTACTACTGGCCGTCCCAGTTTATTTGTCTAGATTTTGTTCCAGATCCAGATCTGCTCACTGGCCCAACCTCGATCGCCGCTGAAGGGAATATGCCCTGAGAGGCAATAATAAAGTGTTTATTATGTGTATTCCAAGTATATGATAGATGTTTATTTTGCATGTTATAATTGTATTAATACGGAAACATTAATACATGTGTGTTTAATAAACAAACAGAAAGTTCCTAGTTATGCCTCTCTCATAAACTAGCTCGTTGATTAACAAGATGATCAAGGTTTCCTGATCATGGACATAGGATGTTGTTAATAACGGGATCACAACATTAGTGTAATGGTGTGATGAACATTCATCCGAAGTATAGCATCATGATCAAAGTCATTGAGTTTATATTGCTATAACAACTTACGAAGTGATCCTAATCCTTAGACCATGAGATGATGTCAATCACTAACACCGGAAGAGTTTCTTGATAACATCAAACATCACACCATAACAGGGTGATTATAAAGATGGATTCAGAACTAATAAAGTGTTATGTTGAGGCTCATGGATCGAGAGTGGAATTTGTTCATCCCGATGACGGATAGATATACTGGGCCCTCGGTGATATCACATTGATTAGCTTGCAAGCAAGTGATTTGATCACTAGAATGTTATATCACAGGAACGAGAAAAGAGTGCATGTCGGTAACGAGATCAAACTAGGTATGGAGATACCGATGATCGAATCTCGGACATGTAATATATCGTGAAACAAAGGGATCAAGATACTAGCGTAAAAGGTTCCGATGATCACAAGAAAGTCATCGTTGAATGTGTGGGAGTCAGTATGGGTCTCTAGATCCCGCTTCTGATTATTGATCCGAGAGGGGTCTCGATCATGTCCGCATTATTCACGAACCGTAGGGTGACACACTTAAGAGACACCTACATCCAATTGGAGCAAATGTTTCATGCCAAAAGAATGAACAAGCGCAGGAATTTATTTCACTAGATACCGAAACAGGTTTTCGGGTGAAATTGCATAAAGTGATTATGCATGTGAAATAGAATTCTAGCAAGGGGTTATTTGTGAATGTTTGTCATTAAAGTAATTGACAAAATTCTGAATAAAATAAAAGGGTTTTATTTAATGAGAGTTTGCATTAAATTTGGTGGAAATTTAATGGGAATTTGAGTGGACTTTTGAGTGGAGGGAATTTAAAGGAATTTTGTGAGTGGAGTGTCCACCCACATGAATGAAGGAGGGGAGGGGGCAGCCCCATGGCCGGCGGCCACCCCCTTGGGTGCCCCCCTCCTCCTATAAAAGGAGCCCCCCTCCTCACCTGTCTCTCACACCTCCTCGTGAAGGATCTCTCCCTCTAGAATTTATCCCCATGGTCTCGGACTAGCGAGATACATATTCCCGTGGCTATTCGCAAGAAAGAGTTGTGCTTCCGCTGCATCGCTGGAGCGAGGAGGCGGAGGTTGCTCGGTGCCTCGAACGTGTGTGAGAGCACGGATGCGCTCTGATTGCGGCGCTAGGACTTCCTCTCGATCTTGAGATCGGCAAGAGATCGCCTACATCAACCACGAGTTGAACTCGTTAAGCTTTGTCGGTCTTCAAGGGTATGTTCTCACGGATATACATCCGCCCGTTGTTTGTATCTAGTAGATAGATCTTGGTATATATTTCACATCGTAGGAAATTTTTGTTTTCTATGTCACGATCCCTACAAAGGGTATCGAGCCGGATCTATGCGTAGATACTTTACACGGTAGTACACATATGAGTATGTGGGCGATGATGATCATGTTGTTGCTCCTTTGTTGTAATTTTGGATATTGGTGGCATAGTGGGATGAAGCGGCCCGACAAACTTTACATGTCCTCGCACATGAGACCTGTTCCACGCTTGACATGCAACTAGTTTGCATAAGTGGCTAGCGGGTGTCTGCTCTCCTACTATAGTCAATATCTATTTTGCAAACGAGTTGTCAACAATTTGATTATCCTCGCTAGGTTCATGTTTGTAGGTAAGAACGGTTCTATCTCGAAAGCCCTAAGCCACGTAAAACTTGCAATGGATAAATTAGAGGCGTCTAGTTTAGATTGTTGCTGGGCTAGTGTTATGATATGGTAGTGTTGTAAGTACAAGTATGAGATGATACTCTTACAACACACATAGCGTGTAAAATCCATAGACCTTGGATTTACACATATAGGTATGATAGTGATCATACCACTATGCACATGATAGAGATCATCTGCGAGAACCATATCTTTTCACTAATAAACATATGATGTTTGATTGCATCTTATATTGCTTGTTTAGCGCTTTGTTAGCATAATAAGATGATCCCTCATTTAAATATCAAGATAAGAATGTGTTCTTCCTTTAGTATGCACCGATTATGTTTTCGTCGCTCCAAGACATCACGTGATGATCGGGTGTTCTTGGATCCACGACCATATTTCGGGTGTAAAACAGTTACATACACGAATACTAAGGTTCTAACTTGAGCCTAGCATGTACATACATGGCCTCTAACACGGACCTAAAGGTTAAGCATGAGTCATATAGTTGATATGATGCCCATTTGATGCTCGCTTTGAAGCTATACCGACTCACGTGATGATCGGACTTGGTGTAGTGGATTTGGTTCATGTAATCACCAAAAAGGCACGAGGGATGTCGCTTTTGAGTGGGAGTTCATTCGTAATATAGATTAGTTGAACTCAATCTATCATACACTTAGTCTAAACTTTACAAATTGTTGTAGATGGCACCACCGCTTTTAATTTCAATGTGTTCATGGAGAAAGAGAAACTAGCAACGAACGGTAGCAAATTTACCGAATGGGCCATGAATTTGAGGATTCTCCTCTCACGCACAAAAGCAATATGTGCTAGAAGCGCAATTAAGCCCCCACCTTTAGATGATGCCCCGACGAGGAGAAGAATGTCTATCGACTGTCAGAGGACCACAACTTAGTCCATTGCGGCATATTGTATGGGCTAGAGCCGGAACTTCGAAAGCGTTTCGAAAACGGCAATGCATTTGATACAATGGGTGAGTTGAAAATGATTTTCGACACACATGCTGCTATAGAGAGCTACAACGCTTCAGAAATGTTCTTTAGCTACATGATGGAAGAGCACAACTCCGTTAGTGAGCATGTACTCAAGATGTCGGGTTACGCCGATAAGCTTGTGTCCTTGGGAATATCGATTCCCATTGACTTAGGCATCCATCGTGTTCTCGCTCCGCCACCTAGCTATAAGATCTTCGTGATGAACTATAATATGCAAGGCATGAAGAAGTCTCCCCGAGCTTCACAATGCTTAAAACCGCTATGGAGATCAAAAGGAACATCAAGTGTTGATGATCAATAGGAACACCGGTTTCAAGAAAGACAAGAAGGGAAAACGGAAGGAAGTAAGGGCAAGCCTGTTGACGCGCTGAAAAGAAACCCCGAGTTGGACCTAAGTCTGATTCGAAAAGTGCTACTATTGTAAGGGATCACATCGAAGAATCGCCCCCAAGTATCTCGCGCATAAGAAGGCCGGCAAGGCAAACAAAGGTATATATGATATACATGTTATTGATGTGTACTTGACTAGTGCTCGCAGTAGCACCGGGTATTTGATACGTTCGCTTGCTAATATTTGTAACTCAATCGTGGGTCTGCGGAACAAGCGACCGCTAGCAAGGGGTGAGGTCAAGATGCGTGTCGGCAATGGATCAAGCGTTGATGTGATCGCCGTCGGAACGCTGCCTCTCCACTTGCCGTCGGGATTAGTTATAAACTTGAATAAATGTTATCTGGTGCCTGCACTGAGCATGAACATTATATCTGGATCGTGTTTGATGCGAAGTGGTTATTCATTTAAATCCGAGAACAATGGTTGTTCCATTTATATGAATGAAATCTTTTATGGTCATGCACCAATGATGAATGGTTTATTTCTATTAGATCTCGATGATAATGTTACACATATTCATAATGTTGATGCTAAAAGGATTAAACTTAATGATGATATATCCGATATATGTGGCAATCGCCTATGTCTTATTGGCGTTAAACGCATGAAGAAGCTCCATTCGTATGGACTTTTGGAATCACTTGATTATGAATCATTTGATACATGTGAGCCATGCCTTATGGGCAAGATGACTAGAACGCCGTTTTCCGGTTCAATAGAACGGGCGACAGATTTATTGGAAATCATACATTCTGATGTATGTGGTCCAATGAGTGTGTCGGCGCGAGGTGGATATCGTTATTTTGTTACTTTCACGGATGATTTGAGTAGATACGGTTATATCTACTTGATGAAACACAAGTCTGAAACCTTTGAAAAGTTCAAGGAATTTCAGAATGAAGTGGAAAATCATCGTAATAGAAAGATCAAATTTCTATGGTCCGACCGTGGAGGTGAGTATCTAAGATACGAGCTTAGCACTCACATGAAAGAGTGTGGAATTGTTTCACAACTCACACCTGTCGGAACACCACAGCGAAATGGTGTGTCGAAACGTCGTAATCATACTTTATTAGATATGGTTCGATCTATGATGTCTCTGGCGGACTTGCCGTTGTCATTTTGGGGTTATGCACGAGAAACTGCTGCATTCACTTTAAATCGGGCACCATCTAAATCCGTTGAAAAGACACCGTATGAATTGTGGTTTGGAAACAAACCTAAGCTGTCATTTCTTAAAGTTTGGGGATGCGATGTTTATGTGAAGAAACTTCAACCGGATAAACTCGAACCCAAAGCGGAAAAATGCGTCTTCATAGGATACCCTAAAGAAACTATTGGGTATTCCTTCTATCACAGATCCGAGGGCAAGGTTTTTGTGTTAAGAATGGATCCTTTCTAGAGAAAGAGTTTCGCGAAAGGTGTGAGTAGTCGGAAGGTAGAACTCAAGAGGTTGTGGAACCTTCTCTTCAAAGTATGGCGAGTAGCGCTTGAAGTTGTTCCGGAGTTGGCTCCACCTGAAGAGGGAACTAATGATAATGATCATGAAACTCCGAAGAGAGTACACCGAACCTCGCAGTCAAACAGACGCGGCAGCCCCGAACAGACGGAAATCTGTCATGAATTTCATGGTTGATGAAAATGATGACCGCGATGTATGAAGAAGCGATGATGAGCCCGGATTCCAACAAATGGTTAGAAGCCATGAACCGAGATGGAATCCATGTATGAAAATCAAGTTTGGAACTTGGTGGACTCTCACACCGAAAGGCCGTGGAGAACAAATGGATTTTCAAAAGGAAAACTGATGTGATGGTAATGTGACCGTCTATAAAGCTCGACTTGTCGCAAAGGGTTTCGACAAATTCAAGGAGTTGACTACGATGAGACTTTCTCAATGTAGCGATGCTAAAGTCGTTAGGATTATGTTAGCAATTGCTGCATATTTCGATTATGAGATATGGCGATGGATGTCAAAACCGCTTCTCAATGGTAATATTGAAGAAGAGTTGTATATGATACAACCAAAGGGTTTTGTCGATCCTAAGGATGCTAACAAGGTGTGCAAGCTTCAGCGATCCATCTATGGATTGAAGCAAGCATCACGAAGTTGGAATCTCCGCTTTGATGAGGTGATCAAAGAGTTTGGATTTGTCCAAACTTATGGAGAAGCTTGTATTTACAAGAAAGTGAGTGGGAGCAATGTGGCATTTCGATATTATATGTGGATGACATATTATTGATCGGAAATGATATAGATCTTTAAAAGTGTTAAAAGTTATCTAAACAAAGAAATTTTCAATGAAGGACCTAGGTGAAGGTCATACATATTAGGCATAAAGATCTATAGAGATAGATCTAGGCGCCTAATAGGGCTATCGCAGTACATACCTTGATAAGATTTTAAAGAAGTTTAAAATGGACGGAAGTAAGAAGGGTTCTCACCTATGTTGCAAGGCAAGACATTGAGTAAGACTCAAAGTCCGCTCATGAAGAAAGAGAGATAATGGACAAAGTCCCCTATGATTCAGCCATAGGCTCTATAATGTACGCCATGCTATGTACAAGACCGGATGTGGCACATGCTATTAGTTTGACTAGTAGGTACCAATCGGATCCAGGTTCGGAACACTGGATAGCGGTCAAGAATATCCTTAAGTACTTACGAAGAACTAAGGATATGTTTCTTGTATACGGAGGTGAAGAAGAGCTCGTCGCTAAGTGTTATGTCGACGCTTAGTTGACACCGATCCGGATGACTCTAAGTCTCAATCCGATACGTATTTCTCATGAATGGCGGAGCGTTAGTTGGAGGAGCTCCAAACAACCTGTGGTAGCGGATCAACAACGGAGGTCGAATATGTTGCCGCTTGAGCGGCTCAGAAGCGCTTGATGAAGGAGTTCATATCCGAACTAGGAGTAGTGGCAAACGCTTGGACCCAATGGTGATCTATTGTGACAACAATGGTGCCATTGCCAATGCCAAAGAGCCAAGGTCTCACAAGCATTCCAAGCATATTAAGCTGGTTTCACTCCATCCGAAAGCATGTCAAGGATGGAGATATAAAGATTTAGAAGTACATACGGATCTCAATGTAGCAGATCCGTTGACTAAAACTCTCCCTAGAGCAAAACATGATCAACACCAGAACTGAATGGGTGTTAGATTTATCACTATGTAACTAGATTATTGTCTCTAGTGCAAGTGGAAGACTGAAGGGAATATGCCCTGAGAGGCAATAATAAAGTGTTTATTATGTGTATTCCAAGTATATGATAGATGTTTATTTTGCATGCTATAATTGTATTAATACGGAAACCTTAATACATGTGTGTTTAATAAACAAACAGAAAGTTCCTAGTTATAGCTCGTTGATTAACAAGATGATCAAGGTTTCCTGATCATGGACATTGGATGTTGTTAATAACGGGATCACAACATTAGTGTAATGGTGTGATGAACATTCATCCGAAGTATAGCATTACGATCAAAGTCATTGAGTTTATATTGCTATAACAACTTACGAAGTGATCCTAATCCTTAGACCATGAGATCATGTCAATCACTAACACCGGAAGAGTTTCTTGATAACATCAAACGTCACACCATAACAGGGTGATTATAAAGATGGATTTAGAACTAATAAAGTGTTATGTTGAGGCTCATGGATCGAGAGTGGAATTTGTTCATCCCGATGACGGATAGATATACTGGGCCCTCTCGGTGATATCACATTGATTAGCTTGCAAGCAAGTGATTTGATCACTAGAATGTTATATCACAGGAACGAGAAAAGAGTGCATGTCGGTAACGAGATCAAACTAGGTATGGAGATACCGATGATCGAATCTCGGACATGTAATATATCGTGAAACAAAGGGATCAAGATACTAGCGTAAAAGGTTCCGACGATCACAAGAAAGTCATCGTTGAATGTGTGGGAGTCAGTATGGGTCTCTAGATCCCGCTTCTGATTATTGATCCGAGAGGGGTCTCGATCATGTCCGCATTATTCACGAACCGTAGGGTGACACACTTAAGAGACACCGACATCCAATTGGAGCAAAAGTTTTGTAACACCCTCAGAATCGGACCTATGCAAGTTTTAGCAAAATTCGCCAAACCCGCATAGAAACGATTCAAAGGTGCCCACCAGGCACTTTCGTGCGGGTGGAAAGCAAAGTAATAACATTACACAACAGTCCTCGATGGGACCCACAGAACAGATATATATAACAGCGACCCAATGAGTCAGGAATACAAGTATAATATACAAAGATCCAAATCACCTTGAAAACGATAGAGCGTCCAGCTACGGACAAGATGCAAATGGGGCCAAGAGCCCTGAAGAATAACCAATGGCGTCCATAACCCTGCCCAGGACAAACCAGAAGGGTAACCCTGCTAAGGGCGTCGAACTCAAAACCTGCTTAAACAAAAGGGGTGCCGACAGAGGGCAAAGGAAAAAGAAAGGAGCGTCAGTACTGAGGCCAGTACACGGCGAGGCTAGAATTCGGTGGTCCTCGCCTACATAGGTATGGTGGACTGAAGCGGCAGCAGCAGCATGCACTGAACAACCTATAGGGACTCGATACAACTGGCGGTTATCAGAGAGGGGTGAGAAAAACCTATTCGGATCCAACATGATGCTATCATCAAACAAACCCATCCTGGCGTTTCCCCCTCGAGACCAAACGAGGAAGTCAACCGAGGAACTCACACCGTTGGCAGTTTTACTTATTCGGTTATAGTTGCGGCACTTACTAGTCAGGTATAGATAATCATCCTGATAAAATAACAGTGGGCACTTTTAGTTAATCATTCCGCTATAGTGGCAACACTTACTAGTCAGATACAATTAGCATAAGATAACCCAAAACCCAGCAGTTGTTGGTACTTTTATTCAGCCATTCCGTTGTAGTTGCCATACTTACTAGTCAGATACAATTGTCGCAAGCGACAACCAAACAAGCAATTGTGGGCAGTATTAATTAGCCATTCCATTATAGTGAGGCTGATTACTAGTCATTATAAAGTCAAATTTATAGCAGTAAACTTTAGTTATGCTTGTCTATGATCGAGATACTGTGCTCCAAGTCGTCCATATCCGCGGACACGGCTTTCAGAAAGTTTTACCGGCGGGGTGCACCAATAGCAACACACGCCGATCAACCTAAAAACCAAATCAAAACCCAACGAGGCTTTCACGATCGAACAATCAGGATTCAAATATTTCAGGGGCCACCCTTGTAGTACACCTCAACGGCGTAAGCAAGCTTCAGACGGACCCAAGGTTTGTGGGGTGGCAACGAGCAGATCCTCAAACGGGATGTCGATACCACGAACGGGTCACAATTCCTAACAGATAAAGGTGCTCCTCGCACAATTTAAATACGTAGTAGCATGGCATAAGTACAGGATAGTAAATAAAACCTCAAACTAGTTTGTGGCCCCAAGAAATAAGATCAATCAAGCTCGCTCGGGGTCCCATATACCTCCCGGATGTGGACAGCGCGATAAATCAAGGAACAGGTATCAAGTACTCGGGGTCTTACGGGACACAAGTGGGCGTTCGGAAACCAAATATTATCTATCACCCACCGATGCCTCTGCTTATTTCAATTTTAGTTGTTAAACAGAAATTAAAGTGTGCGATAAGTAAAACTAGAATCATCTCCAACATCAACATGCGGCAATACATCAAGAATCGTGGCATATGACGACACATCAGCACTTGAGCAAGCAACTACGCCAAAGTCCAACTATCTACCAAACAACAGGTAATAGGATGTGTCCGAGGCGATATAGGTGCAAGGGATATCACGGTAACGAAAAACTAGAGCATCAACACGTATAGCAATAGATCAACATGAGGGAATAAAGACTATAAAAGTAAGATAGGTAGAAAGAGGAGATGCTCACCGAAAACATTGTCGAAGGGTTCATCCAAGATCGGGCGGCTCACATCAACTCAACGGCCTTATCCGCGAAGAAGCAAAGCACTAGAATAAACACCGGATGCAATATTTAAGATTACGGCAGAAGATCGGCATGATGCATGTATGATGTATGGCATGGCAAGGTGCGATGCAATAAGGTCATATTAAGCGGAACCGAGGTCCCGACAATTAGTTAGGTGGTTCATGTTATTTAGAAGCCCCGCATTTTAAATGTTGTTTTAACATGGTAAAAGATAGCACCGGTTCGCTACACAAGTTTAAATGAGGCCAATATAAGACTAGACTTGCCCGCATATGGGCCCCATATTTAATTATTAGGTGAATCGGCATAAGGCCCCCAAACCACAGATATGCATGCGAGATGACAATTAAAAATGCAACAAGTTGTTATGTTATAAAATAGGGTTCGAGGAAAAAGGGTCACACATTAGGGTTCGACGATCTTGGTTAGGGTTTGACGGGGTCGGTCTTTGGGGGGGATCGTTCTCGGATATCGGGGGTTAGGGTCTTGGCGCAACCGTGTCTTCGGGTCAAGTTGACGGTCATGGCGTTCGGGATGAAGTGCTTGTCGGTCTCGTGGCGATCTTGGCATGTCGAGGTCCGTTTCGGTTCGACGCCGGGTCTCGGTGTCGGTTGAAGATCTTGGCAATGGCACCGGTTCGGTCTTGTAAAGTACTTGTCGCACCATGTCGGAGTCCTTGAGTCCGGGAAGGAGAACTTGACGTGCCAGGGTTCGATCCTCGGGGTTCGGGGTTCGGACGCCGGGATCGGTCTTCGGAACCGGGAACGGGTCTTAGCGTTACGTCTTCGATGTCGATGGCGAACTTGGGCTCGATACCGGGGGTCCATCGGTTTTATCTTGATCGATGTCGATCTTGTCGAAGCATTACAACACGGTGCAGATCTTGGCGTTACGAACTTCTGGCGTTCTCGGTGACGGAGAAGATCTGGTTGAGGCCCTAGGTCCTTTTGTCCCGGCCACAACATAGGCGTCGGCGCTCCAGGTGACAGCAACGAACAAACGTCAATGGCCCAAACATGTGCCTGAGACCCGATGGAAGCCGCACAACGCCAGAAAACATGCGGCCATCGGGCGGGACCAAAGTGGAGAGACGAGGCGGCGACGAGGACGGTGGCACTGGGCGGCGGCGGGGCTCGCCGGATCGGCCAGGCGAGGCAGTGGGGAGGACCCGGCGGCCGAGACAGCAGGGAGGCGATGGCACGGTGCAGCGGCCAGGGGCAGAGCTGGCGGCAGGGGACGGGTTGGCGGCGCAGGCGGGCGGCGCGTCTCCCGGCGAGGCGGGAAGGCGGCGGGCGGCGCGGGCGGTAGGCGCGGTGACGCGCGACGGACGGGCTTGAGGCAGGCGGCGGCGCGGCGTGGCGGCGGCATCGGCCGGAGAGGCGGCCTGCGGCGGAGGCGGGCACGGAGAGGCCTGAGTGGCGGACCCAGGCGGGCGAGAGGGGCGACGAGCGGAGAGGAGCGCGCGCCGAGCTGGGGGCGAAGGAGAGCTGCGGTGGCGAGGAGCACCGGCGGGGGTGGTCGCCGGGCCGGTGGAGGAAGCTTGCGGCGGGAGGCTGGTCGGCCGGCGGGGAAGAGGGCATGGCGGAAGGTTGGGGAGGAAGGAGGAGCCGGGCCATGGCCGGCCATGCGGGAGGCAAGGCTGGCGGTGCGGGCGGCGTGTGCAAAGGGAGGAAGGGATGGGGCCGGGGGGTGTGGTAGGGGAGGCGGGGACGTGGGGCAGGCTGCCGGAAGGAGGTGGGGGGAGGAAGAGGCGTGGGGAAGAAGAGGTGGGGCCGGGCTGCGTGGGCTGGCGGTGAGTGGAAGGCGGGTCCATGTGGGGCAGGGTGGTGCAGCGTGGGTGTGGGCATGGCAGTGCTATCGTGTGTGGGGCGGCGGTGAGGTGGGATGAGAGAGAGAGGAGGGACAAGTGGCGGTGTGGGATTGGGTGAGGGAAGGCGGTGGCGAGATGCTATTGGAGGAGTGAGGTGGCCGAGAGGGTGGGTAGATTTTAGGTGGGATTAGGATTTAGACGCGGACCGCTTATATTTTTTCGGGTGGTCGATCGGGTCAATTGGCCCGATCGCCTTCCTAAAATAATTTAAATTTTTATTTATTTTAAATAGCTTTTATAACTAATTTTAGACAAACAAATTATCCAAACATCCGGGGTTTTGGCGCTTAATAAAGATGGGGCGTTTGGAAATCAAAAATAGGTTTTCGAAATTAGTTTTTGACAAACAATACATGATGATGACAATGCAATGCACAAATTCAACGCGATTTTCTAGTAGTGGTTTTGCGGGATGCCACAAGTTTCATGCCAAAAGAGTGAACAAGCGCAGGAATTTATTTCACTAGATACCGAAACAGGTTTTCGGGTGAAATTGCATAAAGTGGTTATGCATGTGAAATAGAATTCTAGCAAGGGGTTATTTGTGAATGTTTGTCATTAAAGTAATTGACAAAATTCTGAATAAAATAAAAGAGTTTTATTTAATGAGAGTTTGCATTAAATTTGGTGGAAATTTAATGGGAATTTGAGTGGACTTTTGAGTGGAGGGAATTTAAAGGAATTTTGTGAGTGGAGTGTCCACCCACATGAATGAAGGAGGGAGGGCAGCCCCATGGCCGTGCCACCCCTTGGGTGCCCCTCCTCCTATAAAAGTAGCCCTCCTCCTCACTTGTCTCTCACACCTCCTCGTGAAGGATCTCTCTCCTCTAGAATTTATCCCCATGGTCTCGGACTAGCGAGATACATGTTCCCGTGGCTATTCGGCAAGAAAGAGTTGTGCTTCCTGCATCGCTGGAGCGAGGCGGAGGTTGCTCGGGTGCCTCGAGCACGTGTGCGAGCACGGATGCGGCTGATTTGCGGCGCTAGGACTTTCTCTCGATCTTGAGATCGGCAAGAGATCGTCTACATCAACCACGAGTTGAACTCGTTAAGCTTTGTCGGTCTTGAAGGGTATGTTCTCTACGGATATACATCCGCCCATTGTTTGTATCTAGTAGATAGATCTTGGTATATAGTTCACATCGTAGAAAATTTTTTGTTTTCTATGCTGCGAACCCTACAGCGTGGCACGCGCCCGCAAATCCGCTTCACCAGCTGGCTGCGCTGACTCTTGTTTGCTGCGCTTGCCACATCGCCACGCCAAGATCGCCTTTTCTTTGCGCCGCTGCGTGGGCAACTAACCATAGCAGGTTGATGTCGCCTGGTGGCCCCACCGCATCGCTTCCTGCTGTCACAAGATGCTTGCGCCTTCTTTGCTCTCCCGTGGTGCCTTGGCCTTGCGCTGCCAGCGTTGACCCAGATGTCATACGCTTGCAGCGCCTTTGCTTAGCCGAAGCTGCACGTGCTGATTGCATGCGCACCGGTGCTGCTGCCCATTGGCCTCACGTGCCTCATTGCTGCGTTTACCAGGCCCCATCCCCAAACGGCTAGTTTTTCTGAGCCTCTATTTATACCTTTAGTCCATTTTTAGTTTAGTTAACTCCTCTCTTATCTATTAGGCTAAACTTTGTCCACACTTGCTCTAAATCTTGAAGCTTGCTTAATCTTTTCCCTTCGATGATTCTTGCCGATATTTGAGTGGAAGAGAGAGGAGATCTAGTCCCACGTTTTGACCTAACCGATTCATCTCTTTGTGAGTGTATCTTTGGGGATCTAGATTTTGGGGGATTTTGTGTCTCTCTTTGATTCCTCCTCTCTTGTTCCCCCAATAGCTTTAGTAGCTATGTTGGAACTTGATAGTGAGGGATTTGAGCATCTTTGTGGTGTTCTTGCCATTTGCATTTGGTGTATCGGTTTGAGTTCTCCTCGGATGTCGTGGTGGTGGCACGGCAGATGCCATGGGTAGGCTAAAGTATGGGGCCAATGGATGCTAGTGGGATCTGGGGAGGGAAGATGTAGTTGATTCTACACACAAAAGACTAAGGCAAAGATATTTATTTCTCCTTCCTTGGGCTACAAGTGCTCCTTGAGCTGTATACAGGGAGAAGAAAAGAACTTTACCAGCCTAACGGTACTAAATGAGCGATCCTTCCTCGGGGTCCAAGCCTCTCCTTATAAAGGAGAGCCTTGGGTTCCTTTAGGCGATGTGGCAAGCATATTCGAGGAATATGCTTGTCCCAATATAGTTCGGCGCCTTTCCCCTGTCAGCTCCTCTAACGACGGCAAGGTTCGAGGGCCCCTCTGGCACCTCGGGCTTCAGGACTGTCACCTCCGTGACCTCCTTCTGCCTCTCTGTCGCTCTGCGTCTTTGTCCGTAGTGCTTGGCTTGGCTCAGATTCTCCCTATCCTGCGGCTAGGGTTTGACTTCAGGCTTCTCCTTCTCCTGCAAGCTTCGTATCATTCGGCCCTGCCTCCTGTAGCTCGGCTTGTCCTTTATCTGCATTAAGATTACTCGGGCTGACCCAGCCGAGTTACGAAGTATCTCGGCCGGGTAAGGCCTTGTCATTATTACAAGGGTCCTGCCCTTTCCTATCTTGGCCGACCTCTATATGATTCGGCCGACTCAGACTGTAACTCGGAAACTAGACGGGGAACATCCTTTCGTCTTTCCCCGTCTTTACCCTATCCGGGGTTATCTCCCCAACATTAGTCCCCGAAGCTGGTATGGCCCCGCCGATAACCTCGGTCGGGTCGTATCAGTTTCATGACATACGTCCTGTATTGTTTCCGAATTACTCCTTTCTCGTTCGAGGTATCATTGTATCTTCTTGCGTACGCCTCGTCCTACGCGTCATCGCCATCATTATTTCTCTATTTTTTCGTTCCTCTACAGTATTTACTGACAGGCCACAGTTACCACTGCGCCTGCTGCGCCGGCGCTGCGACGCCTCGTGTGCCGTTTCCGTTGGGGATTGTGACCTTATTTTCTACCGTGTGGCCCTCGGTGTGGTTCCGCTCAACGACGTGTGGTTGTGCAGCGCACACGATCTACACATCCAACCGCCACACCCACGATCCCACTAACTTGCTAGCGGCTCGGTTATAAAGAGGGGTGCGGCGTTGGAGGAATCACTTTACCCTTTTCGTTCGCCTGTGCCCTTCTTCTTCCTCTCGCTTTCGCGCCCGTTCGCAGCTCCGCCGCCGCGCGTTCATCAGAACCTCTGACGGCGAGGACTCCGCCGCGTTGCTCGGTCTGCCTCGTCCGCATTCGCTAGCTTCGGCGTCGTCGCCGGTGAGTTCTTTCCAGCCGCGTTGCCTAGGCTTTTCCCTAGATTTCTCTGTCTCGATTTTGTATTCGTGCGTCGGTTCCTCTGTTCCTCCGCCGCCGTTCTTGTGCAAAATCACGACGGGGCCGTGTAGCTCTAAACTTTCCTCCGCCGCTAGTTCTTCCTCCGCCGATTTTTCCGGCGAGCTAATGTCTAGCTCCTTTAGCGGTGCCCTGATAGAGGATGACGATGTTGGCTCTGGGCCCGAGCGAGGCTCGTGGCAGGGCTCCTCTGTTACTCGCCGCGAGATCGAGTGGCTTATACGAACTCGGAGGATTCCCGCCGAGGTCTCCTGTCGCTTACTCGGCAGCGAGTCCTCTCCGGATCTTAGGGAGGGCGAGTATGTAGTTTTTATGTCGCATTTCTCGCGCGGCTTTGGTCTCCCTCTTAGCGACTTTGCTAGAGAGTTTCTTGAATACTTCGGCCTTCAGCCGCATCATCTTCCTGCAAATGCCATCGCTTCTCTTTCTGCTTTTATCTCTGCCTCGGAGGGATACTTCGGCCTATGGTCGTCCGTTCATGTCTGGTCGAAGTTCTTCCAAATTCGTTCTAACGTAGTTCCTGACAAGTCTCTGCACCCTTCCGAGAAATTGCTTACTCAATGTGGAGCAGCGTCCATTACACCTCGGAGGAAGTCCGTATTTCCTCGTGTCACAGGGCTAGAGTCGTGCAAGAAGTGGCACAAATCCTTCTTCTATGTCAAGAACACAGGGACGGAGGACAAGATTCGGCTCCCCGCATTCTCCATTGGCCCGCCCTCCAAGGTGAATTGGACTTATAATCCGAGGAAGAGTCACGCCTTGGCTGAAGCTTTTGAGATTCGGCTTAAAGAGCTGATCCGCGCCGGGTTATGCGGCGAGGATCTGATGGCTACTTTTATCAGTAGGCGAATCTGCCCATTCCAGAAACGGACGCACAAGCTCTGCTACATGAGCGGTCCTCTCGATCCCAACCGAGTCTCGACTGTGGAGCTGGACAACTATCTCATCTTTAAGCGTGTCCGAGCCATCTTCAAGACGGAGATGCCTGAGGACTGAGCTTGGGGGTTGAGACCGTTTACGCGCGAGCGTCCTCCTCCCGAAGTAAGATTAACCAATAACGTTCTGTTTTCCAATAACTTTCGTAACAGTTTTCGCTAACTTTCCTTTTTGTTGTCTTACAGAGGTTCGCAGAGCAGAAGAATGAGGATGCCGAAGTTTTGTTGCTTCCGTGTACCGCGGATCGGAATACCCCAGACACTGGTGAGCCGGACTCGGAAGAGTTCGTCCCTAAGTCGGATCCTGCCCCGGCTCGCGCTCGTGGCAAGACCTCGGCCCACGAGGAGGAAGGTGATTCGGACGAGGTCCAAGTTCTTGAGGTAGTTGCCGCAATGCCTATTTCTTATGCATTTCTGACTTCTACTTTCCCAGCTAATCCGGCCGGTCAGGTTCACAACGCCGAGCCTATTGCTTCCCGGCCCCCTGTTACCTCGGGGAAACGTGGGGCTCCTGCTGATGCCTCAGAGGCGGCTCCCAAGAAACGAACGAAGAAATCCGTACCGAATCCTCCCCGGCGCAAGATCATGCCTGGAGTCGCAGGGTAAGTTCCCTTTGCTCGTATTTATTGTTTCTCTCTTTCTGTTTTTTAACCTGATGTCGCTCTCTCTTTTCTATTTCCACAGTGCTCCACTTTCAGTTAAGCCCGGCGGTCCTAGCATGACCAGCCGTGTGACTCGGCAGCCGTCTCCTCCGCCTGCCGAAGATACCCGGGTTCCGAGTCCTGCTCGTGCAGCATCTCCTCCAGTTCCGAATCGGTCGCCCCCTCACCATGATGTACCTGAGACTCCTCTTGTTGACGTTGACTCCACTCGGCCCTCCGAGATTTCCATGGAACTAGTTGTCTCCTCTGTAAATCCGAGTGTCTCTATTGAGCCTCTTTCTACCCCCGCAGTTTCTATAGTAGCTCCCGCCCCGGCCGAGGACGTTAATATCCCAATGCCCTCTGCGATCGTCATTTCTCCGGATCCTAGAGACATTGTTCCCATTGCCGAGGTATCAGCTCCTGCTGATGCCTCTAAAGCAAGTAAAGTTGTTGCCGCTAAGGCCTCCACTTCCCAGAAAGGTCTTGTCGGCTCTTCTCAGCCGATTATCGATGATGTGCTGCGCAAAAGAACTGCTTCGACCAAAACCTCCGTTACTCCGGCCGCCGGTACCCAACTTGCTCTTCATAAAAGCCCTGCGGCCGTGGTGGTTACGTAGCACGTCCGGGGTAAAGTCCTAACTCGGACGGCTAGCGGGAACAACCTCGGCTCGCTGGTGGAATATGCCAATAATTGGAATGCTGTCGATCAGTTCGAGGGTAATCCAATCAGTCAGCCATTTTAGCTTTCCGACATTGGCGGCCACTTGAATCAAGCTGCCAAGATCATCCTTGATACTAACAAGATGAACGAGGTAACTACTGTTTTGCGGAGTTTTGATTAATTCCCCATATGCTACTATATATTCTAGTCCCCGAAACTTGCAGGGAAATAACTTGTTATTTGCTTGGAAGTTTAATGATGCTCTACATAATTCAATTTTAACTTTAGGGTTCGAATATTTATTCGACTAGATCTGCCTTAAACCTTGCTTGATTTTCGTTTAGTTGATCTTGGAATATCCAGCCACCTGGATCCGGGTTAAGTTTCGCTTGACTCGGATACGCTTTGGCTTCGAATATCCAGCCACCTAGATCCGGGTTTAGTCTTGCTTAACTCGGATCTGCTTTAGCTTCAAATATCCAGCCACCTAGATCCGGGTTAAGTTTTGCTTAACTCGGATCTGTTTTAGCTTCGAATATCTAGCCACCTAGATCCGGGTTAAGTTTCGCTTAACTCGGATCTGTTTTAGCTTCGAATATCCAGCCACCTACACCTGGGTTAAGTTTCGCTTAACTCGGATCTGTTTTAGCTTCGAATATCCAATAATCGTTTGCTCCATTGTTCAGGTTGCACATGACCGGCGGACTGCCGAATTCCAAAGATTGCTTTTTTCGCACCGAAAATTGGAAGAAAAATATGAGAAAGTTCTCCCTGTGGCGAAAAAGACTGGTAAGTCGATAATTCTCTTCGCCATTTTCGACATTCTTATTGTTTTGTATGCGAGATGTCGGCTCACTTTTTTGGTGAACAGGTAATGTCAACATTCGTCTTGCGAAGAAAGTCAAGAGCCTGGAAGGTTAGTTTCCCTTTTACCTAACACCTTCCGCTTTTTAAAATGTGATCCAAGCTTCTTTTATTTCGTTTGGCTTTGGTAAAGCCGAGTTACAAACCTTTGCAGCATCTCACCAAGATTGCACGCCCATGCCTGACATGATGCTGCATTTTTTAGAACAAAGCGCTACTCATTCGGCGCAGCTGAAAGAAAAGGATGATGAAATAGCTCGCCTGCGCACCGAGGTGGTGGCCCTTAAGCTCTCTCAGAAATCCGAACTAGAAAAGGTCGATCAGGAATTTTCCGAGGAGAAAAATCGGCTAGCTCTGGAACTGCAGAAGAATAAAGAGCTCCTCGAGGCTGCCGAACTAAAAACTATGAGCGAGGAGATTGCTTGCTTTGAGAAGAGCAAGATCAACTGGGCTAAAGACCTTTAGATAATGATGAGTTATATTCATTGTAAGCTTCCTAGCACGGCCGGATTATGTTTTTCTCTTTGTCCCTGCTGCCTCCTGATGCATTCGTGTTTTGCGCAGGTCATTTTCCAGAAGCTAAGCCTGTGAGTTCTAAAGCAGTTCTTGCAGCACGTGTGCGCCGAGGTGTCCCTGTTGACGTTGACTCGGAGTACTCGGAAGATTTCTGGTGGTCTGTTACCGCAGCTTGGTCCAATGAAGATTATGGGCGGACTTGTTGCAGCAGCTATCCGAGCCTACCATGTTCTCTCGCCTAATACCTGGGACTCGATATCAATGAGGTCGAATTGGTGAAAAGATTGATGGCATCTGAAAAGCAACTAAGTCTTTGGAGGGAATCAGCCGGGCGAGCTGGCGCTGATATGGCCCTCACTGCTATCATGTCATGGTATGAAGACATTTCTCTTGATATCCTGAGAAATTTGCGCACAGGTTCCCGTTGGGTTGAGGACCCCACCTTCGTTGTTTTCTCGCAAGCTCGCCTTCATTTCGTTGAGTATGCCGACGCATACCGAATGAAGGTCCGAGCTTCCTCCCAACCGACGATGAGGTCGTCGAGGATGCATCGATAATAACTCGGCCGAACAAGGTGAAGGTGAAGATGATTCGCTTCTTCCGTGACTCCAGCTCGAGCTCGGATGGCAACGCGCGCGATCCTCCTCCAAAGGTACTGGGCATTCAATCACAGAACCGATGCCCCTCAAGAATCGGCTTCAATCAAGTCGCACTGGTCCGTGGAAGGCGAGGCAACCTCCGAGGCTCCGCCTATCTCGAGCATCCAAATTTCTGACCCAACTATTGCCTCTACAACGAAAACCTTTAAGTTATTTCTTGTCCTGTATGCGGGCGACGATGTATGTGGAACATTTGTCCGTCTTCTGTATGACCTGAATTTCTTTTGCCGTGTACTGCTGCGACATATATGTTTGTAGTTGTTATCACTTTGTTTAAGTGGTTTTGTTCGTCCGAATTCTTGCTTTGGTGACCTGCGATTTCTTGATTTTAGGATGTATCTTTGCCTTTGTATCCCCGTGGTTTAGCCAATTAATCTAGGTGTGAGCTTCGAATATCATACGAGATTGAGTTGCTCTTATTCTGAGTGTCGAAGTGTGATACCTTACTTGTATCAAAGGTTGAATACTACTTCGGAACAATATATGGCAGTCCCCGAGTCACTGCCTATAGCGTCGAAGTCTAGCGTGTAAACCAAATTTTAGAAATAATGTAAGACGGTTGCCGAGGCGCTGCTCAGGGTGCCGAGGTTTAGTGCTCAACATAAAATTGGGGCAACATATGGCAGTCCCCGAGTCACTGCTCTGGATGCTGAAGTTGAATACACAAGATGAAATTTAAATGACCTATGGCAGTCCCCGAGTCATTGCTCTGGATGCCGAGGTTTAATACATAAGATGAAGTCGAAATAAGATATGGCAGTCCCCGAGTCACTGCTCTGGATGCCGAGGTTCAATACATAAGATGAAATTGAAATAACATATGGCAGTCCCCGAGTCGCTGCTCTGGATGCCGAGGTTCAATACATAAGATGAAATTGAAATAACATATGGCAGTCCCCGAGTCGCTGCTCTGGATGCCGAGGTTCAATACATAAGATGAAATTTAAATAACATACGGCAGTCCCCGAGTCACTGCTCTGGATGCCGAGGTTCAATACATAAGATGAAATTTAAATAACATACGGCGAGTCCCAGCTGCCTCGGATGTCGAGGTTCAATACATAAGATGAAATTTAAATAACATACGGCAGTCCCCGAGTCGCTGCTCTGGATGCCGAGGTTTGATACATAATTGGTTCTTGACCTTGAGATACTATGCTACGAGTAAAATGGACGAAGTAAAGCTACGTTCCATGGCCGCTTCGTTTCTTTGCCGGCTTTGTCTGCCTTGTTCCTTGGGGATTGAGCGTCGATTAGATAATAGGCATCATTATGCAACGCTTTGCTCACGATGAATGGTCACTCCCATGGAGGTGACAGCTTGTGCATGCCGGCCGTGCGTTGCACCAGTCGGAGGACTAAATATCCTTCTTTGAATACTCTTGGATTCACCTTCTTGCTGTGATATCGTCGCAAGTTCTGCTGATAAATAGCTGATCGTGATAGCGCCAATTCTCTGGCTTCTTCTAGCAGGTCAACTGTATCTTGCAGAGCTACTTCATTTATCTCTGAAGTTGTATATTGAGTAACTCTTGTCGAGTCATGTAGTATGTCGGCTGGAAGCACAGCCTCTGCCCCATATACCAGAAAGAATGGTGTATAACCTGTTGATCTATTTGGAGTAGTCCCGAGGCTCCACAATACTGCTGGTAATTCCTCAATCCAACATCCTGCCGACCTTTGCAATGGTTCGACGAGTCGCGGTTTTATTCCGGACAACACTAATCCATTGGACCTTTCCACTTGCCCATTAGATGCTGGATGAGCAATAGAAGCAACATCTAATCTTATGTGTTTTTCTCGGCAAAACCTAGAGAAAGCTCCTTCCTTGTGCCGTTGTCTGTAATAACACTGTGTGGGTATCTATATCTTAAGATAATATCTTTGAGGAATTTCACTGCTGTGAGCCCGTCACATTTTTTTATTGGTTTTACTTCAATCCATTTTGTGAACTTGTCCACCATGACCAATATGTGGGTCATCCCCCCTCGTGCCGGCTTAAACGGTCCCACCATATCTAGGCACCACACAGAAAACAGCCAAGTAATAGGTATCGTTTTTAACTCGGACGACGGCATGTGTATCTTGGTTGCATATCTCTGACAGCCATTGCATTTTTCAACCAGCTCCTTGGCTTCCTTCAACGCCGTTGGCCAATAAAACCCATGCCTGAATGCTTTGGCTACCAAGGCACGAGATGAGGCATGGTGTCCACATTCTCCTTGATGTATATAGAGGAGGATCTCCTGGCCTTCCGCCGAACTTACACACCTTTGCAATACACTTGTGACGCTTCTTTTATATAGCTCATTGTTTATGATTGCATAAGCTTTTGCTCTCCTTACAGTCTGTTTTGCTAACACTTCATCATTCGGTAACATCGCATCTTTAAGGAAAGAGAATATGGGTTGCGCCCACATCGGTGTGATTTTTTCTGGTGTGGTCTCACTCTCTATCTCCATGTTTTCCGCCGACATAGCTACCTCGGCCTCCTCCACAATTATGCTTACCTCTGTTGTCCTTTTCTTGGAGGGTTCCGAGTTATATTGCTGGTCTACTTCCATCGGCACATTATCTTCTGCTGAATTTGCCGGAATAAAGATAGATTCGGATTCTGGTGATGGGGTTATCGATGGTTTTCTGAGGTGTTCCAGGGCAATACCCGGTGGAATTGACTGCCTGGTTGATCCTAGTTTTGACAACGTGTCCGCGGCATCATTTTCTGCCCGAGGTATGTGGTGAAATTCACACCATTCAAAGTATCCACTGATCTTTTGCACATGAAATCTATACAAAGCCATATTATCATCCAACGCATCCCAATTGCCTGAGACTTGCTGTACTACTAAATCTGAGTCCCCGTAGCATAAGATTCGGCGTATGCCAATCTCTCTTGCTACTTTCAACCCATGGACCAAAGGTTTCAGATTCGCCACGTTGTTTGATGCGGCAAAATGTATTTGTAGCACATACTTCAGTTGATCCCTTTTGGGTGAAGTTAACACTATTCCTGCCCCCAAACCATTTCTTAGTTTGGAACCATCGAAATGCATCGTCCAATAATTTGGGTCTGGTAATGGTGGCTCATCGCACTCTCCCAATCCAATCTAAGAAGTCGGCATCACCGACATTTGATTGCATCTCTCCTATCGAATTGTGGAGCGTATGGTGACAACTCGATTTCCCATTTTGCTATTCGGCCACTTACATCTTTGTTGCTCAATATGTCAGCTATGGGCGCTTCACAGATCACTTTGATGGGATGCTCTTCGAAGTAATGTTTAAGCTTCTTTGTTGACATGTACACTCCATAAGCCATCTTCTGATAATGCGGGTAATTATGCTTTGAAGCGGATAACACCTCGCTCAAATAATACACCGGCCTCAGTACCGACTTGTCATCTTCGAGTCGTTATACGACGACTACAGCACTTACTACTCTGTTGGTAGCCGCTATATAGAGTAACATTGGCTCTTTCGATAATGGAGAAGCCAAAATGGGTGCTGTGACCAATATCTTTTTCAACTCATGAAATGCACTGTCTGCTTGTGGAGTCCAAATGAACTTATCTGATTTCTTCATTAGTTGATAGAGTGGTAGCGCCTTCTCTCCCAGCCGACATACAAACCGGATGAGCGAGGCTAGACATCCCGTGAACTTTTGTACATCATTTAGACACCTTGGCAACTCCATTCTTTCTACCGCCTTTATCTTTGTTGGGTTTGACTCTATACCTCGGCTAGATACGAGAAAGCCGAGTAATTTTCCTGCCGGCACGCCAAATGTGCATTTTTCCGGATTAAGCTTCATTCTAACCTTCTCGTTCGAAAGTCCGCCGATATCATCCAAGAGCGTTTTCTTTCCTTGGTTTTGATGACCACGTCATCTACATATACTTGTACATTTTTTCCTATCTGGTCGTGTAGACATTTTTGCATGCATCTCTGATACGTTGCTCCTGCGTTTCGCAGGCCGAATGGCATTGTGCGATAGCAATAAGCCCCGTACGGGGTAATAAACGCAGTCTTTATTTGATCGGCCGGATTTAACGGTATCTGGTGAAAACCAGAATACGCGTCTACAAATGACAATAACTCACAACCAGCGGTCGAATCAATGACTTGGTCTATTCTAGGTAATGGAAAAGGATCTTTTGGACACGCCTTGTTCAGGTTCGTGTAATCATACACATTCGCCATATAATGGGTACATTCGGATCATCTTTCTTCTTTTCTACTAGCACTGGATTCGACAACCAATCCGGATACAGCACCTCCATGATGAACCCGACCGCGAGGAGCCGAGCTATTTCATCCTCTATTATTTTTCTCCCGTCTTCGGCGAAGCGGCGGAGAGGTTGCTTCACCGGCCTTGCTCCTGGCCTTACATTCAGAGAGTGCTCATCCAACTCCCTTAGAACACCTTGCAGATCTTGAGTTGACCACGCAAATATGTCCCGATTCTCACGGAGGAAGTTGGTGAGCTCGCTTTCCTATTTAGCATCTAGGCCTGCACCAATAGTAACAGTACGCTCTGGGAATTACTCATCTATCTGAAACTTATTTGTTTCTTTAGTCGGCTGAAAGGAGACACTTCCATGTGGATTGGCTAGTGCCATATTCAAATTGCCGATCGAGGGCTGCTACCTCCTGAATCCTTCTTTTTTCTCTTGCTATAACCAATGATTCGGCCAAATTTGACCCGGCTGAGGCACATTCCATTGACTTCTTGTAATCGCCTGCTACTGTTATCACTCCTTGTGGTCCGGGTAGCTTCATTTTCAAATAACTTATATGACAGCTGCCCATGAATTTGGCCAACGCGGGCCGTCTGAGTAACGCATGATAACAACTCTCTAGATCCACCACCTCAAACTCTAAGTTTTCTGCTCTGCAGTTGTCTCTTGTGCCGAATAACACATCCACTCGGACCTTACCAATGGGTTCACATGAAAGCCCTGGCACTATCCCATGGAAAGTGGTCCTCGTGGATTGCAGCATGTTCTGCGATATTCCGAGTTTATGCATGGTATCTTTGTACATGATGTTGATACTGCTTCCATTGTCAATGAGTACTTTTGAGAATTTCACATTGATGCTTGGTCCGACAAATGTCGGATCCAACACGAGTGCATACGACCCGGGATTCGGCATTATCTTGGGGTGATCCTTTATGCTCCAAGTTACTTCCTGATCTGACCAAGGCACATATCTTGGTACTGCAGGCATGACTGCATTTACTTCCATATGCCTAGATCAAGCACACTCTGTCTTGTTGTTCCGCCAGAACACGCAATAAGACCGATGATGTTCTCGTAATCATTGCGTCCAGTATTCGCTGGATTTTTCCTTCCATCCTGGACTTGGTTCATCACTTGATGTACCGCATCTCTCCGATCCGAGTAATCGTACCTCCGGGGAGGAGGTGGTAACATCAGTTGCTGTGCATTTGCTCCAGTCAACTGTGGTTGATGCTGTTGATGTACTTGATGGGGCGCTGCCTGAATACCTACAGGGTTTCCCATTGCATTTTTCATCCATGCACATTGGCGGGTCATATGGCTGGCTGGCCTGGATGGGTTTGACGTGTGAAATTTGCACGGCTGATCTAACATAGATTCGAACGTGTACTTCGGCCTCTCCTGCCACTGTTTCTTTTGTTCTGGGTCCACTGTCTTTTTCCTTCATTCCTTGGTGTCCACTGCTGAGGACCATTCTTCTGCCGTTGAGTCGCTCCGTGACTTCGCCGGATCTCTATCTTGCCACTTGGGCCGAATTATATCTATAATCCGACCTTTCTTCTCTTCTTCTTCCTCTGAAGTCAATGCGCCTGGGTGACCCGGCCAAATCTCTTGCATAATGGTCTTGTTTCTCCCGATGATCTGCCCGACATTAATTCTGGTTGCGTTGGATCTCCTAATGCGTAGGAGTCCGCTATTCTAATAGTTTCTGCCAATGTGGTCGGCATATCTCTTTGCAGACGTTGCCACAACACACTGGCATAACGGCATCCTTGAGCGAACCAAGCTATTGCTTGCGACTCTATAACTCCTTCACATGAGTTTCTCAGGTTACACCATCGAGTTAAAAACTCTCTATCTGTTTCATTCGGCCTCTGCTTGCACATGGCTAACTGTTGCGGCCTGTTTGGCCTCTTGTATGTGTTGGTAAAGTTGCTGACGAACATTTCTTCAAAATCCAACCAACAGTTGATACTGCCCGCTGGTAGATTATTCAGCCATACCCTACCTGGTCCTTCTAGCATTTGTGCGACATACCGTACTGCCCATCGAAGGTTCCCACCCGCTATTTTCACAGCAGTGGCATAGTCAATCAACCAGTCTTGTGGTTTGGTACTTCCATTATATGTTTTCGTGCCTCTTGCTAGCTAAAAGTTCGCCACAGGTGGTTCTTCCATGATCCGTGGTCCAAAGCATGTTGGACCTGGTGGACCCTGTTCTTCCAACAACTCGGACCGGTATAGCCGTTCCAGCTTCACTCTTGCATCATTTGATGGCAAATCTCTGTACAGAACTCTGTCTTGCATTCCATAGTGGTTATTTCCACCATGGATCGCATATTCCATCTCGGAATAACCATCATTGTACCTTTCATTCACTTGATTGTGGCGAGCTGGCCTCGTCTCTCTTTCCTGCCGGGGTTCATGCCTTGGTTGCGGGTTGAGTGGCAGTTCCCTCCTTGCTTCGACCGGGGTATTGTTCTCATGATTGACTCTTCCGAGTTCTCTTATGCCGAGGTCTCCATTGCCTCGTCTTCCGCCGTCTTTCTCAATATGGCCGGGATTCCTCTCACCACTGTTACCTCGGCTTCCATTGCCTCTATTCTCGTTTGCCATCCCGGCTATTGCCGGATCATACGGGACAATTTGCTTGTTTCTCTTTCCTGAGGTTACTGCTTTGTCCTTTTGTGCATTATTTCCGGGTGAATATGTTGCTGCCACGGACAAGGCAGGTGCTGCTCCTGCAGAGTGAACCATTCGTGAGGCCCCCGGCCTTGTCGGGTCTGCTCTGAGAATTTCTTCGTTTTGCTGGTTCGCGATGCGCACCAGCTCATTCACTCTTTCTTGCTGTTTCTTCCGGGCTTCGCCGGTCAACCCCTCTAACTCTAATGTTGCGGCATTTGCCGCTCTTAGGTTCTTTGCCGGGGTACTGTACCTCGGCAAGCCCAAATCAACTGATTCCGCCTTATGAGCATCATGCTCCTTGTTGATATCATCTATGAGGTTTTTCCCTCTCAATCTTAACTCGTCCACCCGTTCTGGCGCGACGTCAAGCTTATTAGCTTTGGCATATTCGCGCAGAGTCCTGTTTAAGGACTCCCGTAAGGCCGACACCTTTTTGGCCTCTACCAGCACCTTTTGCCTGGTTTCTTCTAACTCTTCCTGAGCATTCGCCGGATCAAGTATCGGCGCTATAGGCGTAGTCAAGTTTTCTATGGTTGCCTGAATAATATTCTCTGGCCTTTCCAGAGGCGGCCCTCTTACTCTTGGTGCCTTTGGGGTAGTGTCCTGCACCTCCGTCTGGTTGGTCACTGGAGGGATTACCTCGGTGGGTAGTGGTGTTGTCTGCAGGTGCGCCTGCGCTGTCGGGGTCTCGCCGATCCGGCAGCCGCTACTCCCGCTTGTATTCCGGCCGCGACCATCACCTCGACGCTGCCCACTGAAAGCGCTCCGCGTGGATGGCTCGCGGCGCTAAGAGGTGTCTCTCCTGCAACAACAACTTGGTGAGGATAAATGTCGGAGATGTCGACGCCGACGTAGACCCTGTGTCTGCCCAGGCTGATGAAGACACCGTTGCGCGGGGGGAGCTTTTCCTCTGAAGCTGCCCGCATTGTCGCTAATGTAGTCACAGAGGTCAAACCTCTGGACCAAACCAGAAACAACGCGCTCGCCAGTGTTGATGAAGTTTCTGTTGGAATTATGCCCTAGAGGCAATAATAAAGATGTTATTATTATAATTCTTGTTCATGATAAAGTTTATATTCCATGCTAGAATTGTATTAAGCGGAAACATTAATACTTGTGTGGTTTGTGAACAACACGTGTCCTGATGCGCCTCTAAGGACTAGCTCATTGATCAATGATGGTTAAGGTTTCCTAACCATAGACATGAGTTGTCAATTGATAATGAGATCATATCATTGGGAGAATGATATGATGGATGCACTCCAAACTAAGCGAAGCATTTAGATCATTTCATCGTGTTCATCTTTGCGAAGCTTTTCCTATGTCAAATATTGTATTCCTTAGACCATGAGATAATGCAACTCCTCGGTACGGAAGAAAGCTTTGAGGTCATCAAACGTCATCCTATGAGAGGGTGATCATAAAGGTGTCTCTCGGTGATCGGAAAGTATCATTGGGTTGTATGTATCGAGATGGAATTTGTCCCTCCCAAGTCGGAGAGATATACTTGGGGCCCCTTTCGTGTCGATATCAACACCGCTTGCAAGCATGTGGTTAAGGAGTTAATCACAAAGTGATATCGTATTACGAACGAGTAAAGTACTTCGTGAGCAGATTGAACTAGGTATGACGGCATCGACGATCGAATCTCGGGCAAGTAAAATATCGCGAGACAGAAGGGAATATATATATGGGATTGATTGAATCCTGGCATCGTGGTTCATCCGATATGATCATCGATGAATGAGTGGGAGTCAATATGGGTGCCCGCACTTATTGATTATTGATAGAAGATCATATGCGCATATTCTCGAACCCGCAGGTCACACATAACGTATCTCGACGCTAGGATAGATTGGATAATTGGTTTATGAATTTTTGTTCGAGTCTCGGATGGGATCCGGGATATCACGAGAGGTTCGAATGGTCGGAGAATAAGATTCATATAAGGCGGTGCAGTTTTGGAGTTCGGAATTGTTCGGGTTAATTGGTATTGTACCGAAGCTTCTAGAACCTTCGGAAGGGACCAACGTGGCCCCACCTTCGGGAGGGGCATGGGCCTATGAGGGAGTGTCCTGGCCGCATTGGTCCAGGGCACAAGGCCCATAGGGCCCAGCGATCCTAGATAAGTTTAAACTCGTTTAAACTAGAGATAGGATTTCTAGATAAGGAGAGTTTAAATCGTTTAAACTAGAGATAGGATTTCTAGATAAGGAGAGTTTAAATTGTTTAAACTAGAGATAGGATTGGAGGAGGGCAAGGGCTGGCCCCCTCTATATATAGAGGGTGGTGCGCCCTCCCTACTACACACCTTCCTCCAAGCCCTAGCGCCTTGCTACCTTCCTCTCCCTCCCATGTTTGTGGCGAAGCCTGCACAGTAAATTCTCCACCATATACACCACGCCGTCGTGTTGTAGATCCAATCTATCTCTCCACCATACTCTGGTCCGGAAGGAGGAGACGTCGAGGTCTTTGCGTGTGCATCTCACGGAGGCACCGCCACTTGTGGTGCTAGATCGGATCGGATCGCGAGGAGGAGGCGAGTACTACATCACCCACGTTCCGGAGCGTTCGCTGTGCGAATCTTCAAGGGTATGAAGATCTAATCCAATCTCTCTCGTTGATTGCATCTCCTAGATTAGATCTTGGCATTACCTCTGTTCGCTCCGTAGAAAATTTTGATTTACTATGCCGCGAAACCCTTCAGTGGTATCAGAGCTAGATCTATGCGTAGATGTGTTTCACGAGTAGAACGCAACATGGTTGTTGCGGGCGTTGATGTTTTCTGTTGCAAGCCTCTTATTTGTGTTCTTCTTATGACGCGGGATAGTGAGATTGAAGCGGTCCAGGCCAACCTTACGCTACGTCGTTCGCGAGACCGGCTCCGCACTTGACTTGTGGCTTGTACCACACATGCGGCTGGTGGATGTCAGTTTCTCTCACTATAGTTGTCATGGTATTAACACCGGAGTTTGGCAACCATAATATCACCGTTGTGGCTTTCCGTAGGTAAGAATCGTTCTTAGCATCTACTCCCATAAGCCACGTAAAACATGCAACAACAAAGTAGAGGCGTCTAACTTGTTTTGCAGGAGTGTTTCTGTGATGTGGTATGGCCCAAGATGTGATGTGTATATTGTATGATGATCATGTTTTGTAATGTTTCACGACTTGCATGTCGATGAGTACACAACGGCGAGAGCCATATGGTTGTCTTTATAATTGTGTATGACTGTAGTCAACTTCTTATACGCCATGTAATAGCTTTACTTTATCGCTAAGTAGTTAGCAATAGTTGTAGTTGCTATTCGTGGTGGAGGCAATCATGGTGGAGTGATGGAGATCATGCCGAGCACAAGATGGAGATCATTGCTTGAGGATTGGCTATACCATGTCACATAAAGTTATATGCATGTGATGTTTATCCTTTATGTATCTTATTATGCTTAGATCATGACGGTAGCATTATAAGATGATTCCTCACTTAAAGATCAAGATAAAACTGTTCTCCCCAAGTATGCACCGTTGCGAAAGTTCGTCGTGTCCAAGCATCACGTGATGATCGGGTGCTATAGACTCTCACGCTCACATACAACGGGTGCAAGCCACTTTTGCACACGCGGAAATACTTGGGTCTAACTTGACGAGCCTAGCATGTACAGACATGGCCTCGGAACACAAGAACCGAAAGGTTAAGCATGAGTCATATGAATGATATGATCGACACTTTGTTGTCCACCATTGAAACCACATCTCTTCTCGTGATGATCGGATTAGGTGTGGTGAATTTGGATCGTGTTCACTAAACAACTTGAGTGATGTTGAATTTAGTGGGAGTTCATCTAGTAATTTGATTAAGTTGAACTATTTATCATGAACATAGTCCAAATTGTACTTGCAAATACTGTAGATCCAATGGCCAAGTCTAACTTCAACTTCAACGTTTTTGCTGAGAAAGAAAAGCTTAGGAACAATGGGTCTAACTTCACCAATTGGTTCCGCAATCTAAGAATCATTCTGTCTGGCGGACAAAAGGACAATGTCCTTGCGAAAACGTTAGGTGACCCCTGCTCTATCAAGCTACTGGCCGATGAGAAAGCTGTCATCGATCGGCGCAAAGATGATTATGGTGTGATTAAGATCACCATGTTGTTTGCTATGGAACCGAGCTTCAAAATCGTATCCGGGCCCTTTGAGATTCTCGAGGGCTGAAAACCATGTTTGGACTCAAGCCCGTTAGAGATATGAGATCTCTGAAGTTCTTTAAGCGCAAGATGGAGGAAGGGAGTTCCGTTAGTGAGCACGCGATAAAGATGTCGGCTACACTCAACGCCTTGAGCAACTGGAATGCGATTCGGAGGAGCTCAAGATTGACAGGTTCTGCAATCACTCCCTCCCAGCTACAAAAGTTTTGTAGTGACTCATAATCAGATTGGTTCCACTGATACGATCACCGAGCTCTTCGTAAAGCTGAAGGCTGCGGAAGTGGACATCAAGAAGGATAATCATGTGTTGATGGTCAATAAGCCCTCCTTTAAGAAAGGTAAGGGAGCAAATAAGACCTTCAAGAAAGGCGGCGGCAAGCGCGTTGCCCCTGCTGAGAAGAAGCTCAGGTCTGGTCCAAAGCTGGACACTGAGTGCTTCTATTGCAAGGACAAGGGTCCTTTGGGCGAATCGTCAAGTACTTAGCGGACAAGAAGGCCGCACCATCAAAGGTATATTTGATATACATGTTATTGATGTTTTCCTTACTAGCCCTCGTTGTAGTTCCCGGTATTTGATACCGGTTCGGGCTAATATTTGTAACTCGAAGCAGAGCTACGGAATAGACGACTTGCGAGGGATGAGGTGACGATCTTGCGTTAACGGATCAAGGGTTGATGTGATGGCCGTCGCACGCTCTCCTTAGTTTTACCTTGGGATTAGTTTTAAACCTTAATAAATGTTATTATGTGCTGCGTTGAGCATGAACATCATTTCGGATCGTGTTTATTGCAAGACGGTTATTCATTTAAATCGGAGAATAATGGTTGTTCTATTTATATGAGTAACATCTTTTATGGTCATGCACCTCTTGTGAATGGTTTATTTCTTCTAAATCTCGAAAGGGATGAAACACACATCCATAACATTGAGGCTAAGAGATGCAAAGTAGATAGTGATAATACTACTTATTTGTGGCCTTTGTCTAGGTCATATTGGAGTAAAGCGCATGAAGAAACTCCATTCGATGGACTTTTGGAGTCTCTTGATTTTGAATCATTTGACACATGAACCATGCCTCATGGGCAAGATGATCAAAACCCGTTCTCGGTATGATGGAGCGAGCAACGGACTTGTTGGAAATCATACATACCGATGTATGCGGACGATGAGTGTTTTCACGCGGTGGATATCGCTATTTCCTCACTTTTACCGATGACTTAAGTAGATATGGGTATATCTATTTAATGAAACATAAATCTGAAACATTTGAAAAGTTCAAGGAATTTCAGAATGAAGTGGAGAACCATCGTATGTAAAGATTAAGTTTCTACGATCCGATCGTGGAGGTGAATATTTGAGTTGTGATTTTCTCACGCATCTTAAAGCAAGTGGAATCGTTTCACAACTCACACCACCGGAACATCACAAGCAATGGTGTGTCTGAGCAGCGGAATCGAACCCTATTAGATATGGTCCGATTAATGATGTCTCTCTTCTTGATTTGCCGTTATCATTTTGGGGTTATGCATTAGAAACCGCTGCATTCACTTTAAATAGGGCTCCATCTAAATCCGTTGAGACGACACCGTATGAAGCGTGGTTTGGTGCTAAACTTAAGTTGTCGTTTCTTAAAGTTTGGGGATCTGAAGCTTCGTCAAGAAGTTGATGCGGACAAGCTCGAACCCAAAGCGAATGCGTCTTCATAGGATACCCTAAAGGAAACTATTGGGTATACCTTCTATCACGAACCGAAGGCAAAGTGTTTGTCGCAAAAGCGGTTCCTTTCTTGAGAAGGAGTTTCTCTCGAAAGAAGTGAGTGGGAGGAAAGTAGAGCTAGACGAGGTTATTGAACCTTCTCTTGAATTGGAGAGTAGCGCAGACCTGAAATTGTTCCAAAGGTCGCTTTGCACCAACAATAGAGGAAGCTAATGACAAGGATCATGAAGCTTGGACGATGTTACTCTTGAACGTCGCAGTCGACAAGGTCGCGTGCCCTCCCGAGTGGTGCGGCAACCCTGTCTTGACTGTCTTGTTGGTAGAAGACGGTGAACCTCGAACTATGAGGCGATGATGAGCCCAGACTACGAGAAATGGCTGGAAGCCATGAAATCCGAATTGGGATCCATGAGCGAAAACCAAGTATGGACTTTGGTGGATCCTCCTAGCGACCGAAAGGCCGTTGAGTGCAAATGGATTTTCAAGAAGAAAACGGACGCGGATGGTAATGTTACCGTCTATAAAGCACGGCTTGTCTCAAAAGGTTTTCGACAAGTTCAAGGTGTTGACTACGATGAGACTTTCTCTCCTGTAGCGATGTTTAAGTCCATTCGGATTTTATTAGCAATTGCTACGTTTCATGATTATGAAATATGGCAGATGGATGTCAAGACTGCTTTCCTCAATGGGAACATTGATGAAGAGTTGTATATGATGCAACCCGAAGGTTTTGTCGATCCTAAGGATGCTAGTAAAGTATGCAAACTTTAGCGTTCCATTTATGGACTGAAGCAAGCATCTCGGAGTTGGAACCTTCGTTTTGATCAAGTGATCAAGAGCTTTGGATTTGTTCCAAATTGCTACGAAGCTTGTATCTACAAGAAAGTGAGTGGGAGCTCGGACGCTTCGGTACTATATGTGGATGACATATTGATTATCGGAAATGACATCAACATGCTTAACGATGTGAAGAGTTATTTGAACAAGTGTTTTCAATGAAAGACCTAGGTGAAGCTGCTTATATATTGGGCATCAAGATCTATAGAGATAGACAAAGACGCACGATAGCTTTAAGCCGAGTACATACCTAGACAAAGTTCGAAAAGGTTCGTAATGGATAAGGCAAAGAAAGGTTCAAAGGCCTATGTTGTCGGTAAGATATTGAGAAAGGCTCGGTGTCCACTACGGTAAATGATAGGAAGCTATGAGCAAAGTGCCTTATGCCTCGCCATAGGTTCCATCATGTATGCCATCTTGTGTACTAGACCGGATGTGTCCAATGCTCTTAGTTTGACGAGCAGATATCAAAGTGATCCGAGTGGAACATCGGACAATGTGAAGAACATCCTAAAGTACCTAAATAGAACTAAAGAAATGTTCTTAGTCTATGGGGGTGATGAACAGCTTGTCGTAAAAGGTTACGTCGACGCTAGTTTCGACACCGACAAGGATGATTCCAAATCTCAGACAGGATACGTTTATATTTTGAATGGAGGAGCTGTGAGCTGGAGAAGCTGCAAGCAAAGCGTGATCGACAAAAAAGGGATCTACAGTGGAAGCGGAATACATGGCTACTGCAGAAGCGTCAAGTGAAGGAGTTTGGATCAGAAACTTCATCACTGAGCTTGGCGTGGTTCCAAGTGCATTGGACCCACTGGAGATATTGTGTGACAACACTGGCGCCATAGCACTCGCTAAGGAACCAAGATATCATCCAAAGACCAAGCATATCAACCGCAAGTTTCATATAATCCGAGATTATATAGCAGATGGATATCTGAAGATTAGCAAAGTACATACGGATCTGAATGTCGCAGATCCATTGACTAAACCTCTTCCACGTGTAAAACATGATCAACACCTCAGTGCCATGGGTGTGAGATTGTTGCCAGATGTAAACTAGATTATTGACTCTTGTGCAAGTGGGAGACTGTTGGAATTATGCCCTAGAGGCAATAATAAAGATGTTATTATTATAATTCTTGTTCATGATAAAGTTTATATTCCATACTAGAATTGTATTAAGCGGAAACATTAATACTTGTGTGGTTTGTGAACAACACCGTGTCCCTAATGCGCCTCTAAGGACTAGCTCATTGATCAATGATGGTTAAGGTTTCCTAACCATAGACATGAGTTGTCAATTGATAATGAGATCATATCATTGGGAGAATGATATGATGGATGACTCCAAACTAAGCGAAGCATTTAGATCGTTTCATCGTGTTCATCTTTGCGAAGCTTTTCCTATGTCAAATATTGTATTCCTTAGACCATGAGATAATGCAACTCCTGGTACGAAGAAAGCTTTGAGGTCATCAAACGTTATCCTATGAGAGGGTGATCATAAAGGTGTCTCTCAAGTGATCGGAAAGTATCATTGGGTTGTATGTATCGAGATGGAATTTGTCCTCCCAAGTCGGAGAGATATACTTGGGCCCACTCGGTGTCGATATCAACACGCTTGCAAGCATGTGGTTAAGGAGTTAATCACAAAGTGATATCGTATTACGAAGCAGTAAAGTACTTCTTGTGAGCGAGATTGAACTAGGTATGACGGTATCGACGATCGAATCTCGGGCAAGTAAAATATCGCGAGACGAAGGGAATATATATATGGGATTGATTGAATCACGGCATCGTGGTTCATCCGATATGATCATCGATGAATGAGTGGGAGTCAATATGGGTGCCCGAACCCATTGTTGATTATTGATAGAAGATCATGTCGCATATTCTCGAACCCGCGATGTCACACACTTAACGTATCTTGGCGCTAGGATAGATTGGATAATTGGTTTATGAATTTTTGTTCAAGTCTCGGATGGGATCCGGGATATCACGAGAGGTTCAATGGTCCGAGAATAAGATTCATATAAGGCGGTCAGTTTTGGAGTTCGAATTGTTCCGGTTAATCGGTATTGTCTTGGAAGCTTCTAGAACCTTCGGAAGGGGACCAACGTGGCCCCACCTTCCGGGAGGGGCATGGGCCTATGAGGAGTGTCCTGGCGCATTGGGCCAGGGCACAAGGCCCCATAGGGCCCAAATGATCCTAGATAAGTTTAAACTCGTTTAAACTAGAGATAGGATTTCTAGATAAGGGAGAGTTTAAATCGTTTAAACTAGAGATAGGATTTCTAGATAAGGGAGAGTTTAAATTGTTTAAACTAGAGATAGGCTTGGAGGAGGGGCAAGGGCTGGCCGCCCCCCTCTATATATAGAGGGGTGGTGCGCCCCCTCCCCTACTACACACCTTCCTCCAAGCCCTAGCAGCCTTGCTACCTTCCTCTCTCCCTCCCGACTGTTTGTAGGCGAAGCCCTGCAGCAGAAATTCTCCACCATATACACCACGCCGTCGTGTTGTAGATCCAATCTATCTCTCCACCATACTCGCTGGTCCGAGGAAGGAGGAGACGTCAGTCTTTGCGTGTGCATCTCACGGAGGCACCGCCACTTGTGGTGCTAGATCGGATCGGATCGCGAGGAGGAGAAGCGAAATGCGACTACATCACCCACGTTCCGATGAACGTTCCATTGTCTTGAATCTTCAAGGGTATGAAGATCTAATCCAATCTCTCTCGTTGATTGCATCTCCTAGATTAGATCTTGGCATTCCCTCTGTTCGCTCCGTAGAAAATTTTGATTTACTATGCCACGAAACCCTTCAGTTTCCCGTCCGGATCATAACTCCAGCTAGCACCGCTGCTGGACCCACGGTGGGCGCCAACTGTCGTGGTGGTGGCACGGCAGATGCCATGGGTAGGCTAAAGTATGGGGCCAATGGATGCTAGTGGGCAGGAGGAAGATGTAGTTGATTCTACACAAAAGACTAAGGCAAAGATCTTTATTTCTCCTTCCTTGGGCTACAAGTGCTCCTTGAGTCATGTACAGGGAGAAGAAAAGAACTTTACCATCCTAACGATTTAAATGAGCCGATCCCTTCCTCGGGTCCAAGCCTCTCCTTATAAAGGAGAGCCTTGGGTTCCTTTAGGCTGATGTGGCAAGCATATTCAAGGAATATGCTTGTCCCAATATAGTAGTTCCCCCCCTTTCCTGTCGCTCCTCTAATGACTAGCAAGGTTCAGGGGGCCTCCTGCTACGCCTCGCCGCCAGGATCACCACCTGCGGACCTCCTTCGCCTCTTCTGCTTCTCTCTGCGTCTTTTGTAGTAGTGGATTGGGATTGGCTCTCCTACCTGCGGCCACTGGTTCTCCTTTGACTTCTCCTTCTCCCTTCTGCTTGCATATTTCAGCCCCTCGCCCCAGAATCCCTCATTTGTTTTACCGCTCGCATTAAAGATGACGGGTGAAAGCCCAGCCGGTACTTCCTTATCATTATTACAAGGGTCCTGCCCTTTCCTATCTCGGCCGACCTCTATATGATTCGGCCGACTCAGACTGTAACTCGGAAACTAGACGGGGAACATCCTTTCGTCTTTCCCCGTCTTTACCCTATCCGGGGTTATCTCCCCAACATCGGAGGATTTGGTTTGAGTTGCTCACTGGAGCTTGTCCCTCTTGGGTTCTTGGAACCCTAGACGGTTTTGTGGCCTTGGTGGCATTTGTTGAGGCCTTTTGTGGTGTTTGTTGGGAGCCTCCAATTAAGTTGTGGAGAAGTGCCCCAACCTTGTGAGAGGTTCCGGTTTCCACCGACAAGTGCATCGATAGTGAAAGCGTGGATCGATCCCGTTGGGGTGAGATTCACCAGAGAATAAGGGAGGCCTTTTGTGGTGTTGGTGGTTTGATACCACCCCCTCTCCAAACGAGACGTACTCCATGTTGGGAGGAACTCGGTAAAATATAAATCGTCCAGCGTGTCTCGGTTATCTCTATACCCGAGCTTTTACTTATGCACTTTACATTGTGATAGCCTTCGTGCTTGAAGTAATATATACCTTGCTATCACTTTGTTGCTTGTATTGCTTAGCATAAGTTGTTGGTGCACATAGGTGAACCCTAGTTGTTCTAGGTTGTGCTTGACAAAGTAAAACGCTAGTTTTATTCCGCCTTTGTTGAGCCACTCTAGGAAAAGTTTTAATTGCCTATTCACCCCCCCTCTAGGAGACATCCGTATCCTTTCAGCCATGATCTCACTAGTGGACATGATGAATTGTGAGGATATGCATGCTATGGATGATACTTGTGACATTACATATGATTCACCCTTATTCCCATTGTTTGATTGCGATATCATTGCCATAAACATGCCATGCTATGCATCTTGTGTGTATCCTCCAATTTCTTCGGACTTGCCTTGTCATGCTAGTCATTCAATTTCTCCCGTTGCTTGCGATAAGATGAATGCTTGCTATTTCACTTGTTTTGCTTGCAACAATATTGATCACATGCGTTATAATGAGATGGCCCCATAGCTTTCTCAATTTTTGGAGATTTTGATGATTGCCATGATAAGCATGTTCCCCAGTTGCATACTCACTATGCATCTATTTCATACTTGATTGACATCAATGGTGATGTGCACAAGAAGAGATACGTCATGATGGATGATGTGTATCTCTACCATGCACACACGTTCTTCCTTTTGTGTATGATGTGTGTAGGTACCCACACTATCATGTCAACCTCGGTTGAGCACGAGTTAACAAAAAGAGCTCTTGAGAGCATCCCACAAGTACAAGTGCATACACGTCAACCTCTACCAACCACGTGTTGACAAGAAGAACCGAAGATAGTTACCTATGGCTACCCTTCATCGAGCCATCTCTACACGCAAAGGTGACTTCCTTCTACTTGAGGACTCATGTTATAATGTTCATGAATTGTCTACGCTTTGAGTGTTGCTTCGCTTTTGTTGTGAGCTTTGTAGGCTTCATGGAAGGTGAAGGAACATTGAAGTGTTGTCAAGTCAATCTTCCTGAGGACGACTATATGGTGAACCCCAGGATCAAGGATGTCCTTCGACCTATTCTACTTCGTGATGAACATGGAGAGTCGAGGATGACTCTTTTTGAAGGGGGGGGGGGAATGATGCAGCCCGACCTACGGTCGTTACTACATCAAGGTCTCCAACTTACGCCAAGTCGTCATGGACTCCAAAGGTGAATCCGTTCCTCTATGCAAGCTCACTTTCTACCCTATTGAATGGTATACTACTTCATACTCCGTCCTATGGCCATGATAGGTTCACATTGATAAGTACGGAGGCAAGGGAGGAAGCTTAGCATCAAGCCCGACAAGGCGGTGGCTTGGAAGGAGAGCAGAAGAAGATAGATCGGCATTTGCCGGTCCAAGCGGTACTACGGTCACGGTACTACCGCCCTACTATCGCTACCTCTTGGCGGCTCAATCGTCGATCCAGACCATGCGGTACTACCGGTCCCAGTGGTACTACGGTCTTGGACCGGTACTACCGGTCATGTATACTGCGGCACTTTGTTGGACCCACGGCCCATGTATTCTCCTTTACTTACCTATTCGCCTAGTTTATCCCCAAACTACCCTTGTTTAGTTCTTTGGTCTATAAATAGATCCCCACCCTCATGTATCCCTTAGGCATAGATGATAGACTAAAGACAACCCCCATTGTGGAATCTCTAGTTTTGCCTCATCCCCTTTACCAAGGGGACCGACTATCGTCACCAACCTCGATTGGACTTTGCATCACGCATCCATCGTTGAACAAGGCCTTGGAGTTCGATGTCTCGTCTCCAAGTTGTCAAGACCCTCCCCAAGGTGTTCTTCCCTCTCCGATGTGGATTTGAGGGAGCACGTTGACCGATCTTTCCTTGCGAGGATTCTATCGGACCGGTGGCCGCCATTCGGGAGCAATCGGCCTTGTATCATGTGAGTTTTGCATGTGTTCACCGTGTTCTTCGCGAGGTGTGTGTTCGCTTCCGCTACCTTCTCCCTTTCCCCTCGCTTTCCCGTCGATTTGACCATGAGATCCATGAAGATCGGGCCACCCAAGAGGTTAACCCCTCCATCATAGTTTCATGTAGCAGATTGGGACACTTAGGTATCTAAATTTAATAAAACTATCTTCACACCCGAAAATTTGTTTATAGTGCTCCTCCATTTTTTTTGGCCTTTTCAAAGCAAAAAAATTTACTCTTGTGAAAGTCATTTTTTTGCCTAAATATCTACTCAAAGATACAAAGAATCAATTTCTTGTTCATTGTCTTCTCTTAAGTCATGTTCCATGAAAAGAGTATTGCCATCAATTCATTAAAGGATGAACACTCCCCTCTCAACGAGATGATTTCGGGTGGGAACCGCCGGGTTCGGGGCCGGTTTTGGGCCCTCCATACCTGCCTCATATAATTAGGCGAGTCTAGTTTTTTACCATACCTCCGACTTATCCAGGTTCAGTGCCCCGACGGGTACCCGGCAGCACGCGAGGGCAGGAATAGGTGGCGACGGGGTTCTTGTGTGCATCGGTGTGTGGGTAGGGTGCACGAGTGGTTGCGTTAGGGGTGTATGTGTGTGTGTTGTGATGGGTAAGGGTGGTGTCGCGTGAGTGTATTGGTCCTGGTGCGTGCATGTAGGTGCCACACGGCAGCAGCGCGTGAGGCGAGAGGTAGGGCGGGTCTACGGGTCCGCGGGGCTAGGTACGTGATACGTTGTAAACGTATCTATAATTTTTGATGTTCCATGCTTGTTTTGTATCAACTTTGCTATGTTTTGTCTATACTTTAAGGTATTTTTATATACTTTCTGGAACTAACCTATTGACAAGATGCCATAGTGCCAGTTGCCTGTTTTTTCTGTTTTTGGTTTTAGAAAAGGCAGAAAATCAATATTCTCGGAATTGGACGGGACAAAAGCCAAAATCATTATTTTTTCCTGAGCGATATGGAAAATCGAAGACGAAACAGAGGAGGTGGCCACACCCTAGGTGGGCACGGGCGCACCCTAGGCTGCGCCCATAGGGGGTGTGGGCCCCCTCGACCTCCACCGACCTTTCCTCCTTCGTTTATAAGAAGTCTCTGACCCAAAAACCCTAAATAATCCAGAAGAAATCCATGAAAACCTCCGTAGCGCCGCCGCCACCGAAGGGGAGATTCGGGGGACAGAAAGTCTTTGTTTCAGCACCCTAACGGGACGGGAAAGTGCCCCCGAAGCCATCTCCATCGATCTCCACCACCATCTCCATCACCGTTGCTGATTCCCATGATGACGAGGGAGTAGTTCTTCCTCGAGGCTAAGGGCTCTACCGGTAACTATGTGTTCATATCTCTCTATATGCATGATTTTGTTGTGGTCATGAGCTTTGTAATCAAGTAGATCTACCTTACTACTCAAGTGCTTCAAAAAATCTCTGCCCTCCCCATGTGTGTGAAAGTGATAGCGTGCACGCCATGGTGGCACTTAGGCTAGAGTCTACATAAATACTCATCGTGCTTTAATAGATCTCTGTTTTTCCCCACGTGTGTGAAAGTGATAGCGTGCACACCGTGTGTGGCACTTAAGCTAGGTTACATATATATTTATCATAAGTATATTTTGAGTTGGTTGTCTCTATGAAATTGTGGTGTTTGTTGGAACCATCTAGCGCTCAAGGTGACAGTGTAGGGTTATCTAGATTGGGAAAGACGGACTTTGAGGAGTGCTTTTGTATCCCTAGCGTGGTTAGAGTGTCCAACCAGAGAGTAGTTAAGAGTAGTATCATGAAGAGAGGATATTTATATGAGAGAGTGTTCACTAGTGAAAGTATGATCCATAGCCCTTGTTTCTAAACATTGAAACACTGTTTGCATCTAGATCCGTTGCATGTTTGCTTGCTTTCTTCTTTATTTCAGTTTGCTTTTAGTCTCACACACGTTACCCCATGTCAACAATAAGTCAGAATCTATTTTCTGGCACTATTACCACTTGTATTTCACTATCTCTTCGCCGAACTAGTGCACCTATACACCTAACAAGTGTTGTATTGGGTGTGTTGGGGACACAAGAGACTTCTTGTATATTGATCGCAGGGTTGCTTGAGAGGGGATACCTATGACGACTTCCTCCCTGAGTTCGATAAAACTTGGGTGATCTACTTAAGGGAAACTTGCTGCTGTTCTACAAACCTCTGTACTTGGAGGCCCAACAATTGTCTACAAGAATAGATGTGCGTAGACATTAGTACGGCCCCCCATATCCGCCCCATATAATTTAGCGGCTGGCGCGTCTAACTTTTAACTAGACGCGCCCCATTTAAGATGGGTATCCGTCGGGTTTACGGGTTTCGGGGCCCCATTGCCATCCCTAGAGATGAGGGACAAGACCCCCAACCTGACAATGCCCTCGCTATAAGTATAGCTAACATATTATCTACAATGTTGAAAGGTAATGGAGAAACAAGATCACCTTGTCTTAGCCCCTTCCTCATTTGGAAATAATGACGCCAATGTCGTCATGAACTCTTGTTGCCATCGACCCTCCTTGTAGGAATTGTGAGATGAGATCAAATCATTTGTGTGAAAAGCCTTTCATAAGCAAAGTTTGTTGCAGAAAAGGCCATTTTATCTTGTCACATGTCAATTCTATCATAAATAAAAGACCATCTATTTTCTTCTTATAAAGTTCATGAATAGTTTCATGCAAGACAACTACTACTCCAAGTCGTCCTTGCATGAAAGTTTGTTTGTGTGGGTTTAATAATCCTAGTTATTATATTGGTGCTCACCTTTTTAATATTTAAAAAATGTCATTGAGAATAAAAGTGAACATGCATTGCTGGATCTAGACCAAATCTTTCTTTTTGGGAAGAAAATGTTATTACTTTGAAATTAAGTTTATACAGTGGCAATTCTCCTTGTTGCAGTTGTACAAACGTATCTATAAAATCTTTTTTAATAACCTCCTAAAAGCATTTATAAAACATTGTTAGAAGCTCGTCTATAATAGGAGTTTTATTGTGTTCCATTTATGAAATAGCCTCTAACGCTTCCTTCTCGGCGAACTCAACTATAATAATGTTATTCTCATCTATCTGAAATAAAATCTTCTCTCGAAGTGAAACTATTTTAGCCAGCCCCAAATAGTCTCTTGTAAGTTATCACTACGGAAAAATTGTCGCTGCCATGGCCTCCAGTGTTTATCGTGTGCCTAATGGCCCAGAACACGACAAAGAGATTTTTTCCATGTGGCTCCAGTAAGCACGACAAGGCGTAGCAACACGCGGAATTCTGGAAAAACACACAGCAAAGAAACAAACACAACAATGATAAAAGAAGGGAACACCACAAAGAAATGAAACACGGCAAAGTCTAAGAGGACACACAACATAGGTTTTATCATGGCAAAGAGGTGGGACCCATGGCCCCATAGGTGCACCTGCCAGGGAGCAGCTGACAGCTGAAGATGGTAGGCTCTTTGCTGTGTGCCATCGCCGTCGGCCACACGGCAAAGATACACGACAAAGCCCTTTTTCATATATTTTTATTTAGTTAATTAGCAAGGCTTATATTACATATGTGTTAGGTGCTATTATTTCATAGGATCATGAGCACACACATATGAATAGGTTGTTGTGGTCTGTCATCGTCCCGCTTGCATGGCCGCCTTGTGATGAAATGGTTCTTGTTGCGTGCCCTGGCTTTGTCGATCTATGTCGTAGATGTTCTTCGGACAAGGATAGACCGGTAAACTTTTCTCTTGGTTTGTGCTTGGCTAGGTCATAGAATAATTTAAAACCATGTTTAAGCATAAATTGTGACAAGCAGGGGGCGGAGCCAGGGGTAGCAGGGGACAGACCCCCTAATAGATCGCCCCTCATAGAAATATAATGGCAGCCTCTTTATTAGTATGCCTATTCGTATGCTCTAATGGCCGTACCTAATTATCTCATTAGTAGTGATATTTAAGCCCGAATTCTATAGCTATGCACACACCGAAGTCCATCACAACCAAGACAGACCATCTACCCATATGTCCAAATATAGGCCATCGATAGTGGACCCTGGTTGTTTGCCGTAATCTTCTATCGGCAGTCGATCTCATCGATCGATATCACTATGGTGTACTAGCAGCGGCAAACCATGGATTTGGTTTGGAACTTGCCAAGGCAGCGGAGTAGCAACGCATCCGGCTGAAACTGATTGTAGCAGCTCGCTTGCGGCACGTCAACGTAACTGGATTAGTCAAGGTATGTACACTGCATATGCCGCTTATTATATATAATGAGTATTGATAATCTTATCAAATTCTCCATTTCTATAGTTTAGCTATTCATTAGTTGAAAACAATGATAGTCGTATGATTCTTCACACAGATTGGGTTGATACTGAATCTGGTGGCCTGTTTAAAATTTGGATCAAGTTATTGCCAACAGGAATAGTAGGGCTACTCTTAAACTTGCGAAAAAATAGATAAAGCATATAGGTTTTCTTATCAATATTAAGTGATGATGTCATTTTTAAACAATTTTTAGGTCATTAGCTTATTGCCAAATATATGTTAGTAACTTGATATGGGTTACATTCACACAAAAAAACATTGATATGGGTTAGACTAGATATCTTCATATATTACAGTAAACATGTTATCGTCATAGCTCGCCCCCCTATGCTGCAATCCTGGCTCCGCCCCTGGTGACAAGATCTGAAGGGTTTCGCAGCATAGTAAATCAAAAAATTTCTACGGTTGCGAACGGGAAAGCCAAGATCTAATCTAGGAGATGCAAACAACGAGGGGGGATATATGAGATCTTCATACCCTTGAAGATTCGCACAGCGGAACGTTCGACGGAACGTGGGTGATGTAGTCGTATTCGCTTCTCCTCCTCGTGATCCGATCCGATCTAACACCGCAAGTGGCGATGCCTCCGAGAGATGCACACGTGCGGCACCTCGACGTCTCCTCCTTCCTCGGTCCAGCAAGTATGGTGGAGAGACGGATTGGATCTACAACATGACGGCGCGGTGCAAGTGGTGGAGAGTTTCTGCGGAGGCTTCGCCTACGCAATCGGGAGGAGAGAGAGAGAGAGAGGAGGCAGCGGGGCGGCTAGGGCTTGAGGAGGTGTGGGAGGTGCGCCCCAACTCTTTATATTGAGGGGTGGGCGGCAGCCCTGCCCCTCCCAAGCCCTAGGGCAGCGCCAGGAGGGAGGAGTGGGGCAAGTTCCCTTCTAGAAGCTCCCTAGGGTTTCCCTAGGGTTTGGCAACTGGGACCTATGGGGCCTTGTGCCCAATCTGGCCAGGGCACTCCCTCATAGGCCCATGCCCCCCTGCAGGTGGGGCCACGTTGGTCCCCTTCCGAAGGTTCTAGGAGCTTCCAGACAATACCGATTAACCCGAAACAATTCCGAACTCCAAAACTACATTGCCTTATATGAATTTTATTCTCGGACCATTCGGAACCTCTCGTGACGTCGGATCTCATCCGAGACTCGAACAAAACTCATAAACCAATTATCCAATATATCCTAGCGTCGAGACACGTTAAGTGTGTGACCCTTGAGTTAGAGAATATGCAGACATGATCTTATATCAATAATCAGCGGTTTACGGAAACCCATATTGACTCCACATTCATCGATGATCATATCGGATGAACCACGATGCCGATTCAATCAATCCCATATATATATTCCCTTCGTCTCGCGATATTTTACTTGCAGATTTGATCGTCGATGCCGTCATACCTAGTTCAATCTCGTTCACGACAAGTACTTTACTCGTAATCCGATATCACTTTGTGATTAACTCCTTAACCACATGCTTGCAAGCGGTGTTGATATCGATTACCGAGTGGGCCCAAGTATATCTCTCCGACTTGGGAGGGACAAATCCCATCTCGATACATACAACCCAATGTACTTTCCGATCACCTGAGAGACACCTTTATGATCACCCTCTCATAGGATGACGTTTGATGACCTCAAAGCTTTCTTCCGATACTAGGGAGTTGTATTATATCATGGTCTAAGGAATACAATATTTGACATAAGAAAAGCTTCGCAAAGATGAACACGATGACACGATCTAATTGCTCCACTTAGTTTGGGTCTGTCCATCATATCATTCTCCCAATGATATGATCTCGTTATTAATCGACAACTCATGTCTATGGTTAGGAAACCTTAACCATCATTAATCAATGAGCTAGTCCATAGAGGCATACTAGGGACACGGTGTTGTTCACAAACCACACAAGTATTAAAGTTTCCGCTTAATACAATTCTAGCATGGAATATAAACTTTATCATGAACAAGAATTATAATAATAACATCTTTATTATTGCCTCTAGGGCATAATTCCAACAGTCTCCCACTTGCACTAGAGTCAATAATCTAGTTTACATCTGGCAACAATCTAACATCCATGGCACTAAGGTGCTGATCATGTTTTGCACGTGGAAGAGTTTTAGTCAATGGATCTGCGATATTCAGATCTGTATGTACTTTGCTAATCTTCAGATCTCCATTTGCTATATAATCTCGGATTATATGAAACTTGCGGTTGATATGCTTGGTCTTTGGATGATATCTTGGTTCCTTAGCCAGTGCTATGGCGCCAGTGTTGTCACACAATATCTCCAGTGGGTCCAATGCACTTGGAACCACGCCAAGCTCAGCGATGAAGTTCCTGATCCAAACTCCTTCACTTGACGCTTCTGCAGCAGCCATGTATTCGCTTCTCACGTAGATCGCGATCACACTTTGTTTGCAACTTCTCGACTCCTGACTCCTCCATTCAAAATATAAACGTATCCTGTCTGAGATTTAGAATCATCCTTGTCGGTGTCGAAACTAGCGTCGACGTAACCCTTTACGACGTTATGTTCATCACCTCCATAGACTAAGAACATTTCTTTAGTCCTATTTAGGTACTTTAGGATGTTCTTCATGGCTGTCCAGTGTTCCACTCCTGGATCACTTTGGTATCTGCTCGTCAAACTAAGAGAATTGGACACATCCAGTCTAGTACACAGCATGGCATACATGATAGAACCTATGGCCGAGGCATAAGGCACTTTGATCATAGCTTCTCTATCATTTACCATAGCTGGACACTGAGCCTTGCTCAATATCTTACCTGACAACATAGGCACTGAACCTTTCTTTGCCTTATCCATTCTAAACCTTTTCAGAACTTTGTCTAGGTATGTACTCTGGCTTAAAGCTATCAAGCGTCTTTGTCTATCTCTATAGATTTTGATGCCCAATATATAAGCAGCTTCCCCTAGGTATTTCATTGAAAAACATTTGTTAAAATAACTCTTCACATCGTTAAGCATGTCAATGTCATTTCCAACAATAAATATGTCATCCACATATAGTACCAGAAATGTCACTGAGCTCCCACTCACTTTCTTGTAGATACAAGCTTCGTAGAAATTTGGAACAAACCCAAAGCTCTTGATCACTTGATCAAAACGAAGGTTCCAACTCCGAGATGATTGCTTCAGTCGATAAATGGAACGCTGAAGTTTGCACACTTTATCAGCATCCTTAGGATCGACAAAACCTTCGTGTTGCATCATATACAACTCTTCATCAATGTTGCCATTGAGAAGCGCGATCTTGAAATCCATCGCCATATTTCATAATCATGAAGCAGCAATTGCTAATAAATCCGAATGTACTTAAACATCGCTATGGGAGAAAGTCTCATCATAGTCAACACCTTGAACTTGTCGAAAACCTTTCGCGACAAGTCGTGCTTTATAGACGGTAACATTACCATCGCGTCCGTTTTCCTCTTGAAGATCCATTTGCACTCAACGGCCTTTCGGTGCTAGGAGGGTCCACAAAGTCCATACTTGGTTTTCGCTCATGGATCCCAATTGGTTCATGGACTCTAGCCATTTCTCGATCAGGCTCATCATCGCTTCCTCATAGTTCGCAGTTCACTTTGCGTCTACTAACAAGACAGTTAAGACAGGTTGCCATACCACTCGGGAGCACGCGACCTTGTCGACCTGCGACGTTCGATGGCGACATCACTTGCTTCATGATCCTTGTCATCGGCTTCCTCTATTGTTGGTGCGGACCTTTGGAACAATTTCAGGTGTTGCGCTACTCTCAACTCAAGAGAAGGTTCAACAACCTCGTCTAGCTCTACTTTCCTCCTCACTTCTTTCGAGAGAAACTCCTTCTCAAGAAAGGAACCGTTCTTTGTGACAAACACTTTGCCTTCGGTTCTGTGATAGAAGGTATACCCAATGGTTTCCTTAGGGTATCCTATGAAGACGCATTTCTCCGCTTTGGGTTCGAGATTGTCCGGCATCAACTTCTTGACGTAAGCTTCGCATCCCCAAACTTTAAGGAACGACGACTTAGGTTTAGCACCAAACCACAATTCATACGGTGTCATATAAACGGATTTAGATGGTGCCCTATGTAAAGTGAATGCAGCGGTTTCTAATGCATAACCCCAAAATGATAACGGCAAATCAGTAAGAGACATCATTCATCGGACCATATCTAATAGAGTTCGATTCCGGCGTTCAGACACACCATTGCGCTGTGGTGTTCCGGGTGGCGTGAGTTGCGAAATGATTCCGCTTGGTTTAAGATGCGTGAGAAAATCATAACTCAAATATTCACCTCCACGATCAGATCGTAGAAACTTAATTTTTCTGTTACGATGGTTCTCCACTTCATTCTGAAATTCCTTGAACTTTTCAAATGTTTCATATTTATGTTTCATCAAATAGATATGCCTATATCTACTTAAGTCATCGATAAAAGTGAGAAAATTGCGATATCCACCGCGCGTCGAAACACTCATCGGTCCGCATACATCGGTATGTATAATTTCAAACAAGTCTGTTGCTCTCTCCATCATTCCGGAGAACGGGGTTTTGATCATCTTGCCCATGAGGCATGGTTCGCATGTGTCAAATGATTCAAAATCAAGAGACTGCAAAAGTCCATCAGAATGGAGTTTCTTCATGCGTTTTACTCCAATATGACCTAGACGACAGTGCCACAAATAAGTAGTATTATCACTATCTACCTTGCATCTCTTAGCCTCAATGTTATGGATGTGTGTTTCATCCCTTTCGAGATTCAGAAGAAATAAACCATTCATAGCAGGTGCATGACCATAAAAGATGTTACTCATATAAATAGAACAACCATTATTATCAGATTTAAATGAATAACCGTCTTGCAATAAACACGATCCAGATATGATGTTCATGCTCAACGCAGGCACATAAGAACATTTATTAAGGTTTAAAACTAATCCCGAAGGTAAAACTAAGGAGAGCGTGCCGAAGGCCATCACATCAACTCTTGATCCATTGCCAGCAGCATCGTCACCTCATCCCTCGGAAGCCGCCGTCTATTCCGTAGCTCCTGTTTCGAGTTATAAATATTAGAAACCGAACCAAGATCAAATACCCGAACTACAACGAGGGCTAGTAAGGAAAAAATCAATAACATGTATATCAAATATACCTTTGATGGTGCCACCTTCTTGTCGCTAAGTAAAGGGTTTCGGCATAGTAAATCAAAATTTTCTACTGAATGAGCAGAGGAAAGCCAAGATCTAATCTAGGAGATGCAAACAACGAGAGAGATTGGATTAGATCTTCATACCCTTGAAGATTCGCAAATGAGCGTTGTCGGAACGTGGGTGATGTAGTCGTGCTCGCTTCTCCTCCTCGATCCGATCCGATCTAGCACCACAAGTGGCGGTGCCTCCGTGAGATGCACGTGCGCACCTCGACATCTCCTCCTTCCTCGGACCAGCGAGTATGGTGGAGAGATAGATTGGATCTACAACACGACGTGGTGTATATGGTGGAGAATTTCTGCGAGGCTTATACAAATAGTCGGGAGGAGAGAGGAAGGTAGCAAGGTCGCTAGGGCTTGGAGGAAGGTGTGTAGTAGGGGGGAGGCGCACACCTCTATATATAGAGAGGCGGCCAGCCCTGCCCCTCCTCCAAGCCTATCTCTAGTTTAAACAATTTAAACTCTCCTTATCTAGAAATCCTATCTCTAGTTTAAACGATTTAAACTCTCCCTTATCTAGAAATTCTATCCCGAGATTTAAGCAGTCAAATCTCTCTAGAATCGGCTGGGCCCTATGGGGCCTTGTGCCCTGCCCAATGCGCCAGGACACTCCCTCATAGGCCCATGCCCCTCCCGAAGGTGGGGCCATGTTGGTCCCCTTCCGAAGGTTCTAGAAGCTTTGCACAATACCGATTAACTGGAACAATTCGAACTCCAAAACTGCCTTATATGAATCTTATTCTCTGGACCATTCCGAACATCTCGTGATATCCGGATCCCATCGAGACTCGAACAAAATTCATAAACCAATTATCCAATCTATCCTAGCGTCGAGATCGTTAAGTGTGTGACCTGCGGGTTCGAGAATATGCGCACATGATCTTCTATCAATAATCAACAGGAGTGCAGGCACCCATATTGACTCCCACACATTCATCGATGATCATATCGGATGAACCACGATGCGATTCAATCAATCCCATATATATATTCCTTCGTCTCGCGATATTTTACTTGCGAGATTCGATCGTCGGTAGTCATACCTAGTTCAATCTCGTTCACGGCAAGTACTTTACTGTTCCGTAATCCAATATCACTTTGTGATTAACTCCTTAACCACATGCTTGCAAGCGGTGTTGATATCGATTCCGAGTGGGCAGTATATCTCTCCGACTTGGGAGGACAAATTCCATCTCGATACATACAACCCAAGATACTTTCCGATCACCTGAGAGACACCTTTATGATCACCCTCTCATAGGATGACGTTTGATGACCTCAAAGCTTTCTTCCGGTACCAGGGAGTTGCATTATCTCATGGTCTAAGGAATACAATATTTGACATAGGAAAAGCTTCGCAAAGATGAACACGATGAAGTGATCTAATTGCTTCGCTTAGTTTGGGTATGTCCTTCATATCATTCTCCCAATGATATGATCTCATTATCAATTGACAACTCATGTCTATGGTTAGGAAATCTTAACCATCATTGATCAATGAGCTAGTCCATAGAGGCGTACTAGGGACACGGTGTTGTTTACAAACCACACAAGTATTAAAGTTTCCGCTTAATACAATTCTAGCATGGAATATAAACTTTATCATGAACAAGAATTATAATAATAACATCTTTAATATTGCCTCTAGGGCATAATTCCAACAGTCTCCCACTTGCACAAGAGTCAATAATCTAGTTTACATCTGGCAACAATCTCACACCCATGGCACTAAGGTGTTGATCATGTTTTACACGTGGAAGAGGTTTAGTCGATTGGATCTGCGACATTCGATCCGTATGTACTTTGCTAATCTTCGATCTCCATACTATATAATCTCGGATTATATGAAACTTGCAGTTGATATGCTTGGTATTTAGATGATATCTTGGTTCCTTAGCGAGTGCTATGGCGATGTTGTCACACAATATCTCCGGTGGGTCCAATGCACTTGGAACCACGCCAAGCTCGATGAAGTTTGATCCAAACTCCTTCACTTGACGCTCGAGCAGCCATGTATTCCGCTTCTCTGTAGATCGCGATCACGCTTTGCTTGCGACTTCTCGACTCAGCTCCTCCATTCAAAATATAAACGTATCTGTCTGAGATTTGGAATCATCCTTGTCGTGTCAAAACTAAGCGTCGGCGACGTAACCTTTACGACAAAGTGTTCATCACCCCATAGACTAAGAACATTTCTTTAGTTCTATTTAGGTACTTTAGGATGTTCTTCACGGTCCATCGATGTTCCTCTGGATCACTTTGATATCTCGCTCTTCAAACTAAGAGCATGGGACACATCCGGTCTAGTACAGCATGGCATACATGATGGAACCTATGGCGAGGCATAAGGCACTTTGCTCATAGCTTCCTATCATTTACTCAGAATGGACACTGAGCCTTGCTCAATATCTTACCTGACAACATAGGCACTGAACCTTTCTTTGCCTTATCCATTCTGAACCTTTTCAGAACTTTGTCTAGGTATGTACTCTGGCTTAAAGCTATCAGGCGTATTTGTCTATATCTATAGATCTTGATGCCCAATATATAAGCAGCTTCACCTAGGTCTTTCATTGAAAAACACTTGTTCAAATAACTCTTCACATCGTTAAGCATGTTGATGTCATTTACGATAATCAATATGTCATCCACATATAGTACCAGAAACATCACCGAGCTCCCACTCACTTTCTTGTAGATGCAAGCTTCGTAGCAATTTGGAAAAAAATCCAAAGCTCTTGATTACTTGATCAAAAACTAAGGTTCCAACTCCGAGATGCTTGCTTCAGTCCATAAATGGAACGCTGAAGTTTGCATACTTTATCAGCATCCTTAGGATTGACAAAACCTTCGGGTTGCATCATATACAACTCTTCATCAATGTTGCCATTGAGGAACGCAGTCTTGACATCCATCTGCCATATTTCATAATCATGAAATGCAGCAATTGCTAATAAAATCCGAATGGACTTAAACATCGCTATGGGAGAGAAAGTCTCATCGTAGTCAACACCTTGAACTTGTCGAAAACCTTTTGCGACAAGCCGTGCTATAGACGGTAACATTACCATCCGTCCGTTTTCTTCTTGAATATCCATTTGCACTCAACGGCCTTTCGATTAGCTAGAAGGATCCACCAAAGTCCATACTTGGTTTTCGCTCATGGATCCAATTCGATTTCATGGCTTCAGCGATTTCTCGAGTCAGGCTCATCATCGCTTCCTCATAGTTCGTAGGTTCACTGTCTTCTATCAACAAGATAGTCAAGACAGGGTTGCCTTACCACTCAGGAGGGGCACGCGACCTTGTCGACCGCGGCGTTCGATGGCATCGTCAAGCTTCATGATCCTTGTCATTAGCTTCCTCTATTGTTGGTGCGGTGACCTTTGGAACAATTTCAGGTCTTTGCGCTACTCTCCAATTCAAGAGAAGGTTCAATAACCTCGTCTAGCTCTACTTTCCTCCCACTCACTTCTTTCGAGAGAAACTCCTTCTCAAGAAAGGAACCGTTCTTTGACAAACACTTTGCCTTGGTTACGTGATAGAAGGTATACCCAATGGTTTCCTTAGGGTATCCTATGAAGACGCATTTCTCCGCTTTGGGTTCGAGATTGTCGGCATCAACTTCTTGGCGTAAGCTTCGCATCCCCAAACTTTAAGGAAGCAGCGACTTAGGTTTAGCACCAAACCACAATTCATACGGTGTCATATAAGCGGTTTAGATGGTGCCCTATGTAAAGTGAATGCAGCGGTTTCTAATGCATAACCCCAAAATGATAACAAATCGATGAGACATCATTCGGACCATATCTAATAGAGTTCGATTCCGTTCGTACACACCATTGTGCTGTGGTGTTCCGGGTGGCGTGAGTTGCGAAATGATTCGCTTGCTTTAAGATGCGTGAGAAAATCATAACTCAAATATTCACCTCCACGATCGGATCGTAGAAACTTAATTTTCTACATTACGATGGTTCTCCACTTCATTCAAATTCCTTGAACTTTTCAAATGTTTCATATTTATGTTTCATCAAATAGATATGCCTATATCTACTTAAGTCATCGATAAAAGTGAGAAAATTGCGATATCCACATGGCGAAACACTCATCGGTCCATACATCGGTATGTATAATTTCAAACAAGTCATTGCTCTCTCCATCATTCGGAGCGGGGTTTTGATCATCTTGCCCATGAGGCATGGTTCGCATGTGTCAAATGATTCAAAATCAAGAGACTCCAAAGTCCATCGAATGGAGTTTCTTCATGCGTTTTACTCCAATATGACCTAGACAGCGTGCCACAAATAAGTAGTATTATCACTATCTACCTTGCATCTCTTAGCCTCAATGTTATGGATGTGTTTCATCCTTCGAGATTCAGAAGAAATAAACCATTCATAGCAGGTGCATGACCATAAAAGATGTTACTCATATAAATAGAACAACCATTATTATCAGATTTAAATGAATAACCGTCTTGCAATAAACACGATCCAGATATGATGTTCATGCTCAACGCAGGCACATAAGAACATTTATTAAGGTTTAAAACTAATCCCGAAGGTAAAACTAAGGAGAGCGTGCCGAAGGCCATCACATCAACTCTTGATCTGTTGCCAACGCGCATCGTCACCTCATCCCTCGGAAGCCGCCGTCTATTCCGTAGCTCCTGTTTCGAGTTATAAATATTAGAAACCGAACCAGTATCAAATACCCAGGCACTACAACGAGGGCTAGTAAGGAAAAAAATCAATAACATGTATATCAAATATACCTTTGATGGTGCCAGCCTTCTTGTCTGCTAAGTGAAGGGTTTCGCGGCATAGTAAATCAAAATTTTCTACGGAGCGAACAGAGGGAAAGCCAAGATCTAATCTAGGAGATGCAAACAACGAGAGAGATTGGATTAGATCTTCATACCCTTGAAGATTCGCCGATGAGCGTTAACGTGGGTGATGTAGTCGTACTGCTTCTCCTCCTCGCGATCCGATCCGATCTAGCACCACAAGTGGCGGTGCCTCGTGAGATGCACACGTGCAGCACCTCGGCGTCTCCTCCTTCCTCGGACCAGCGAGTATGGTGGAGATAGATTGGATCTACAACACGGCGTGGTGTATATGGTGGAGAATTTACTGCAGGCTTCGCCTACAAATAGTCGGAGAGGAGAGGAGGTAGCAAGGCTGCTAGGGCTTGGAGGAAGGTGTGTAGTAGGGGAGGCGCACCACCCCTCTATATAGAGGGGACGGCCCTTGCCCTCCTCCAAGCCTATCTCTAGTTTAAACAATTTAAACTCTCCCTTATCTAGAAATCCTATCTCTAGTTTAAGCGATTTAAACTCTCCTTATCTAGAAATTCTATCGAGATTTAAGCGAGTCAAATCTCTATAGAATCGGCTGGGCCCTATGGGGCCTTGTGCCCCCAGCCCAATCTGGCAGGACACTCCCTCATAGGCCCATGCCCCTCCGGAAGGTGGGGCCACGTTGGTCCCCTTAGGAAGGTTCTAGAAGCTTCCGTACAATACCGATTAACTTGGAACAATTCGAACTCCAAAAATTGCCTTATATGAATCTTATTCTCGGACCATTAGAACATCTCGTGATATCCGGATCCCATCAGACTCGAACAAAATTCATAAACCAATTATCCAATCTATCCTAGCGTCGAGATCGTTAAGTGTGTGACCCTGGGTTCGAGAATATCTGAACATGATCTTCTATCAATAATCAACAGTGCAGGCACCCATATTGACTCCACACATTCATCGATGATCATATCGGATGAACCACGATGCCGAGATTCAATAAATCCCATATATATATTCCCTTCGTCTCGCGATATTTTACTTGCGAGATTCGATCGTCGATGCATCATACCTAGTTCAATCTCGTTCACAGCAAGTACTTTACTGTTCCGTAATCCAATATCACTTTGTGATTAACTCCTTAACCACATGCTTTGCGGTGTTGATATCGATTACGAGTGGGCCAAGTATATCTCTCCGACTTGGGAGGGACAAATTCCATCTCGATACATACAACCCAAGATACTTTCCGATCACACGAGAGACACCTTTATGATCACCCTCTCATAGGATGACGTTTGATGACCTCAAAGCTTTCTTAGGTGCAGGAGTTGCATTATCTCATGGTCTAAGGAATACAATATTTGACATAGGAAAAGCTTCGCAAAGATGAACACGATGAAGCGATCTAATTGCTTCGCTTAGTTTGAGTATGTCCTTCATATCATTCTCCCAATGATATGATCTCATTATCAATTGACAACTCATGTCTATGGTTGAAACCTTAACCATCATTGATCAATGAGCTAGTCCAGAGGCGTACTAGGGACACGGTGTTGTTTACAAACCACACAAGTATTAAAGTTTCCGCAATACAATTCTAGCATGGAATATAAACTTTATCATGAACAAGAATTATAATAATAACATCTTTATTATTGCCTCTAGGGCATAATTCCACGATCTCCCACTTGCACAAGAGTCAATAATCTAGTTTACATCGGCAACAATCTCACACCCATGGCAATCGAGGTGTTGATCATGTTTTACGTGGAAGAGGTTTAGTTAGTGGATCTGCGACATTCGGATCCGTATGTACTTCTAATCTTGATCTCCATCGCTATATAATCTCGGATTATATGAAACTTGCAGTTGATATGCTTGGTCTTTGGATGATATCTTGGTTCCTTAGCGAGTGCTATGGCGCCGATGTTGTCACACAATATCTCCGTGGGTCAATGCACTTGGAACCACGCCAAGCTCGATGATGAAGTTCGATCCAAACTCCTTCACTTGGCTTCTGCGGCAGACCATGTATTCCGCTTCTCTGTAGATCCGCGATCACGCTTTGCGACTTCTCCATCACAGCTCCTCCATTCAAAATATAAGCGTATCACATGCGAGATTTGGAATCATCCTTGTTTGTCAAAACTAGCGTCGACATAACCTTTTTACGACAAGTCGTTCATCACCCCATAGACTAAGAACATTTCTTTAGTTCTATTTAGGTACTTTAGGATGTTCTTCACGGCATCGATGTTCCACTCTGGATCACTTTGATATCGCTCTTCAAACTAAGAGCATTGGACACATCCGGTCTAGTACACGGCATGGCATACATGATGGAACCTATGGCGAGGCATAAGGCACTTTGCTCATAGCTTCCTATCATTTACCAGCTAGACACCGAGCCTTGCTCAATATCTTACGACAACATAGGCCTTGAACCTTTCTTTGCCTTATCCATTCGAACCTTTTCGAACTTTGTCTAGGTATGTACTCGCTTAAAGCTATCAGCGTCTTTGTCTATATCTATAGATCTTGATGCCCAATATATAGCAGCTTCACCTAGGTCTTTCATTGAAAAACACTTGTTCAAATAACTCTTCACATCGTTAAGCATGTTGATGTCATTTCCGATAATCAATATGTCATCCACATATAGTACCGAAACATCACGAGCTCCCACTCACTTTCTTGTAGATGCAAGCTTCATAGCAATTTGGAACAAATCCAAAGCTCTTGATTACTTGATCAAAGCGAAGGTTCCAACTCCGAGATGCTTGCTTGATCCATAAATGGAGCGCTGAAGTTTGCATACTTTATCGGCATCCTTAGGATTGACAAAACCTTGGGTTGCATCATATACAACTCTTCATCAATGTTACCATTGAGGAAGCGATCTTGACATCCATCGCCATATTTCATAATCATGAAACGCAACAATTGCTAATAAAATCCGAATGGACTTAAACATCGCTACGGGAGAGAAAGTCTCATCGTAGTCAACACCTTGAACTTGTCGAAAACCTTTTGTGACAAGCCGTGCTTTATAGACGGTAACATTACCATCCGCGTCCGTTTTCTTCTTGAATATCCATTTGCACTCAACGGCCTTTTGGTCGCTAGGAGGATCCACCAAAGTCCATACTTGGTTTTCTCTCATGGATCCGAATTCGGATTTCATGGCTTCCAGCCATTTCTCAGAGTCTGGGCTCATCATCGCTTCCTCATAGTTCGTAGGTTCATTGTCTTTTATTAACAAGATAGTCAAGACAGGGTTGCCGTACCACTCAGGAGGGGCACGCGACCTTGTCGACTGGCGTTCGATGGCGACATCGTCCAAGCTTCATGATCCTTGTCATTAGCTTCCTCTATTGTTAGTGCAGTGGCATGGAACAATTTCAGGTCTTGCGCTACTCTCCAATTCAAGAGAAGGTTCAATAACCTCGTCTAGCTCTACTTTCCTCCACTCACTTCTTTGAGGAAAACTCCTTCTCAAGAAAGGAACCGTTCTTCGACAAACACTTTGCCTTGGTTACGTGATAGAAGGTATACCCAATGGTTTCCTTAGGGTATCCTATGAAGACGCATTTCTCGCTTTGGGTTCGAGATTGTCGGCATCAACTTCTTGGCGTAAGCCGCATCCCCAAACTTTAAGAAAACAACTTAGGTTTAGCACCAAACCACGTTCATACGGTGTCATCTCAACGTTTAGATGGAGCCCTATTCAAAGTGAATGCAGCGGTTTCTAATGCATAACCCCAAAATGATAACGGCAAATCAGTAAGAGACATCATCGATCGGACCATATCTAATAGGGTTCGATTCCGGCGTTCAGACACACCATTGCGCTGTGGTGTTCCGGGTGGCGTGAGTTGCGAAACAATTCCGCTTGCTTTAAGATGCGTGAGAAAATCATAACTCAAATATTCGCCCCCACGATCGGATCGTAGAAACTTAATCTTTCTGTTACGATGGTTCTCCACTTCATTCTGAAATTCTTTGAACTTTTCAAACGTTTCAGATTTATGTTTCATTAAATAGATATACCCATATCTATTTAAGTCATCGGTAAAAGTGAGAATATAGCGATATCCACCGCGCGTCGAAACACTCATCGGTCCGCATACATCGGTATGTATGATTTCCAACAAGTCCGTTGCTCGCTCCATCATACCGGAAAACGGGGTTTTGATCATCTTGCCCATGAGGCATGGTTCGCATGTGTCAAATGATTCAAAATCAAGAGACTCCAAAAGTCCATCAAAATGGAGTTTCTTCATGCGCTTTACACCAATATGACCTGAGCAGCGATTACCACAAATAAGTAGTATTATCACTATCTACTTTACATCTCTTAGCCTCAATGTTATGGATGTGTGTTTCATCCCTTTCGAGATTTAGAAGAAATAAACCATTAACAAGAGGTGCATGACCATAAAAGATGTTACTCATATAAATAGAACAACCATTATTCTCCGATTTAAATGAATAACCGTCTTGCAATAAACACGATCGAAATAATGTTCATGCTCAACGCAGCACATAATAACACTTATTAAGGTTTAAAACTAATCCGAAGGTAAAACTAAGGAGGCGTGCAAGCGGCATCACATCAACTCTTGATCCGTTGCCAGCGCATCGTCACCTCATCCCTCGCAAGCCTATCTCAGTAGCTCTGTTTGAGTTACAAATATTAGCAACGAACCGGTATCAAATACCCGAGCACTACAATGAGGGCTAGTAAGGAAAACATCAATAACATGTATATCAAATATACCTTTGATGGTGCCATCCTTCTTGTCGCCAAGTACTTGGACGATTCGCTTCGATGACCCTTGTCCTTGCAATAGAAGCACTCGATTGTCGGCTTGGGACCAGACTTGAGCTTCTTCTCGTCAGGGAACGCAGCCTTGCCGCCTTTCTTGAAGGGCTTCTTTGCTCCTTACCTTTCTTAAAGGAGGGCTTGTTGACCATCAACACATGATTATCCTTCTTGATGTCCACTTCCGCAGCCTTGACTGCGAAGAGCTTGGTGATCGTGTCGGTGGAACCAATGATTATGAGTCACTACAAAACTTTTGTAGCTAGGAGGAGTGATTGCAGAACCTGTCAATCTTGAGCTCCTGGAATCGTGCATTCCGGTTGCTCAAGCGTTGAGTGTAGCTCGACATCTTTATGGCGTGCTCATTAACGGAACTCCTTCCTCCATCTTGCGTTAAAGAACTTCTCGGAGATCTCATATCTCTTAACGGGCCTGATGTCGAAACATGGTTTTCAGCTCCTCGAGAATCTCGAAGGGCAGGATACTCTTCAAAAAGATTTTGAAGCTCGGTTCCATAGCAAACAACATGGTGCTCTTAATCACACCATAATCATCTTTGCGGCCCGATAGACAGCTTTCTCATCGGTAAGCCTTGATTGCGGCGTGGGGGTCACCTAACGCTTTCCCAAGTACATAGTCCTTTTGTCATGCAGACGAATGATTCTTAGATTGCGGAACCAATTGGTGAAGTTAGACCCATTGTTCCTAAGCTTTTCTTTCTCAGCAAAAACGTTGAAGTTGAAGTTGGACTTGGCCATTGGATCTATAGTATTTGCAAGTACAATTTAGACTATGTTCATGATAAATAGTTCAACTTAATCAAATTACTAGATGAACTCCCACTAAATTCAACATCCCTCAACTTGTTTAGTGAACACGATCCAAATTCACCACACCTAATCCGATCATCACGAGAAGAGATGTGGTTTCAATGGTGGACAACGAAGTGTCGATCATATCATTCATATGACTCATGATTAACCTTTCGGTTCTTGTGTTCCGAGGCCATGTCTGTACATGCTAGGCTCGTCAAGTTAGACCCAAGTATTTCCGTGTGCAAAAGCGGCTTGCACCCGTTGTATGTGGCGTAGAGTCTATAGCACCCGATCATCACGTGATGCTTGGACACGACGAACTTTCATAGCAGTGCATACTTGGGGAGAACACAGTTTTATCTTGATCTTTAAGTGAGGAATCATCTTATAATGCTAACGTCATGATATAAGCATGATAAGATACATAAAAGGATAAACATCACATGCATATAACTTTATGTGACATGGTATAGCCAATCCTCACGCAATGATCTCCATCTTGTGCATTCCGGCATGATCTCCATCACTCCACCATGATTGCCTCCACCACGAATAGCAACTACAACTATTGCTAACTACTTAGCGATAACGTAAAGCTATTACATGGCGTATAAGAAGTTGACTCATGGTCATACACAATTATAAAGACAACCATATGGCTCCTGCCGGTTGTGTACTCATCGACATGCAAGTCGTGAAACATTACAAAACATGATCATCGCATACAATATACACATCACATCTTGGGCCATACCACATCACAGAAAACACTCCCTGAAAAAACAAGTTAGACGCCTCTACTTTATTGTTGCATGTTTTACGTGGCTTATGGGAGTAGATGCCAAGAACGATTCTTACCTACGGAAAGCCACAACGGTGATATTATGGTTGCCAAACTCCGGTGGTAATCCCATGACAACTATAGTGAGAGAAACTGACATCCACCAGCCGCATGTGTGGTACAAGCCACGTCAAGTCGAGGCCGGTCTCATGACGGCGTCGCGTAAGGTTGGCTGGACCGCTTCAATCTCACTATCCGCGTCATAAGAAGAACACAAACAAGAGGCTTGCAATAGAAAACATCAACGCCCGCAACAACCATGTTGCGTTCTACTCGTGAAACACATCTACGCATAGATCTAGCTCTGATACCCCTGAAGGGTTTCGCGGCATAGTAAATCAAAATTTTCTACGGAGCGAGCGAGGAAAGCCAAGATCTAATCTAGGAGATGCAAACAACGAGAGAGATTGGATTAGATCTTCATACCCTTGAAGATTCGCTGACAGCGTTAAATCCGGAGCGTGGGTGATGTAGTCGTGCTGCTTCTCCTCCTCGCGATCCGATCCGATCTAGCACCACAAGTGGCGGTGCCTCGTGAGATGCACGTGCAACACCTCGGCGTCTCCTCCTTCCTCGGACCAGCGAGTATGGTGGAGAGATAGATTGGATCTACAACACGGCGTGGTGTATATGGTGGAGAATTTCTGCTGGGGCTTCGCCTACTAAGCGATCGGGAGGAGAGAGGAAGGTAGCAAGCTGCTGGGGCTTGGAGGAAGGTGTGTAGTAGAGGGCACCACCCCTCTATATATAGAGGCGGCCAGCCCTTGCCCCTCCTCAAGCCTATCTCTAGTTTAAACAATTTAAACTCTCCTTATCTAGAAATCCTATCTCTAGTTTAAACGATTTAAACTCTCCCTTATCTAGAAATTCTATCCCGAGATTTAAGCGAGTCAAATCTCTCTAGAATCGGCTGGGCCCTATGGGCCTTTGCCCCTGGCCCAATGCGCCAGGACACTCCCTCATAGGCCCATGCCCCTCCCGTAGGTGGGGCCACGTTGGTCCCTTCCGGAAGGTTCTAGAAGCTTCGGTATAATACCGATTAACCCGAACAATTCCGAACTCCGAAAACTGCACCGCCTTATATGAATCTTATTCTCCGGACCATTACGGAACCTCTCGTGATATCCCGGATCCCATCGAGACTCGAAAAAAATTCATAAACCAATTATCCAATCTATCCTAGCGTCGATCGTTAAGTGTGTGACCTGCGGGTTCGAGAATATCGGACATGATCTTCTATCAATAATCAACAATGGTGCAGGCACCCATATTGACTCCCACATTCATCGATGATCATATCGGATGAACCACGATGCCGATTCAATCAATCCCATATATATATTCCCTTCGTCTCGCGATATTTTACTTGCGAGATTCGATCGTCGGTACCGTCATATCTAGTTCAATCTCGTTCACGAGAAGTACTTTACTGCTCCATAATCCGATATCACTTTGTGATTAACTCCTTAACCACATGCTTGCAAGCGGTGTTGATATCGATTACCGAGTGGGCCCAGTATATCTCTCCGACTTGGGAGGACAAATTCCATCTCGATACATACAACCCAATGATACTTTCCGATCACCGAGAGACACCTTTATGATCACCCTCTCATAGGATGACGTTTGATGACCTCAAAGCTTTCTTTCGGTGAGGAGTTGCATTATCTCATGGTCTAAGGAATACAATATTTGACATAGGAAAAGCTTGCAAAGATGAACACGATGAAGCGATCTAATTGCTTCGCTTAGTTTGGAGTCATCCTTCATATCATTCTCCCAATGATATGATCTCATTATCAATTGACAACTCATGTCTATGGTTAGGAAACCTTAACCATCATTGATCAATGAGCTAGTCCATAGAGGCGTACTAGGGACACGGTGTTGTTTACAAACCACACAAGTATTAAAGTTTCCGCTTAATACAATTCTAGCATGGAATATAAACTTTATCATGAACAAGAATTATAATAATAACATCTTTATTATTGCCTCTAGGGCATAATTCCAACACTAAGTACTTCGGACAGTTGCGCTTCCAGTGACCCTTGTCCTTGCAATAGAAGCACTCAGTGTCCAGCTTAGGTCCAGACTTGAGCTTCTTCTCAGCAGGGGCAACGCGCTTGCCGCCGCCTTTCTTGAAGGGCTTCTTGTAACTACCTCGGTGAATTACGCTCCTAGATACAGGCCTGGATGAGTGGTAGTGGTTGAAATAGTACGGTGGGGCCCCAAAAGCCACTCACTGGTAGTCCTTTCAGACGTCCCAACCACTACCCTCTCAACGGGACCTGTACGGGTGGCGTAATCGGCAGGCGAAGGGTTCAACTACGTACACAAGTGGGTATGTACGCAAGCCACCATACAAGAGTACATCAGAGCCATACCATCTAGAAAGAAAGGAAATATAGCAACGTCATACGGCAAGATTCAAATGACCTAGATAGATCTATATTTTAGGATACTTCCTCATACAACACACATCAGAGTATCATGCGGAAGCGGCAAAAAAAATCCGAGTACGGATAAGAAGCAAATCGGCATAAGATGCCATAGAAATAAGCACATCCCAACTACAGGTCTCACGGATCCCCGATTCCGGAATCTCTCTACCGAGCGATCGTTGCCCACATCTTGACTTCTTCCACCCGATGATCCGTCACCGTGAAGGTACATTCATCTGAATCAAGAATTTATCGTGTGAGACCCTAAGGGTACTCGGCAAGTCTTAATGCCTCTAAAGGGACACAACACAGGGTGGCAATTGCAGCGAAAGATAAACCCTAGCAGTTCTACGATAACGCTAACCATCCGCCTAACCAATGATAGACGGATGTCCGTGAATTAAGAACAACAGTTTTAATGGTAATCTCATCGATCCATCCTCCTCCTCGCTACCAAAAAGGCGGAATGACAACCCCCATCCGTTGGCAATTTTATTAACCATTCCATGAGTATTGCACTATTTACTAGTCAAGTTACTTAGTCGCTTAAGCGGTACTTTAGTTATGCTTGTCTATGATCAAGAAACTGTGCTCCAAGTCGTCCATATCCGCGGACACGGCTTTGAAAGTTTTACCCGGCGGGGTGCACCAATAGCAACACACTCGATCAACCTCGGAAAAACCAAATCAAAACCAACGAGGCTTTCACGGTGAACAATCACAGATTCAGAAATATTTCAGGGCCACCCTTAAGTAGATCCCGCGGAGATAGTCGACTCAGGACGGGCTCAAGGTTTGCGTCGATGCGTACGCGTCTGAACCCGAAAGTGTGGCTGGGCTTGTCGATACTGGCAAAACACTCGCTTACCTAAGCGATGCAGTGTGCTCGCACAATTTAAATACTGAAAGTAGCATGGCATAAGTACAAGATCGTAAATAAAACCTCAAACTAGTTTGTGGCCCCAAGAAATAGACGGAATCAAGCTCGGCTCGGGGGTCCCATATACCTCCGGATGTGGATAGCGATAAATCAAGGAACAGGAATCAAGTACTCGGGGTCTTACGGGACACAAGTGAGCAGGAAAAACCAAATAGCAGATATTGCTCACCGGTGCCACTTTCTTTAGTTATCCCAGAACTACTCAGGTTAAGTTGTTTAGGTACCTCATTATCCAACAAACGCTCACATACCCTACACATGCTGTTCTACGACTCGCATGGCTCAAACAACTCCTATAGTAGTGGCGCATGGGATAGAGGAACAAGCTTGGTGGGGTTTAAAAGTAAAGGCTATGCATACTTGGGATTCAATTTAATGCAATCGCGACTCAATGATGCAAGAATAAGATAGAGGCAATAGGTACTGTATGTATGCAAGCATGTGGAAGTGCTTGCCTGACAACTCAGTTGAAGCGAGGGACGGATCTGGGTAGTGCTCCTGGTTCTCTTGATATAACCACCTTTCGGTGTCTATCCGAGAACACCAAAACAAACAAGGCCAACATGAATATAGAGCACAAGCATATGAATAAGATGCGTCAAGCAAACAATCATGCCATGATGAATGATGCACAAGTTGCATGGCAATAAGTAGCATGGCATGGGTGAGGTGTGGAGGACAAGAAATAACATTTTAATGGGGATTTGGATCACATTTGTTGCCATAATAGTTGATGTTCACTATATTTTATATGATGCATGCTGCAATTGAAGTCAAGGATAGCATAAACAGAAAAGTCTCGTCGAGCTGATCATTTTAGGCATATCATTTGCTAAATTTGGAATTATAAAACAAAAGTTATTGATTATTTAAATTCTAGTGGCAATTAGTGTAATTTAAATAAACTTGGAATTTTAATTGTGCAAAAGGCAAATTGAAGGTCATATTTGGAATCCTCTCATTTTTCTGATATCCAAACATATATTATTTGTCAAATTTGGAATTACAAAGGAAAAGTTATTTAAAAATCTGAATTGAAAATTGAATTTGAAAAATTAGAAAAAGATTTGAGTTTAAAACAGAAACAGGCAATACTTTCTATACTCAGATTAACCTAGCCGCAGACGCTGCCAGGTGGGGTCCATTGACTCAAGACACACGCATACGGAAAAGTTTTGTCACCGCTGGTTGAGTTAGCCCTAGAGGATGACAGCGGGCAACCGACTTGAGCCTGTGACTGGCGACCAGGTGCCACGGCGCATGAGAGGCGGATTGAGCACCGAGAAGCGGGGGCTCTTTGGAAGTTTGCTTGGCGGTGGGCCAAAAGCATCTGCGGGTTAAGCGTAAAAACTAGCGGGTTCTGGCGCAAAAGGCCGTCTTGTTGATCTTCCTCGACGACCGATCGGCGTCTTGCGACCGAGGACAGCGGTACGCGGTGGGGCTTGAGACGACCTAAACCTTGGCAGCAGTGACCGCTGGGCTAGCGGGGGTTCTTTGCTAGGAGGTGGACGGGCCTAGGTAGGGTTTCTTGGCTGCGGTAGCAAAGGCGATCGTCGTGCACCGAGGGTGCACGAAATCGTCCGCGGACCTAGCGCTGAAGCGGGCGACCATGTCCAGGGGTTAGGAGCTCACCGAGGTGGCGTTGGCGTGGTCGATCGAGCAGGGCGGTAGATCGTCGGTGAAGGTGACGGACGGCTAGGGTTTCGGCTGGCGCGGCAGGTTCTGTGGCTCCGGTCCGCCTCCTCGACGGCGTGTCTGAGCGTGGTGTAGGGGCTCGTCTTGGTCTCTCGATCACCTCCCGACGTCCTTGTCGCCCTGAACGGTGTAATCAGGGGGCCGAGGGTTCTGGCGATGGCGTGCGATGGCGATGGAGAAGAGAGGAGAGAGAGGGCGCCTGGGTGGATCTGGGGTATCTGGGCGAGGCAGTGGGTGGATAGGGACGGAGAGGAGCGGGTGCCGGGGAGGAGTAGACTAAGCAGGAGGGGGCTTTGCGTGGAGGAGAGGAAGGTGGCCTCGGTGCCACCTTTTTCCCTCTCACGTGCTCGGCAAGGGGCCAGGGGGTTGCGTGGCAGAGCTGGGGGAGGGAGAGAGGCTGGCAGGTGGCCCTGGGGAACTCGTGGGCAGGTGGGCAGAGATCAGAGGGAAAAGGGAGAGGGACACGGCCGGCTTGTGCTAGGGTTTGTCCTCGATGGGTAGCTAGGTGGGCCAGGGTAGAGGGGGGCCAAGCTAGAGTAGGGAGAGAGGGTGGCGAGCTGGGGCAGGGTTTGGTGTGGCCAAGCTAGGAAGTAGGGAAGAGGAGGGTTAGTTAGGGTTTTGTTTAGGGTAGGTGTAGTTAGTGTTTTGGTTAGCTAGGATGGGGGTGGCATGGGGTAGATTTTAGGGTTTTAGCTAAGATGGGTAAGAAAGAGGTGGGGTGCTCCACTTGATCAAGCATGCTTCAAACCAGCCCTAACAAGATCAAGGCAAGAAAAAGAGGAAGAGGGAGAGAGAGATGATGGGGTGTTTCTCTTTGGTCCATGCATGCCCCAACAATGAACAAGCAAGGACCAAGAGAAGAGGTGGGTTTAGGTTTGGGCATGCCACATTAGCACATGTGTGTGCATGGAGCATGGGGATAGGGGTTTAGCTAAAGGGGAGAAGAGAGGTAGATGATTTGATGAAGAAACGACAAGCCCAAAACAAGATTTAAGCAAAGGCAAAGATGATCCACTTAGAATTCAAGTAAAAACCAAATACTAGCAAAGGTGGCACTTGCATGGCCCATGCAAAATAATTAATGCCAAAATTTATCCTTGTGAAAACAATAATTTTAACATGGCATTATTCATATGCATTCCCAAAAGGTGGCCAAGGCCAAGCAAAGATTAGGGGTGTAATCCAAACAACCAATCATGAGCTAGCGATAAATCAACAAAATGCCAAGCTCAGATTAGTTGGATGGTGGAATTACAAGGTGGTGAAAGAAAAGGTGGTGGAGTCAATAAGAGAGATGCCCTCAACTCAACTTGGGCATTTAACAATATATCAAGAACCAAATACAATATCAAGAGGCAACTACAATTAATCATGCACATGAGATAAGAACCAAACAAGAAAGGGTTTTATATGATGCTCAAATGCAAGGTGATATGATGACATGAGCATGATATGAATGATGATGCAACAATTATATGTTGGAAGTGGCCCATTTTATTATTATAACATGTAGCATTACAGGTGTTAGACAACTGGGATGCTACAACTCTCCCCCACTAAACAGGAATCTCGCCCCGAGATTCTAGGAAGAAGAAGAAGATACAAAGAGAGAAGGATGGTTGGCACGGAGTTCATCTTCACGCCCCATGTGGCTTCATCAATGTAATGGTGTGACCACTTGCACCTTGCAAAACTTGATGGACTTGTTGCGTCCTTCGCTCTGCGGTCTCAAGGATTTTGGTGGGGTGTTCTTGATAAGACAGATCTTCTTGGAGGTCGATTAGCTCATGATCCACGGTCTTGCCGGATCTTTGAAGCACTTCTTGAGCTGAGAGATGTGGAAAACATCATGGACTTTGAGTTTTTCCTAAGCTCTAGTGCATAAGCAACTTCTCCTCTTCTACCACGTATCTTGAAAGGACCGATGTATCTAGGAGCCAACTTTCCTTTGATACCAAGCGGTGTGTTCCTCTCATGGGAGTGACACGAAGGTAGACGAGATCACCAGGGCATATACCATATCTGTGCTTCTGTCATAGTTGCTCTTCCGACGACTTTGAGCAATCTTCGAGTTCTCCAATGATATGCACCTTCTCCTCGCTTGAGTTACAATGTCGTGGCCAAACCAGATTCTTTCTCCGCACCGACCAACCAATCGGAGTTCGCATTTGCGACCATAGAGAGCCTCGAATGGTGCCATCTTCGACTCTTAAGGAAGTTATTGTAGGAGAATTCAGCATAAGGAAGGCATTCCTCCCACTTCATGCCAAAAGAGATTACGCAAGCTCTAAGCATATCCTCCGTAATCGATTGATCCTCTCCACTTGTCCTTGCGATCGAGGGTGGTAAGCGTCTTGAAGTTCAACTTTGTTCCCAAAGCTTTTGGAAACTCTCCGAACTTTGAGGTAAAGATGCTCCCACGGTCGAACTGATTTCGGTGGAACCCCATACAAAGAGACAATTGTTGATATAGAGCTCAGCCAATGAATTCCAGAAATTGTTTCTTTGATCGGGAAGAAATGAGCCACTTTAGAAAGCTGTCGATGACAACAAAATTGCATTGTTGCTTCTGCGACCTTGGAAAGCCAAAGGATGAAGTCCATCTCTACTTTTTCCCATTTCCATTCCGGAGGTTTCAAAGGCTGTAGAAGACCAAATGGTTTCGATGGACAGCCTTCACCCTACGCAGACATCATTCTCGAGACATACTTGGCAATACCGCTTCAACCAGTGCCACCAGATTGTGTTTTCAAGTCCATGTACATCTTTGTGCCGCCAGGATGGATAGAAAGAACCGAATCATGTGCCTCCTTGAGAACTTGGTCTCTCGCACGGGTAGTTTGGAACAAACATCCGTGTTCAAAGAAGAGCGTGCCTTGATCATCAACGTGGAAGGACTCATACTGGAAGGTCAAGCTTAGAGATGAGCTTTTTGTGCGGATCACCAAGTCGACGAGAGCGAATCTGTTCTTCCAAGAGAGGAGTAGCTGAAGGTTCGGAGATGCCCTTGTTCCACAATCTCGTGTTGAGTGACGGAATTCCTCGCACAAGAGAGGCTATTGCTCTTCCACCATGAGGTTGTTGACATAAGCTTTACGGCTAAGCGCATCTGCCATGACGTTTGCTTTTCCTGGAGTGTAGTTGATGGTCACATCAAAGTCATTGATTGCTTCGATCCATCTCCTCTGCCGAAGGTTGAGATCCGGTTGAGTGAAGATATACTTCAAACTCTTGTGGTCCGAGAAGATCTCACAACGGTTACCAAGCAAGTAGTGCCTCCATAGCTTCAAAGCAAAGACAACTGCTGCTAGCTCGAGGTCATGTGTGGGATAGTTGATTTCATGCGTCTTCAACTGACGAGAGGCATAAGCAACCACCTGTCTCTCTTGCATAAGAACCGCACCCAATCCTTGCAAGGAGGCGTCACAGAATATCTGGAAAGGCTTAGATGTATCCGGAGGAACCAAGACTGGTGTGGAAGTGAGCTTCTCTTTGAGTGTCTCAAAACTTTCTTGACAAGCAGGAGTCCACAGGTACTTCTTGCCTTTCTTGAGAAGATCGGTAAGAGGCTTTGCTATCTTCGAGAAGTTCTGAACAAAGCGACGGCAATAGCTAGCCAAGCCGAGAAAACTCCGCACTTCCTTGACATTAGCAGGAGGAAGCCATTCAACTATTGTCTTCACGGTTTCGGGTTGATCAATGCCCTTTGGCGAGATAACATGACCGGTATGTTACTTCGTGCAGCCAAAACTCACACTTAGAGAACTTTGCATACAAGCGGTTCTCACGAAGCTTGTTCAGGACACACCGCAGGTGTTCTTCATGCTCCTCCTTAGACTTGGAATAAACCAGAATGTCATCCAGATATACCACCACAAACTTATCAAGGTACTCCATGAAAACGGAGTTCATCAGCCTCGAGAAGGTAGCAGGTGCGTTGGTGAGACCGAAAGACATGACCGTGTACTCATACAGGCCATAGCGGGTTGTGAAAGCTGTCTTGGGCACATCTTCTTTGCGAATTTTGATTTGGTGATAACCACTTCTCAAATCCAGCTTAGAGAACACCACAGCTCCTGCTAGCTGGTCAAAAAGATCATTTATCCGTGGGAGAGGATATTTGTTCTTGATGGTTTTAGCATTGAGTGCCCGGTATTTAACACATAGCCTATCGGTTCTGTCACGCTTCTTCACAAAGATTGTTGGGCTACCCCAAGAAGAAGTGCTATGTTGAATGAAACCCAATTTTTCTTGTTCATCAAGTTGTCGTTTGAGTTCAGCCAACTCAGAAGGACCCATTTTATATGGCCTCTTGGAGATAGGAGCCGTTCCAGGTTCAAGCTCAATCACGAATTCAACCTCGCGATCCGGAGGCATACCCGGCAACTCTTCAGGAAAAACATCTGGGAACTCACAGACCACTGGTACCCTCTGAATAGCTTCCATAGCATCATCATTCAGAGCCGCCAAGGAATAGAGCTGGACAGCAGGAGTCAGACTTGGAGAAAAGACTATATGGCCTTCAGGAATCTTCAGAGACACCGAAGCGTTAGACAATCAATCACAGCTGCATTTGCTGTCAACCAATCCATGCCCAAGATGACATCAATGTCAGAGTTTCCCAGAAGAATTAAAGAAGCCAAGAATGAAGAACCACCAATCTCAATCTGATTGCCATGACTGATCTTAGAAGCTGCCATCTTCTCTCCAGGAGAAAGGACCATTAACTTCTTTTGAAGAGGGACCAAGTGTAACTCATTCTCATTTGCAAACTTGTGAGACACAAAAGAATGCGATGCACCAGAATCAAAGAGAACTCGTGCAGGGACTGAGTTAACTGAAAGCATACCCATTACAACTCAGTGCGAGCTCGGCTTTGGAGGCGTTGGCCGATTTGCGAACAACCGAGACCGGGCTTAGTGTTGATGTTGAGAGCCCGGCGGTGGTGCCTGACCGAAGGAGAGCTTGTTGCAGATCTTGGCGGGGTGGAGGAGAGCTTTGTTCTTCATTGGGCAGTTCAGTTGGGATGTCCATGATCTCCACATGTGAAACAAGCACCATGAGGGCGTGGGCGAGTAGCTGGGGACTCCGCCAGCGCTCGAGGTAGTGGTGGTTGTAGCCCACAGGAGCCGATGGTGAAGTTTGGTGGCCTTGGCGAAACTTGCAGGTCTTGGTGGGCCGGGAGGCGGCGGTGGGGTGTTAGGAACCCGCACACGCCCGCTTAGAAGGAGCTGCCATAAGCTGCGAGCTTGATGCATCCTGTTGTGTTTCTTGGACTCTTCAAACATTTGCACCTTGCCTCCTCTTGCGGTCTTGTGTCTTTGTAGTTCAGGAAGGTTGCGGTCTTGCATGTGTGATTGCATACTTGATCGACATTGAGCCCTTGCACGAACCTTTTACCTTCTTCTTGTCATCAGATACCTCATCACCACCATAACGGGACAGATTCATGAAGTTCTGATATAGGTGTTGACGTTATCATTTCCACCTTGAGGTTGAGGAAAGCCTCCTTCATCCTTTCCATCACAATCTCGAGAGCGCTCTTTGAAAGCTGCGGTGAACCTCTCCCAAGTAGCTGGAACCCGGTCAGCTTGCCTTCAAGTAGTTCTCCCACCAAAGAGCTGCATCTCCCTTGAGAAGGTGGGTAGCACTTGACCCACTGATGCGGAACATCGGCGGTCTCGAGCAACCTTGAGATCTCACGCAGCCAATCATCCGCGTCCGAGGTCGGTCGAAACATCAAGCGACGAGGTTGAACTTGAGGAAGCTCTTGATGTCTCCACGCTTGGGAGGTGGAGGAAGTGGAGCAAACTCATTCCTTCTGACGCTCTCCTCAAAGCACTGCTGGTTCTCTTGCATTGCCGCCAAAGCATTAGCTATGTTTGACAGCGCGGAGCCCAGTTCCGGAGGGATGTCCTCTTCGGTACGGCGTGGTGGAGCCATCCTGTCATTGATATAAAACTCAAGTCAGTACTATAATGGAGAATGATAATAATCCAAAATAGTACCAAGATGGAATTAACCAAGATTAAAGGATACAATTACTGAGATGATATGAAAATATCAGCAAAGTTCATAGCACCTAAAAGATATTAAGCATATCGCACATGACGAAAAGGAGTGTGGTACAAATATATCAAAGAAAAATTTTCCACAAATTTCGGCATTAAAATGCCAATAGATGCATAAAATTACTTAACGAATCAAGATTAGTGACTCTACCGATTCAATATACAAAAGCGAATGATAAAAGTAGTGGTATGGTCGCGACTCCATCCGCACTCAAATCATTACTCCGCACATGAACAAGTGGAACACATATCCTAACCCCTTCTTCTCACAGCTGAAACCTAAAGATTGGTAACTACGAGCGAACACCCCAAACAAGATAGCGTCGGATACCAAGAGGAAGATAGATTGCGTCGGTTTGCAAAAGCCTGTCGGTATGGAATGTACCAACAGTTGATAACCAAAAGGCGAGATAAGATAACAACTTGGATGCAACAGTAGACAAGGGATTACACACACACACACAACCTATGGTACTCGGAAACCCGAACACGTGAATCCTAGTTTGAACTTTGAGAAGAGAATTGAAAGCGTTGCACTTCCTTACGAGAAAAGGGTGGGTGGGAGGTAAGAAGAAAAGTGGAAGCAGTCCTACTCTCGCGTTTTGTTTTCCCTAATATACATAACTACCAAAATATTTGCTAGACTGACAACGACCGTTTGGCTGAAACCCTGAAGGTCGGGATGGCTCTGATACCAAGTGTAACTACCTCGGTGAATTACGCTCCTAGATACAGGCCTGGATGAGTGGTAGTGGTTGAAATAGTGCTGGGGCCCCAAAGCCACTCCTTTGGTAGTCCTTTAGGCGTCCCAACCACTACCCTCTCCACGGGACTGTCGGGTGGCGTGTCGGCGGCGAAGGATCAACTACGTACACAAGTGGGTATGTCGCAAGCCACCATACAAGAGTACATCGAGCCATACCATCTAGAAAGAAAGGAAATATAGCAACGCCATACGGCAAGATTCAAATGACCTAGATAGATCTATATTTTAGGATACTTCCTCATACAACACACATCGGTATCATGCGGGCGGCAAACAAAATCCGAGTACGGATAAGAAGCAAATCGGCATAAGATGCCATAGAAATAAGCACATCCCAACTCTGGTCTCACGGATCCCGTTCCGGAATCTCTACACCGAGCGATCGTTGCCCACATCTTGGCTTCTTCCACCCGAGATCCGTCCGTGAAGGTACCATTCATCTGAATCAAGAATTTATCGTGTGAGACCCTAAGAATTTTCAGCAAGTCTTAATGCCTCTAAAGGGGACACAACCGGGTGACGCAATTGAAGCGAAAGATAAACCCTAGCAGTTCTACAGATAACGCTAACCATCCGCCTAACCAATGATGAGCGGATGTCCGTGAATTAAGAACAACAGTTTTAATGGTAATCTCATCGGATCCATCCTCCTCCTTACCAACAAGGAAGCGGACGAACAACCCCATCCGTTGGCAATTTTATTAACCATTCCATGAGTATTGCACTATTTACTAGTCAAGTTACTTAGTCGGTTAAAGCGGTACTTTAGTTATGCTTGTCTATGATCAAGAAACGTGCTCCAAGTCGTCCATATCCGCGGACACGGCTTTCGAAAGTTTTACCCGGCGGGGTGCACCAATAGCAACACACGCCGATCAACCTCGGAAAAACCAAATCAAAACCCAACGAGGCTTTCACGGTGAACAATCACAGATTCAGAAATATTTGAGGGGCCACCCTTAAGTAGATCCATAGCGGAGATAGCTGACTCGAGACGGGCTCAAGGTTTTGCGTCGGTGGTAAGAGTTGGGAACCCGAAAGTGTGGCTGGGCTTGTCGATACCGCGAAAACACTCCGCTTACCTAAACAGTACAGTGTGCTCCTCGCACAATTTAAATACAGAAAGTAGCATGGCATAAGTACAAGATCGTAAATAAAACCTCAAACTAGTTTGTGGCCCCAAGAAATAGACGGAATCAAGCTCTGGCTCAGGGGGGTCCCATATACCTCCCGGATGTGGATAGCGCGATAAATCAAGGAACAGGAATCAAGTACTCGGGGTCTTACGGGACACAAGTGAGCAGGAAAAACCAAATAGCAGATGTTGCTCACCGGTGCCACTTTCTTTAGTTATCCCAGAACTACTCAGGTTAAGTTGTTTAGGTACCTCATTATCCAACAGACGCTCACATACCCTACACATGCTGTTCTACGACTCGCATGGCTCAAACAACTCCTATAGTAGTGGCGCATGGGATAGAGGAACAAGCTTGGTGGGGTTTAAGAGTAAAGGCTATGCATACTTGGGATTCAATTTAATGCAATCGCGACTCAATGATGCAAGAATAAGATAGAGGCAATAGGTACTGTATGTATGCAAGCATGTGGAAGTGCTTGCCTGACAACTCAGTTGAAGCGAGGGACGGATGGGTAGTGCTCTGGTTCTCTTGATATAACCACCCGGTGTCTATCCGAGAAAAACCAAACAAACAAGGCCAACATGAATATAGAGCACAAGCATATGAATAAGATGCGTCAAGCAAACAATCATGCCATGATGAATGATGCACAAGTTGCATGGCAATAAGTAGCATGGCATGGGTGAGGTGTGGAGGACAAGAAATAACATTTTAATGGGGATTTGGATCACATTTGTTGCCATAATAGTTGATGTTCACTATATTTTTATATGATGCATGCTGCAATTGAAGTCAAGGATAGCATAAACAGAAAAGTCTCGTCGAGCTGATCATTTTAGGCATATCATTTGCTAAATTTGGAATTATAAAACAAAAGTTATTGATTATTTAAATTCTAGTGGCAATTAGTGTAATTTAAATAAACTTGGAATTTTAATTGTGCAAAAGGCAAATTGAAGGTCATATTTGTAATCCTCTCATTTTTCTGATATCCAAACATATATTATTTGTCAAATTTGGAATTACAAAGGAAAAGTTATTTAAAAATCTGAATTGAAAATTGAATTTGAAAAATTAGAAAAAGATTTGAGTTTAAAACAGAAACAGGCAATACTTTCTATACTCAGATTAACCTAGCCGCAGACGCTGTCAGGTGGGGTCCTGTTACGACTCAGCACACGCCAAGACGGAAAAGTTTTGTCACCGCTGGTTGAGTTAGCCCTAGAGGATGACAGGTGGGGCAACCGACTTCGCAGGCCCACGCGACAGCGGGCGACCCAGAGGGTGCCACGCGGCGCAGCGAGGGAGCGCGGATTGAGCTCCGAGAAGCGGGGGGCTCTTTTGGAAGTGTGCTCGGCGACTGACCGGTGGGCCAAAACGTACCGCGGGTTAAGCGTAAAAACTAGCAGGGGGTTACGCGCAACAAGGCCGCCGTACTGTTGATCTTCCTCTGACGACCGATCGGGCCGTGCGCGACCGAGGACAGCGCGCCGCGGTGGGGCTTCGAACGCGCGACCTGGCATCGCCAGTATGACCGCTGGGCTAGGCGGGGTTCTTGCTAGGAGGAGGTGGGCAGGGCCTAGGTAGGGTTTGAAGCGGCGGTAGCAAGGCTCGTCGGTTACCGAGGGTGCGACGAATCGTCCGCGGACCTAGCGCTAAGCGGCGGCGACCATGTCCAGGTTAGGAGCTCACCGGTGGCGTTGGCGTGGTCGGATCGAGCGAGGGCGGTAGATCGTCGGTGAAAGCGAGCGGGCCGGGCTAGGGTTTCGGCTCGGGCGCGGTTCTGGTGGCTCGGTCGTCTCCTCCTCGGCCAGGTCTGAGCGTGGTGTAGGCTCGTCTTGGTCTCGATCACCTCCCGACGTGCTTGTCTGCAGGCAGTGTAGTCGTGAGGGGCGAGGTTGCCGCGATGGCGTGGCGGTGGCGATGGAGAAGAGAGGAGAGGAGAGGCGCCTGGGTGGATCTGGGGTATCCGGGCGGAGTGGGTGGATAGGGACGAGAGGGAGCGGGTGCCGTGGGGAGTAGATAAGGACGGCAGGAGGGGCTTTGCGTGGAGGAGAAGGTGGCCTCGGTGCCACCTTTTCCCTCTCACGTGCTCGGCAAGGCAGGGGTTGCGGCAGCGGAGGGAGAGAGGTCAGCTGGTGGCCCAGGGAACTCGTGGGCAGGTGGGGCAGATCGGAGGAAAGGGAGAGGGACACGGCCGGCTGGTGCTAGGGTTTGTCCTCGATGGGTAGCTAGGTGGGCCAGGGTAGAGGGGGGCCAAGCTAGAGTAGGGAGAGAGGGTGGCGAGCTGGGGCAGGGTTTGGTGTGGCCAAGCTAGGAAGTAGGGAAGAGGAGGGTTAGTTAGGGTTTTGTTTAGGGTAGGTGTAGTTAGTGTTTTGGTTAGCTAGGATGGGGGTGGCATGGGGTAGATTTTAGGGTTTTAGCTAAGATGGGTAAGAAAGAGGTGGGGTGCTCCACTTGATCAAGCATGCTTCAAACCAGCCCTAACAAGATCAAGGCAAGAAAAAGAGGAAGAGGGAGAGAGAGATGATCATGTGATGATGGGGTGTTTCTCTTTGGTCCATGCATGCCCCAACAATGACCAAGCAAGGACCAAGAGAAGAGGTGGGTTTAGGTTTGGGCATGCCACATTAGCACATGTGTGTGCATGGAGCATGGGGATAGGGGTTTAGCTAAAGGGGAGAAGAGAGGTAGATGATTTGATGAAGAAACGACAAGCCCAAAACAAGATTTAAGCAAAGGCAAAGATGATCCACTTAGAATTCAAGTAAAAACCAAATACTAGCAAAGGTGGCACTTGCATGGCCCATGCAAAATAATTAATGCCAAAATTTATCCTTGTGAAAACAATAATTTTAACATGGCATTATTCATATGCATTCCCAAAAGGTGGCCAAGGCCAAGCAAAGATTAGGGGTGTAATCCAAACAACCAATCATGAGCTAGAGATAAATCAACAAAATGCCAAGCTCAGATTAGTTGGATGGTGGAATTACAAGGTGGTGAAAGAAAAGGTGGTGGAGTCAATAAGAGAGATGCCCTCAACTCAACTTGGGCATTTAACAATATATCAAGAACCAAATACAATATCAAGAGGCAACTACAATTAATCATGCACATGAGATAAGAACCAAACAAGAAAGGGTTTTATATGATGCTCAAATGCAAGGTGATATGATGACATGAGCATGATATGAATGATGATGCAACAATTATATGTTGGAAGTGGCCCATTTTATTATTATAACATGTAGCATTACAGGTGTTAGACAACTGGGATGCTACACTTCTTTGCACCCTTACCTTTCTTAAAGCTGGGGGCCTTGTTGACCATCAACACATGATTATCCTTTTTGATGTCCACCTCCGCAGCTTTCATCTTAGCGAAGAGCTCGGTGATCGTATCAGTGGAGCCAATCTGATTATGAGTCACTACAAAACTTTTGTAGCTGGGAGGGAGTGATTGCAGAACCCTGTCAATCTTGATCTCCTCTGGAATCTTGCAGTCCATTTGCTCAAGGCGTTGAGTGTAGCCCGACATCTTTATGGCATGCTCACTAACGGAACTCCTTTACTCCATCTTGCAGTTAAAGAATTTCTCAAAGATCTCATTTCTCTCAGAATGGGCCTGAGTCTGAAACATAGTTTTCAGCTCCTCAAGAATCTCAAAGGGCCCGGGATAATCTTTAAAACGATTTTGAAGGTCCGATTCCATAGCAAACAACATGGTGCTCTTAATCACACCGTAATCATCTTTCTTGCCGGTGATAAACAGCTTTCTCATCGGTAGGCGCATCTACTAGGGCGTCACCTAGCGCATTCTCAAGGACATAGTCCTTTTGTCCGCCAGAGAGAATGATTCAGTTAGAACAGTTGGTGAAGTTAGACCCATTGTTCTTAAGCTTTTCTTTCTCAGCAAAAACGTTGAAGTTGAAGTTGGACTTAGCCATTTGATCTACAATATTTGCAAGTACAAATTAGACTATGTTCATGATAACTAGTTCAACTTAATCAAATTACTAGATGAACTCCCACTAAATTCAACATCCCTCAAGTTGTTTAGTGAACATGATCCAAATTCACCACACCTAATCCGATCTTCACGAGAAGAGATGTGGCTTCAATGGTGGACAACGAAGTGTCGATCCTATCATTCATATGACTCATGCTTAACCTTTCGGTTCATGTGTTCCGAGGCCATGTTTGTACATGCTAGGCTCGTCAAGTCAAACACAAGTATTTCCGCTTGTGCAAAACTGGCTTGCACCCGTTGTATGTGAACGTAGAGTTTATAGCACCCGATCATCACGTGATGCTTGAACACGACGAACTTTCGCAATGGTGCATACATGGGGAGTACACAGTTTTATCTTGATCTTTAAGTGAGGAATCATCTTATAATGCTACCGTCGCGATCTAAGCATAATAAGATACATAAAAGGATAGACATCACATGCATATAACTTTATGTGACATGGTATAACCAATCTTCGCGCAATGATCTCCATCTTGTGCGTGCCGGCATGATCTCCATCACTCCACCATGATTGCCTCCACCACGAATAGCAACTAAAACTATTGCTAACTACTTAGCGATAAAGTAAAGCTATTACATGGCGTATAAGAAGTTGACACACAGGTCATACATAATTATAAAGACAACTATATGGCTCCTGCCGGTTGTGTACTCATCGACATGCAAGTCGTGAAACATTACAAAACATGATCATCGCATACAACATACACATCACATCTTGGGCCATACCATATCACAGAAAACACTCCCTGCAAAAACAAGTTAGACGCCTCTACTTTGTTGTTGCATGTTTTACGTGGCTTATGGGAGTAGCAAGCTAAGAACGATTATTACCTACGGAAAGCCGCAACGGTGAAATTATGGTTGCCAAACTCCGGTGTAAATCCCATGACAATTATAGTGAGAGAAACTGGCATCCACCAGCCGCATGTGTGGAACAAGACACACGTCAAGTGCGAAGCCGGTCTCGCGAACGAGGTCGCATAAGGTTGGCCTGGACCGCTTTGATCTCACTATCCCGCGTCATAAGAAGTACACAAACAAGAGGCTTGCAACAGAAAACATCAACGCCCGCAACAACCATGTTGCGTTCTACTCGTGAAACACATCTACGCATAGATCTAGCTCTGATACCACTGAAGGGTTTTGCAGCATAGTAAATCAAAAAAATTCTACGGATGCGAACGGGAAAGCCAAGATCTAATCTAGGAGATGCAAACAACGAGGGGGAATAGATGAGATCTTCATACCCTTGAAGATTCGCACAGCGGAACGTTCGACGGAACGTGGGTGATGTAGTCGTACTCGCTTCTCCTCCTCACGATCCGATCCGATCTAACACCGCAAGTGGCGATGCCTCCGAGAGATGCACACGTGCGGCACCTCGACGTCTCCTCCTTCCTCGGTCCAGCAAGTATGGTGGAGAGACGGATTGGATCTACAACGGTGCGGTGCAAGTGGTGGAGTTTGGCAGGGGCTTCGCCTACACGCAATCGGGAGAGAGAGAGGAGGGCAGCAGGGCGGCTAGGGCTTGAGGAGGAGGTGTGGGAGGGGGTGCGCCCCAGCCCTCTTTATATAGAGGGGTGGGCGGCCAGCCCTTGCCCCTACCCCAAGCCCTAGGGCCGGCGGCCAAGGAGGAAGGAGTGGGGGGCAAGTTCCCCCCCCCCCCTTCTAGAAGCTCCCCTAGGGTTTCCCTCGGGTTTGGCGGGCTGGGCCCTCTGGGGCCTTGTGCCCCGGCCCAATCTTGACAGGCACTCCCTCATAGGCCCATGCCCCTCCCTGCAGGTGGGGCCACGTTGGTCCCCTTGGAAGGTTCTAGAAGCTTCCGTGCAATACCGATTAACAAAACAATTAGAACTCCAAAACTGCATTGCCTTATATGAATTTTATTCTCCGGACCATTCCGGAACCTCTCGTGACGTCCTGGATCTCATCCGAGACTCCAAACAAAAACTCATAAATGAATTATCCAATCTATCCTAGCGTCGAGACACGTTAAGTGTGTGACCCTTCGGGTTCGAGAATATGCAGACATGATCTTATATCAATAATCAACAGCGGGGTCTGGAAACCCATATTGACTCCCACACATTCATCGGTGATCATATCGGATGAACCATGATGCCAGGATTCAATCAATCCCATATATATATTCCCTTCGTCTCGCGATATTTTACTTGCCTGAGATTTGATCGTCGGTACCGTCATACCTAGTTCAATCTCGTTCACAGCAAGTACTTTACTCGTTTCGTAATCCTATATCACTTTGTGATTAACTCCTTAACCACATGCTTTCAAGCGGTGTTGATATCGATTACTGAGTGGGCCCGAAGTATATCTCTCCGACTTGGGAGGGACAAATCCCATCTCGATACATACAACCCAACAGGTACTTTCCGATCACCTAAGAGACACCTTTATGATCACCCTCTCATAGGATGAAGTTTGATGACCTCAAAGCTTTCTTCCGATACTAGGGACTTGTATTATCTCATGGTCTAAGGAATACAATATTTGACATAAGAAAAGCTTCGCAAAGATGAACACGATGACACGATCTAATTGCTCGCTTAGTTTGGATGCATCCATCATATCATTCTCCCAATGATATGATCTCATTATTAATCGACAACTCATGTATATAGTTAGGAAACCTTAACCATCATTAATCAATGAGCTAGTCCATAGAGGCATACTAGGGACACGGTGTTGTTCACAAACCACACAAGTATTAAAGTTTCCGCTTAATACAATTCTAGCATGGAATATAAACTTTATCATGAACAAGAATTATAATAATAACATCTTTATTATTGCCTCTAGGGCATAATTCCAACAAGATCAACCCTGATTTCACCGAAACAGGGAGTTCCCCCATAATAATTAAATTCCAAAACCTTCATTTTTAGGTGACAACGCATATCTATGAAGGGGGTCACACTTGGGAACCAGGTTTTTGGATATTTCAACATTCCACCACACTTTAATATACATTATAGGGTCACATACAAGTTTTGGAGGTGTTCCTATACCCGAAGCACTTCTTCCTACGAAACCCTGATCCCTGGGCCTCGAATCGTCTACCCCCTAGATGTTGTTCTGACAAGGGTAGTCTGGTGAACTTTTCTCACTGTTTGTGCTTGGTTAGGTCATATGATAATTCCAAACCATGTTTGGGCACAAGTTGTGACAAGATCAACCCCGCTTTCACCAAAACAGGGAGTTTCCCCATAATAATTAAATTCCAGAACCTTCGTTTTTAGGTGACAGTGCATGTTTGTGAAGGAGGCCACACTTGGGAACCAGGTTTTGGACATTTCAACATTCCGCCATACTTTAATACACATGCTAGGGTCACATGCAAGTTTTGTAGGTGTTCCGAGGTCCGGAAGTGCTTCTTACTACGAAACCCTGATCCATGGGCTCCAGATTGTCTACCCCCTAGATGTTCTTCTGACAGGGGTAGCCCACTGGACTTTTCTCTTGGTTTGTGCTGGGTTAGGTCATAGTATAATTCCAAACCATGTTATGGCGCAGGTTGTGACAAGATCAATACTGAATCTCTTTAGTATACCTGTCAATCCCATGATAAGGTCAGGGTTTATGGTTTCACCAAAACGGGGAGTCCCCCATAATAATTAAATTCCAGAACCTTCATTTTTAGGTGCCATGGCATATCTATTAAGGGGGTCACACTTGGGAACTAGGTTTTGGACATTTCAACATTCCACCACACTTTAATACACATTTTAGGGTCACATTCAAGTTTTGGAGATGTTTCGACGCCCCAGAGCGCTTCTTTCTACGAAACCATGAGCCATGGGTCCCCGATCGTCTACCCCCCATAGATGTTCTTCAGACAGAGGTAGCACGGTGAACTTTTCTATTGGTTTGTGCTTGGTTAGGTCATAGGATAATTCCAAACCATGTTTAGGCACAGGTTGTGACAAGAACAACCCTGGTTTCACAGAAACGGGGAGTTCCCCCATAATAATTAAATTCCCAAACCTTCGTTTTTAGGTGACAATGCATGTCTGCGAAGGGGTCACACTTGGGAACCGGGTTTTGGACATTTCAACATTCCACCACACTTTAATACACGTTCTAGGGTCACATGAAAGTTTTGGAGGGTTTTCGATGCCCTGAAGCGCTTCTTCCTACGAAATCATGATCCCTCGGCCCGCATCATCTACCCCCAAATGTTCTTCTGACATGGGTAGCCCGATGGACTTTTCTCTTGGTTTCTGCTTGGTTAGGTCATAGGTTAATTACAAACCATGTTTGGTCATAGGTTGTGACAAGATCAACCCCGGTTTCACCAAAACAGGGAGTTCCCTTATAATAATTAAATTCTAGAACCTTTGTTTTTAGGTGCCATCGCATGTCTGCGAAGGGGGTCACACTTGGGAACCAGGTTTTGGACATTTCAAAATTCCACCACACTTTAATACACATGCTAGGTATACATGAAAGTTCTGGAGGTGTTCCGATGCTCCAAAGCGCTTCTTCCTACGAAACCCTGATACTAGGCCCCGGATGATCTACCCCCTAGATGTTCTTCCGATAGGGGTAGCCCAATGGACTTTTCTCTTGGTTTGTGCTTGGTTAGTTCATAGGATAATTCTAAACCATGTTTGGGCATAGGTTGTGACAAGATCAACCCTAGTTTCACCAAAATAGGGAGTTCCCCCCTAATTAAATCCAAAAACTTCATTTTTAGGTGACAACGCATGTCTGCGAAGAGGGTCACACTTGGGAACGATGTTTTGGACATTTCAACATTCCACCACACTTTAATACACATGATAGGATCACATGCAAGTTTTGGAGGTGTTTCGATGCCACGAAGCGCTTCTTCCTACGAAACCTTGATCTGTGGGCCCCAGATCGTCTACCCCCTAGATATTCTTCTGATAGGGGTAGCCCGGTGGACATTTCTCTTGGTTTGTGCTTGGTTAGGTCATAGGATAATTCCAAACCATGTTTGGGCACAGGTTGTGACAAGATCAACCCAGGTTTCTCTGAAACGGGGATTTCTCCCATAATAATTAAATTCCAGAACCTTCATTTTTAGGTGACATCATATGTCTATGAAGGATGTCACGCTTGGGAACTAGGTTTTGGACATTTAAACATTCCACCACACTCTAATACAAATTCTAGAGTCACATACAAGTTTTGGAGGTGTTCTGATGCCCTGAAGCGCTTCTTCCTACAAAACCCTGATTCGTGGTCCCCAGATTGTCTACCCCCCCCCCCCCTAGATATTCTTAGGATGGGGTAGCCCGGTGAAATTTTCTCTTAGTTTGTGTTTGTTTAGGTCATGGGATAATTCCAACCCATGTTTGGGCACAAGTTGTGACAATATCCAACCCAGTTTCAACGAAACGGGGAGTTCCCCCATAATAATTAAATTCCAGAACCTTCATTTTTAGGTGACATCGTATGTCTGCGGAGGGACACTTGGGAACTAGGGTTTGGATGTTTCAACATTCCACCACCATCCCACCAAAATGTGGGGGGGCATTAAGATGTAGAGTACATGTACTCCATGCGTTTGAAAATATAAGATGTTTTATCTTTGTGAAACAAAATGTATCTAGAGTGTTTTCTGGATCTTTTATGCTTGATAGTTCTGAGTTGATATTTTTTGGTTCTTCTTTTTAATTAGTTGCTTTTTTAGAGTGTTCTTTGTATCTTTTATAAAGAGTTGTGTTGTAACCTATAGTCATGTTTTGGACCCACGATGTTTCTATTGTACCACTCTGAGGGATGTAATACTAGTGGAACAATATATGTCAACGACTATAGTGTATTACATCATGCAGTGGTATGTTGGGTCACCGCAGTGGATAACTTTTTTTTGGTTTTATATGACCGACGTGTGGACCAGCCGGCCAAAAACACTCATCCGGTGTTCCTAGGCCGTTCCCAGCGCCTTGTGTTCGGCCTGAAAACGCCAGATGAAAAGTGGACAAAATTTGGTCTGGAAATGCCTCATGGAAACACTATTGAGACGTTTTTTGCAATCCAAATGGAAAAATGGCCTCATTGAAATGCTAGCGGTGGTGCTCTTATATCCTTTGCAGTACATGATATAACTATCTTCTCTACTCAATAAAACACCGCGACACGAGGCATCCTTCAAAAGGATTGTCACGCATGTTTTTCTGTTTTTGAGTAAAAACTAAAACTTTGTTCATACTCGCAACCATTAAATGTACATAGCTTTCGGTTACAAAGAAATCTTGCTCCAAAGAGACGAAAAATAAAATTTGGATTTTGCTCTCCACATTTGTATTTTTTTTGTAGGTCATGCCTCAAAATATATTTCCCTGAAAACTTATATGTACATACTAGACATCCATATGTATTTTATGTTTATTTTTAGAAATTTTGAGAAAAGATAGCTGTGACAAAGAATGAAAAAATAGTGCATGTAGGAAATCTCTTGGCTAACTTTATAGAGCTTTGGTCCAACCGGATATCCCGGTCGATGACAATAGTAAGATTTGGAAAATGAAAATACCTCTTAAAACGAATTTTTTTGCATGATATTTACGTAAAGGTGTAATTCTAACAAAAGAGAATCTTGCAAAGAGGAATTGACACTAGTGGAAACGAGGCTTTTCGTTGATCCTGGAAAAGGGATTTAACACCGGTTCTTCTACGAACCGGTGTTAAAGGGGGGGTCTACCAGCGTGGCCGTCTGCAAAAGGCCCCCTTTAACACTGGTTGCCACGAACCGTGTTAAAGGACCCTGTGATGGCCAAGCAGCCCTTAACACCGGTTCGTGGCTTGAACGGTGTTAAAGGGGGGGCTATCAGACACCGCAGCCCACACCCAACTCTTCCATTTTTCACTATCTCATTTTGGAGCCTAGCAAGAGGGTGTGAAGAGTGCTAGTTTGTGTTTTTTCATATGCACAAGAGGTGTTCGTGAAATGCCCGAGAGCTCAAAATAAGTTTTCGTTGCTCTTTCCTTCTCGAGGTCGGCAACTATCCTTTCATGTGTCATTGATGTACTATATATATAAATGGTCATCTCCTATTAATTTTGATATATACTACATATTAATGCAGATGAACCGGCAATGGATGTACGGTGACCGCACTTCCGAAAGTACATTACGGGCCTCCAAAATTTCATCGTTGTGGCTAATGAAAACCGTGGTCACAATGGTTTTATGTCTGTCCGTGTGTTCACTATCGTAACAAGAAAGACTACTCAAATACCGAACCATTCACTCCCACACCTTGATCCGGTTTCATGCCCAGCTATAATTGTTGGACCAAGCACGGAGAAAAAGGGGTTGTGATGGAAGACAACGAAGAAGAAGAGGATGATGACAACTATCATAATATGTATCCTGAATATGATGATACTGCAACGGGGGTAGATAATGAAGATCAAGAGGCAGCAGATGGGCCCGCTGATGACGATCTTGGTCGGTCCATTACTGATGCAAAGGAAGAATGTGAAACTGAAAAGGAGAAGGATAATTTGGAGCAAATGTTAAAGGATCACAAAACATTGTTGTATCCAACTTGCGAAGATGGCCACAAAAAGCTAGGTACCACACTGGATTTGCTGCAATGGAAGGCAGAGAACGGTGTGACTGACAGCGCATTTTCAAAGTTGTTGGTAAAAATGAAGAATCTTCTTCCAAGAAATAATGAGTTGCCCGACAGTACATACCAAGCAAAGAAGGTTGTCTGCCCTCTAGGATTAGACATGTAGAAGATACATGCCTGCATTAATGACTGCATCCTCTACCGCGGTGAGAAGTACGAGAATTTGGATCCATGCCCGGTATGCACCTTGCTGCAGTATAAGATCGAGACGAGATGATCTGGCGATGTTGAGGCGAGTCCCCTAGGAAGAAGGTTCCCCAAGGTTATGTGGTATGCTCCTATAATACCACGGTTAAAACATCTCTTCGAAATAAAGAGCATGCCAAGTTGTTGCGATGGCACATGGAAGACCGTAAGAAAGGCGATGTTGAGACACCCGCCGATGGGTCACAGTGGAGAAAAGTCGGCGAGAGTACCCGGACTTCGACGTGGCGCAAGGAACTTAATGTTTGGTCTAAGTACGACGACATGAATCCTTTTGGTGAGCGAGCTGCGATCCTGACACGGCACTGCCTGTGACTCTATGTATCTATAACCTTCCTCCTTGGTTGTGTATGAAGAGGAAGTTCATTATGATGTCAGTGCTCATCCAAGGCCCGAGGCAATCCGGCAACGACATTGATGTGTACCTAAGGCCATTAGTTGAAGAACTTTTACAACTGTGGGCCAAACCAGGTGTACGTATGTGGGATGAGCACAAAGGGGAGCCATTTGACCTACGAGCATTGCTTTTCGTAACCATCAATGATTGGCCTACTCTTAGTAACATTTCAGGGCAGACAAACAAGAGATACAATGCATGCACACACTGTTAGATGAGACTGAAAGTGTATATTTGGATAAATGTAAGAAGGTTGTGTACCTAGGGTATCGCCGATTTCTTCCGAACCTGCATCCAGTAAGAAAGAAAGGCAAGCATTTCAAACGTCTGGCAGAACCCCGGAGGAAGCCTCTCCGTGTCGGTGAGGAGGTATTTGGTATGGTCAAGGACCTAGAAGTAATCTTTGGAAAAGGTCCCGATCTATCTGTTCGAATGACGATGCGGACACGCGCCCATGTGGAAGAAGCAATCTATATTTTGGGACCTACCCTATTGGAAAGTCTTAGAGGTTCTCTTCAATCGGCGTGATGCGTGGACGAAGAATGTTTGCGTGAACCTAGGCTTTCTAGGAGTATATGGGAAGACAAAAGATACACGGAAGCACGGCGGGACCAGCAACGTCCGAAAGCCCTCAAGAGCCTATGCATCCACGAGAGAGAAGGGTAAACGATGCCACTTAACTCCTGCCAGCTACGCTCTTACCAAAGCAAAGAAGGAAATCTTTTTTGAATGTCTGAGCAGTATCAAGGTCCCGTCTGGCTTCTCGTCGAATATAAAGGGAAGAATAAATATGGCAGAGAAAAAATTCCAAAACCTGAAGTCTCATGACTGCCACGTGATTATGACACAATTGCTTCTGATTGCATTGAGGGGGCTTAAAAATGTTCGAGTACCCATTGTGAAGCTATGTGCATTCCTCAATGCAATATCTCAGAAGGTAATCGATCCAGAAAGCCTACCAGGGTTACAAACAGATGTGGCCCAATGTCTTGTCAGCTTTGAGTTGGTGTTCCCACCATCCTTCTTCAATATTATGACGCATCTCCTGGTTCACCTAGTAGAAGAGATTGCCATTCTCGGTCCTGTATTTCTACACAATATGTTCCCCTTTGAGAGGTACATGTGAGTCTTAAAGAAATATGTTCATAATCGTGCTAGGCCAGAAGGAAGCATCTCCAAGGGCTATGTAACAGAGGAGGTCATTGAGTTCTGTGTTGATTTTATTCCTGACCTTAAGGCGATTGGTGTTCCAGAATCACGACATGAGGGGATACTACGTGGAAAAGGCACCCTAGGATGTAAAGCAATGATATGTAGGTACGGGCATTCTCTCAATCAAGCACACTACACGGTTTTACAAAGATCTATCTTGGTTGCCCCGTATATCAATGAACACAAGAATTTAATACGCCTCAAACACCCGGGGCAGTCTAATGAATGGATTGTAAGTGAACACATGGCAAGTTTTGGCGGCTGGCTGCAAAGACTTCTCACGAATAACACCACTGTTGGGGATCAGCTATACTTGTTGGCAAGGACACCATCTCCGACTATATGTACTTTCCAAGGGTACGAGATAAATGGGAATACATTTTACACGATAGGCCAAGATAAAAAGAGCACCAACCAAAATAGTGGTGTCCGATCTGCAGAGAAGACAATGGGCAGAAGACCACGTATTATGGGTTCATAGAGGAGATATGAGAACTTGACTATGGACCTAATTTTAAGGTCCCCTTGTTTCGATGCAAATGGGTCAAGCTAACAGGAGGAGGGGTTGAGGTAGACAAGAAGTACGGAATGACAACAGTGGATCTCAACAATCTTATGAAGGTAGACAAGAACTTAGACGAACCATTCGTCCTAGCCAATGATGTGGCTCAGGTTTTCTATGTGAAGGACATGTCCTCTAGACCAAAAAAAAGGAAAAATATGCAAACGAATACATCATATGATGAGCCAAAGCATCACATAGTTATTTCAGGGAAAAGAAACATCATGGGAATCGAGGACAAGACAGACATGTCAGAAGATTATAATAAGTTTGATGAAATTCCGCCCTTCACAGTGAAAACTGACCCAAGCATTCCGTTAAGTAAAGAAGATGCTCCATGGTTACGTCTGAAGCGATCATAAGGAAGGACATATGCCAAGAAGTTCATGCTCATATTATGTAACTCTAGTTCATGTTTTTAATATTAATACATGTCTTGAGTGTTAGTCTTGTTTTGTGGATGGACCGGGACTATGAGAAGAAGTTGTCGATTCGTACTTACCATTAAGATCGATCTCCAAACGCGGTCACATATTAGGGAGTGCCTCTATGACCAGTTTCTTGGAGATGCCAGAGGGCTCTGGCTCGGCATCTCCTCAGCTGGCCGTAGTGGTGTCCCTGCTCAAAACCATCTTGCAGTTTGTAACTTCTCTAACTAGATCAATACACCAGGAGCTAAATAATTTCACATATTAGGAGTGCCTCTGACGTTTCTCGAAGATGCCAGGGATGGGCTCCGTTGGCATCTCCACAGCTAACCGTAGTGGTGTCCTGCTCGAAAACCATCTTGGAGATGTCTCAAACTGTCTGGTGGACTGGACTCACAAGGATGCCTATTTATAGTACAAGCAGCTCGACATAGTGTCGACACTTACGAAATAATGTCGACACTCACCCCTATTATTAGTACTGACTCATGTTTTGTCCCGGTTGGTGTCTCCAACCGGGACTAAAGGTTCATCTTTAGTCCCGGTTGGTGACACCATCCGGGACAAGATACACGCCGCATGACATAATGTCGACACTCACCCCTATTATTAGTGTTGACTCGTGTTTTGTCCCGGTTGGTGTCTCCAACCGGGACTAAAGGTTCCAACCGGGACTAAAGATGAACCTTTAGTCCCGGTTGGAGACACCAACCGGGACAAAACATGAGTCAGCACTAATAATAGGGGTGAGTGTCGCTCCAACCGGGACTAAAGGTTCATCTTTAGTCCAACAAGGCACACGCCGCACGACATAATGTCGACACTCACCTCTATCATTAGTGCTGCCTGGCCCAGCCTGAAATCCCTCCAATCGTCCCATTTTTAGAACAATGTCCCGCCATTTTTTCCCACCATTTTTCTTCCCGCCATTTTTTCCCGCCATTTTTCTTCCCGCCAGTTCTTCCCTCCAGTTCTTCCCGCCAGTTCACTATATATATATATATATATGTAGGGTTGGCCTCCATTGTCATTGCACATCTCTAGACTCATATCTGCAACCTCATCACTCTTTCCCATGGCTTCCACCGTAGCACTAACCCCCAGGGAGGCGGAGGCGCTGCGCCGAACTACCCCCGAACTCATGTCCCGTCGGTGGATCTTTGGCCGGAGGCGTGCAGTTCCTCCTGTCCCTCTAGGTGTGGCGCGGGATGGCAATCACGAACCACTACTACTTCGAGCTCACGCCGGGCGGAGGAATCCCAGATGGCATCCCGACTATTTCCCTACTTGGGAAGCCTTCTTCGTGGATCGGCGTGAGGCGCTCCGAGCACGGAGGAGCGGCCCCTCCTCCTAACTTCAGCGAGGCGGTCGTAGGCTATGGTGGCAGTCGAACTCTCCGTGGCGTCATGGCCTGACACCGCGCCGACTCTAACCCCGCTTCACGCCCTCAAGTCCAGCCCACACGACTCAGCCTTCAAGGTTCAATTATGGCGACCCGGCGGCAGCGGCGATGGCGGCGGCGACTACGATGGCGAGTATTACAGGTGTAGGCAGGAGCATGACTGAATTACTCCAATATTCCGAAACAAGTTCGGCCGATTGTTACTTAATCTGGCCATGTATCTTAATTTTCAGTTCTTTTATGTATCTTAATTTTCAGTTCCAGTTCGGCTTTATGTAACTTACTATTAGTTGCATTATGTATTTTAATTCCAGTTCTATCTCCTTTTTATCGCACCAAAAAGGCATTTTCCATTTTCCGAGCATAAAAAACGAACGGTTTTGTGAAGCAACCACCAAATGGCTAATTCAAAAAACCACCAACAGATTTTACAAAAATACTGGACCACCTTATATGGACAATGTACCAACAGGAGGATCTGAAACCTTTCCGTCCACCTCTGGTGAAAAAGACAAATTCCTGCTGAATCGGGAGGAAGTGGGTCCGATATGAACTACAGGTACATGATACGATGCTCATGATTTTTTACAAAAATCATTTTTAGGTTCACAATATGCTATTTTACCAAAAAACCAATGCAAGTTGAGCGAGGCTTGGCCCCGAGCTAAGAATCTTCATGCCCGTTGTTCGACAAAGTTTGTCGATAGTTTAAAACAGGAATAAAAAAATAAAAAAAGATCGAAATAGTGCGAAACCTTCGCGTGGTGTTATATTATGTGACATAGTTAGAAGGAAAAATCTCAAACTTGGTATATTGATTATGTCTCAAAAAACCTTCACAAAATGACCTATCTCATTCGAGGTTTCTTGGCTTTCGGGTCAAATGACCAATGTTATGGCTAGAATCAAGGCATAGTTTGTGATAATATGGCCATATTGTGCATACATGTGCATAATGGCATGGCAAACAATGTTGCAAGAGGAAGTTTTCCTTTTTATCGCAACAAAAAGGCATTTTCCATTTTCCGAGCATAAAAAACGAACGGTTTTGTGAAGCAACCACCAAATGGCTAATTCAAAAAACCACCAACAGATTTTACAAAAATACTAGACCACCTTATATGGACGATGTACCAACAGGAGGATCTGAAACCTTTCCGTCCACCTCTGGTGAAAAAGACAAATTCCTGCCGAATCGGGAGGAAGTGGGTCAGATATGAACTACAGGTACATGATACGATGCTCATATTTTTTACAAAAATCATTTTTAGGTTCACAATATGCTATTTTATCAAAAAAACAATGCAAGTTGAGCGAGGCTTGGCCTCGAGCTAAGAATCATCATGCCCGTTGTTCGACAAAGTTTGTCGATAGTTTAAAACGGGGATAAAAAAATAAAAAATAAAAATCGAAACAGTGCGAAACCTTCGCGTGGTGTTATATTATGTGACATAGTTAGAAGGAAAAATCTCAAACTTGGTATATTGATTATGTATTAAAAAAACCTTCACAAAATGACCTATCTCATTCGAGGTTTCTTGGCTTTCGGGTCAAATGACCAATGTTATGGCTAGAATCAAGGCATAGTTTGTGATAATATGGCCATATTGTGCATACATGTGCATCATGGCATGGCAAACAATGTTGCAAGAGGAAGTTTTCCTTTTTATCACACCAAAAACGCATTTTCCATTTTCCGAGCATAAAAAATGGACGGTTTTATGAAGCAACCACCAAATGGCTAATTCAAAAAACCACCAATAGGTTATAAAGGAAAAGGTCAAAGAGTGGACTCTAAAGAAGATGGCTGACGCTCTTCGCAACTGGAAGACAAAATTAAACAAATTTGTCAAAGCTGGCGAGACTCCAAATTTCGAAGACGCATATTATGTGAAGATAAGACCTCACTGGCCTGAATTTGTGACATATAAAAAAGGTGCTATAGCTAAAAAGAGGTCAGAAACCAATACGCTTAATGCCAAGAAGAAGGAATATCACCAGGGGCGGGTCGGTGGCTACATATCTCAGAGGCCTAAGTGGGAGGAAGTTGAGAAGGCCCTGTGCGCTAGAGGGATCACACCCCAGACAGATACGTGGGACCTACGTGCAAAGACTTGGTTCTACGGAATCGGGGCAAGGTTGGACCCAGAAACAAGATTGTGTATCTTATCAACCCTCCTTGCCAAACCGGTCACTGAACTCATCACGGCATACGAGGAAATAGTCGCCAGGACCTTCCATCCCGACAGAGAGAATGACCAGCTCACACGCGCCATCGGTAAAAAAGAACACCCTGTACATGCACGAGGCACAGGGGGTATGACGTGGAAGGATGGGTTTGCCGAGTGGAGCGACTCTTACAGATGGCGCGGTAGAAAAGAAAAAGAGCGTACAGAGCAGATGACACAGATAGAACATGCACTTGTGGCGCTCCAGGCGCAAGTGAATGCACAACAGAGCCATCAAGCTACCGGCCCATCTCAGCGGCACGAAGAGCCTACATTGGAAGCTGCCGGCGGCCCAGACTCTGCGCGGAAAAGCAGCGTGGCTTCCACGGAGAACGTGCAGCCCACGCTTGAAATGGCGGGTCCTCGATACCCCATGGATGAGATCACGGAGAGCGAACACGTTGAGCTGCATGTGAGATTAATGGGCTTATCTATTAAGGTGGCTGTCGGCTATGCCTTACCTCCTGTAGCTGGTAGAACTTACCACTGCCGACCGATTCCAGATGGCTATGCTATTGTCGGGGTGGATGAGGTTGTGAAGGAATATGAGGAAGCACAGCTTGACCATGCTACAGGTGAAGGGGAAACTCAACTCAAATTTTCAGTGAAAACAACCATTCTTTGAAAGAAGGAACACACCGTGCTTCCAAATTGGAGGCCACTAGCACCCCCGCCGTCTCCGTGATCATCGCTTCGAGCCTGACTATCTCTCCGGCGCTTCAGCCATCTCCGGCGCGCCAGCCATCTCCTGCCCGTCAGCCATCTCCGGTGCTTCAGCCATCTCCTCAGCGTAAGCGGAAGAGCATTGCCACGAAGAGCATCACTAGCACTGCCACAAAGAAATCCGCAGGAAACCGTACGCCAAAGAGTTCAAAAAACTATGTCCCGCAGCCTTCCGCCAAGCCATTGCCGGTTTTACGTGGAATCGCAGCGACGAGGAGACCAATAGGATCTCGGAAGAAGAGGTCAAGAAATTCTTTGCTCCTAGAAGGGTCGAGCCAAAGGAGAAAATAGATCCGGCGGTGGTGGAGAAGTTTTACAATAATCTTTTGAAACCTGAAACCCCACTTGTGCCGGACTACGAGCGCCAGATTTTGAAGGGGGATGCAAGGCGCCGTAGGGAGGAGACTGAAAGTAGTAGTCGTGCGGCACCCCAGAAAACAGTTCCCATGCTCGGAGAGCAGGAAAACCAATCATGTGCCCCGCTCCAAGTGTTCGACACACGGGACGCTCCTCCCGTAAATGATTACGAGGCATAGCTACAAAGAAAGGCCAATGAGATGGGGATGACTTACATTGCATACTTGAACCTCATGGGAGACAACTTGCCCAAATGCGATGCCAACCCCATACATCCATGGAAGTATGGGAAGAATCTTGTCAAGAAAGAGGAGCTCAAGAATCTACCAACAAAGATGCGAAGATTGCACAAGTGGTACCTTGATTTCTGCAAGACGAGAAAGGAAGAATGGATCACGGCGCATATAAGAGATCAGATTTTCTTGTGCGGAGACGACGCGATCGACTTCAACATTCAAGACTTGCATTTTCTATTCAATCAGAAGGAACTCGACAAAGCTGCCATCAGCCTTTATTGTGTGTAAGTACTATTTCTGTAATTTATATCTCATCTCATTCACTTCATTAATTGCATGTATATATATATGCTCACCATATATGTATATACTATTATGCAGGAAAAAAGTTATGGAATGCATGAAAGGAGGCCCTTTTGACATTGGGTTCGTTGACCCAAATAGAGTTCATGAAGAAGTGGTAAGAACCAAACCCGGGCAAACAGAAGATTACTTGCTAAAGTCTTTACTGCGACAACAAACCAAAAGGAAAATACTATTGCCTTACAACTTCTCGTGAGTACTGTTACCCTCTCTCTTGTACACATTCTGTTTCGGCTTACTCGATGTTAAGTGTAACTGATGATGAGTTATGCGTGCGTAGGTTCCACTTTATTCTGCTAGTCATTCAACCCGACTCAGGAAAAGTCCTTGTCATGGACTCGTTACGAAAATAAAAAGAGATATGGGCAGACTTTAGAGAGATGCTCCAGAGGTAATTGCAATCATATTATCGCACTAGATCGGCAACTTTTGTGACAACAAGTAATTAATTACTCATTTATCCATTTTCTTTGTCGGACAGGGTTTGGAAAAGGTTCACGGGCAGGGCCGTGGGTGAATGGTCAGAAGAACTAAAATTTGTAGACCAAAATGTAAGTAATACTAGCTAGCTAGGTCTGCGTATCTCTTTGATTCTGCTTCCAATTCCATTATATCATGCTTTATTGATTATTATTTTGATTGAACTCTATATTCTCGTAAAGTGCGCGCATCAGGGACCCAACAATAACTTATGTGGGTACTATGTTTGCGAGTTCATTCGCAACACGATATGTGCGACGGGCCAAGCCGCACTAGAACAACTTAGAGTAAGTAAACAAAGTACACAACATTATTTTATTACCATCAATTGTGTTGAGTTTTATTCTTATATATATATTGACCTCATTCTTCATATATATTCAGATCGAACGGATGCGGGACCAACTCCTACCATTTTACCGCATACGAGCCATTCAAGAGGAACTGGCGGGGTTCATACTTGATGAGGTCACACGCTGGCGGAGAACTCTTTAGATATCCACCAAAATGAACGATGACGATGTATGTGCCGATGACGATGTTTGTGTATAATAATAGTTGCTTAATTATTCATGTACTCGTATGTACCGATGGCGATGTGTATACCGCCCCGATCGATTCCCTCCCCTCCTGCAAATACGCCTTAACGGGCAGAGGCAGAACTCTGCCAGCAGATTTAGACGTTTTCCGCGGCGAAGATTTAGGCTTTCCTGCTGCAGAAATTTAACACCGGTTCGTGTTACGAACCGGTGTTAAAAGGGGGGGCCTGAGCCCTGCGGCAGCCCCACGTGCGCCACCCTTTAACACCGGTTCGTATAAGAACCGGTGTTAAAGGGGGGCGGTGTTAGAGGGGGGAGTCTGCACTAGTGTGACATGGAAGTCCACGGTGCGTTTTTTGTCATCACGATGAGACAATTCGCCATTTATTCTTTCATTGTAAATTCGCTCGCTCTATATGGTCATTCATTCAAATAGCTTCTGGTTTATCTCCTCCAAGCTCAGTAACCAATGTTTTCGGTAATTGGTTGCATGAAATTGTCTATAAGTAAATAATTTTATCGCCTTGATACTCACATGGGCTACGTGCTACTAGTTGCTTCTAGTTAACGTACATGTTAATTTGGTAATTCTTGATCAGCTTGTGAACCCATCGCTGAAGAAGAAACAACAATTTGCTGGCATGTTCAATTGGAATCTCAACCACTCTTAATTTGTGACCAAGTTCACGTATCATGATAGCTATGTAAGAAAGACTTGACCTGATAACTGGTGGTTTGATCTAAAATACATCTGAATATGCTACTCCACAATCTTTTGGAGATACGCATCCTACTTAATTTACTTGTACACTTCATTTAATTTACTTCTACACTTCATTTTGTACATATGGAATTGCCTTCGGCTCCTTGATAAAAAGGTTCAAGACTGAAAGTTCGTTCAGTGGCCAGCATCTCCACTGCATAGGTGAATAAGAGACCCCCAGCTCGTCCGGCAACCTCAATCACCACACACACACACACGGCTACACAAGCAGCTGAGCTGATCAGGTGGTTTTGGCTCGGCGGACATGGCTGCAAACGACAACTATGGCACCGCCGCCGCCCTGGCAAAGTACCACGAGTCCGGTGGCGGTGTCCGCGGCCTCGTGGAGTCCGGAGTCACCTCCGTGCCACCTTACTTCTGTTGGATTATTAGGCATAATTTCCACGATTAATTCCAGAATATAAATCATGACAAAACCAGCTACTAGCTCATGTAACTCGAACATACTAGATGTACTAAACAACAGGATGATCGGAAACAAACAGCAGCCTAACATGTATTCGCAGAACATGATGAATAACCAAACAGGATCACGTAGCACGTACCGTTCGGTTGTCGTAGTAGAAACTTTGGGGAAGAGTGATCGCAGCAGATGGTGACGAAGACGGCGGTAGGCAGCACCGCCTGACTTGGATGGAAGACGACCCGTGATGAAGAACTCGAGCAGTCGCGCAGAGCGCTTCCCAAAAACCTTATTCGCCCTCTCCCGTACAGGATCGCAAGGGCAAGTGGTTCCGGAGACCTGCTCTCCCGTCCGCCGGTGCACGCCGGCAAGCGGGATGGAGTAGACTACGGTGACGGTGCAAGTAGAGAGGAAGGCAAAACCCTAGATTGGTTTTCGGTGACGGAGGCAAACGTGGGCCGAGTCCACGTTACGCACGTTCGGGGTGAGCAGCAAAATAAAGCTCGGCTCGGCGAGATTCCCGCAACCCACGAGACGAGGCATGCGTGCGTGCGTGCGAGCGGCGGCGTCGTCGGAGGAGGAGCGCGCGTGTGAATCTCTCTTATTCCCACTCACTTACAAAGTGGTGCAACACTCCACCTTATAAGGTGGTGCAACTCTCCAACTTTCCATGTGGGACTAAACTTTAGCTCTCACTCCACTCCCATGTGAGCTGCCACAAACATGGGCCCAAACACATATGGGCTGCCACAAATTTGGGCTTTGAGATTTAGGGAAAATCTAAAATACACATGGGCCTAAATGGATTAGCCCCATTATTTCTAACAATCCCCCACCAGATCTCAAATGCCCATTTGAAGATTTGCCAATCCTTGCTACTTGTTTATATACCAGTGTTTCAGCAGAGACTGTTAAGTTGAACTTCCGCCTAGAATCTTGAACTACGTCTATCAACAACTTGAACAATGGACGAACCTTGAATTGCAAGTTTGGTGCCAATAGATTTCGCTCAAAATCATAACTAGTACTTGGCTGTCAGTAGCCTACCCCGCGGGTTGGAGCATATGCGTCATACTCCCTGGTCTCTTCATGAGTTTACTAGAGATCACCCAGATCTCATAGACCGCGACGTTTACAGTCGAGCTCATATAGGTGTGTTCTTTCAAGAATGCCCTGTAGGACGCATCTTTGCTAATTAAAGCCAACAGAAACACATTAAGGCATGTTGCCAACCTGCCTTACAGATTATGAGAGTCATGCATCTTCACATAGAGAGGGTTACAAAATACTCTCCTCAGTCAAACCACTAGCTTGTTCTTCCCAGGTCCTAATTCACGGGATCTCCGATCACATAGGTTGGGTTACCACTAAGGTGTGACATCCATGGGTCTCAACCCCATCTCCCTCGATGCACTTTCTATCACATTTCGTGATAGTCCCTTTGTAAAGGGATCTGCCAGGTTTTGTCTGCTTGAATATACGTACGCTTATTACTCCGGAGTTTCTCAATTTCTGACAGATTTCAAACGTCTCTTCACGTGTCTTGATGACTTGGCGTTATCCTTAGAATTGTTCACTTTGACAATAACAGTTTGGTTGTCACAATTCGGAAGAATTGCCATGACAGTTTCTCAACCACGCAAGTCCATCAAGAGCTCACGCAGCCATTCGACTCAACAAGTGGTGTCTAAAGCGAAGTTCTGCTTCCATAGTTGACCTCGTCAATATGGTTTGTCTACGAGACCTCCATGACACTGCGCCACCTCCAAGGGTAAACACATACCGCCGCGTGGCGTAGAGTTCATCAACGCCGAGATCCAATTCAATCACTATATCCTTCAAGCACGCAGGATTTCTGAATAGTGAATCCCATAGCTCATTGTACCACATAGATAGCATGACCCTTTCAAGTGCATGCCAATGATCAATACCCGGGTTAGACATGAACCTACTCAACTTGCTCACAGCAAAGAGATATCTGGTCTTGTAGCGCTTGCTAAGTACATGAGAGAACCAACAACTTGTGAATATTTCAGCTGATCTTGGTTCCTTCTTATTCTTCGTAATGTCAAATCGGGATCATAAGGTGTTGGAGAAGTCTAGCCATCATTAAAGCCAAATCGGCTCAAGACCTTCTCAACATAATGAGATTGCGTTAAAGTAATCCCATTCTCGTTCTTAATAAGCTTGATATTCAGAATGACATCAGCCTCTCCTAGATCTTTCATATCAAAACTCTTTGACAGGAAAGACTTGACTTCATTATCACTTTCATGTTTGTACCAAAGATCGAATGTCATCCACGACAAACATAATATAACGCTATCGCCCCCACCATGGCGATAGTAAACACACCTATTAGCCTCATTAATGACAAAGCCAGCAGAAAGTAGAGTTCTGTCAAACTTCTCATGCCATTGCTTAGGTGCTTGTTTCAGGCCATATAAAGATTTCAATAACTTACACACCTTTGTCTCTTCACCTTTTACCACAAACCCATCCTATGATCCATATAGATCTCCTCTTCCAACTCTCCATTAAGGAAAGTTGTCTTCACGTCCATTTGATGAACGAGAAGACCATAAGAGGCAACCAGTGAGAGTACTCGAATGGTGGTCGGTCTAGCGACAGTGAATAGGTGTCAAAGTAATCTTCGCCTTCTTCGTGTGTAGCCCTTAGCTACAAGCCTTTGTACTTCTCAATAGTACCATCAGGCCTTAGCTTCTTCTTGAACACCCACTTACATCCCAGTTTACAACCATAGGGCCGTTCGATAATTCCCAAGTTCCATTAGAAAGAATCGAGTCCATCTCATTTTGGACAGCTTTTTCCAATCATCGCATCGAGATGCATATGCCTCGATAATGGATCTAGGAGTATCATCCACAAGGTACACGATGAAATCATTGCCAAAGGATTTTGCAACCCTCTCTCTTACTCCTCGTGAGAGGTTCATCGTCATCCTTCTCAAGAAATTCCTCATGTGGTTGTTCGAATTATCAATAGATGCACTAGATTCGGAAGTATTTCGAAGAAATCCTACCAATGCTATGCATATCTTTCATAGGAAAAATATTCTCAAAGAATGTTGCATCACGAGATTCCATTATAGTATCAACATGCATATCAGGTACCTCAGATTTAACCACTAGAAATCTATAGCCTACACTCCGTGGAGCATATCCTAGAAAGATACAATCCACTGTCTTGGGTCCGAGCTTGCGTTTCTTGGGAATCGGTATGTTGACCTTCGCCAAACACCCCCAAGTACGCAGATATGAAAGTGATGGTTTTCTCCCAACCCACCCCTCATAAGGAGTCTTTTCTTTATTCTTGTTAGGAACTCTATTCAGGACGTGACATGAAGTCAACAAAGCCTCCCCCCCACCATGCCTTTGATAAACCAGCAGTGGCTAACATGGAATTCACCAAGTCGGCCAACAGGGTTTTTCCTCTCGGCAACCCCGTTTGATTGGGGCGTAGTAGGCGTCCTCTCATGAATAATTCCGTGTTCCTGACAGAATTCATCAAATATTTTGGGAAAATACTCACCACCACGATCTGACCTAAGACGCTTGATCTTTCTCTCTAGTTGATTTTCAACTTCGGCCTTATAAATTTTAAAGTAGTCTAAAGCCTCATCTTTAGTTTGCAACAAGTAAATATAGCAGAATTTAGTAGCATCATCTATCAACGTCATGAAATATCTCTTTTCACCTTTTGTCAACACACCATTCATCTCACATAGATCAGAATGTATGAGTTCTAGAGGTGCCAAGTTTCTCTCCTCGGCAGCCTTGTGAGGCTTTCGAGGTTGCTTTGATTGCACACAACTATGGCACTTAGAACCTTTGGCAATAGTGAAATTCGAAATTAAACTCATGCTGGACATCCGAGACATCAAACCAAAATTAATGTGACATAAACGAGAATGCCAAACACTGGTATCATCATTAACACCACCACAAATATGATTCACGGATGTATTACAAAACTCTGAAAGTGAAAACCGGAACAAGCCTCCGAACTCATAACCTTTACCAATAAATTGTCCATGTTTCGAAACAACGACTTTATTAGACTCTAAGACAACCTTAAACCCATCTCTGCAAAGAAGGGAGCCACTAACGAGATTCTTGTTCATAGTAGGGACATGTTGCACGTTCACCGCACGATCTTTCGAGTAAACTTCAGATCCACCGCCAACACCACGAATGTAAGCATGTGATCCATTCCCCATTAGGACGGAAGAATCCCGAGCGACCTGATAAGAAGTGAACATAGAGATGTCAGCACACACATGAACATTAGCACCCGTATCAAGCCACCAACACGGTGATTGAAATACTGAAAGAACAGTAAATAAATTACCATACCCATCAGTATTGCTAGCGGTCACGACGTTGACAGTCTTGGCCTTTTTCCCTCTGCGGTCTGCGCGTTCTGGACAGTCCTTGGAAAAATGGCCGGGCTCTCCACAAGTGTAACAAGACAGTTCACTCTTGTCCCTGTTCGTCTTCTTCTTCTTGAAGGTTGTAGTCTTTACAGGCTTGTTAAAGGAGGGTTTGAAGTTCCCTTTGTTCTTGCCTACGGATTTGCCTTTCTGCACAAAGTTAGCAGTAGCAAGACCCTCTCCTTTCTCAGTAGTGTCCTTAGCCCGAGCCTTCTCCTCAACATCAAGGGACGCTATCAGATTTTCAACTGATATCTCCTGTCTCTTGTGTTTGAGAGTTGTGGCAAAGTTCCTCCATGAAGGGGGCAACTTAGCAATAATGCATCCCGCCACAAACTTGTCGGGTAAGGTACACTTAAGGAGTTCGAGCTCCTTGGCAATGCAACTGTATCTTATGAGCTTGTTGAACCACAGGAAGGTCCTTAGTCATCTTAAAATCATGAAAGCTCTCCATGATATACGTTCACCGCCAGATCTCAGCACCAAACTTGGCATCCAGGCATCCCGTAGCTCCTTTCCGTCTTTTATGTGCATAAACACATCACAGACGGTCAGCAAGAATGCTCAATACATCCCACAAAGACAGATTAGCATCCTCGAACTTCTTGATCCTCGTCGGATATAGTTCCCTCAGTTTGCCTTTTATCGATGTGGAACACTTTCATCGTGGTCACCAAAGCTCAGCCTTATATCGCCACCTCTTAAAGTGCACACCGTAAACTTATCCGCCTCGGTGCATCGGTAAAACCAGCCATTGTTAATTCGGAAATTACCTACAATAAGGTTTTTGGATTGTTGGATTATTAGGCATAATTTCCACGATTAATTCCAGAATATAAATCATGACAAAACCAGCTACTAGCTCTTGTAACTCGAACATACTGGATGTACTAAACAACAGGATGATCAGAAACAAACAACAGCCTAACATGTACTCGCAGGACATGATGAATAACCAATCAGGATCACGTAGCACGTACCGTTCGGTTGTCATAGTAGAAACTTTGGGGAAGAGTGATCGCAGCAGATGGCGGCGAAAGGCGGTAGGCAGCACCGCGACTTGGATGGAAGACGACCCGTGATGAAGAACTCGGCAGTCGCCAGCGCTTCCCAAAACCTTATTCGCCTCTCCGTGCAGGATCGCAAGGGCAAGTGGTTCCGAGACCTGCTCTCCGTCCGGTGCACGCCGGCAAGCGGGATGGAGTAGACTACGGTGACGGTGCAAGTAGAGAGGAAGGCAAAACCCTAGATTGGTTTTCGGTGGACGGAGGCAAACGTGGGCGAGTCCACGCACGCACGCTCGGGTGAGCAGCAAAATAAAGCTCGGCTCGGCGAGATTCCCGCAACCCACGAGACGAGGCATGCGTGCGTGCGTGCGAGCGGCGGCGTCGTCGGAGGAGGAGCGCGCGTGTGAATCTCTCTTATTCCCACTCACTTACAAAGTGGTGCAACACTCCACCTTATAAGGTGGTGCAACTCTCCTCCAACTTTCCATGTGGGACTAAACTTTTAGCTCCCACTCCACTCCCATGTGAGCTGCCACAAACATGGGCCCAAACACATATGGGCTGCCACAAATTTGGGCTTTGAGATTTAGGGAAAATCTGAAATAATCATGGGCCTAAATGGATTAGCCCCAATATTTCTAACAACTTCCAGTTCGTGGCGCCGGCCGGGAGCCCAGGATCGACGAAGACGACCACCTTCGCCATCCCTGCCGTTGACCTCTCCCTTCCACGCGAGGACATAGTGCCCCTCGTCGGGGAGGCCGCACGCACATGCGGAATCTTCTACGTCACCAACCACGGCGTCGATGCCGGCGCCGCGGTGTCCGCCGTCCGAACCTTCCACGAGCTACCTCTCGCCAGCCGCTCGCCGCTCTACACGGTCACGCCCGTCGGGGGAGTCACCTACGCCACCAATCCCGAGCCACCCGGCAAAGGCGCCGGCGGCCCTATACTCCCCTGGCGCGACAGCCTGCGATTCCTGTCGCCGAAGCCCGACTTCGGACGCGTCCCCGAGGTGTGTCGGGCCGCTCTGGTCGGGCACCGGCACTGTGTGGAGGAGTTCGGGAAGGAGATGGCCGGGATGCTGCTGAAGGCGCTCGGCGTCGGCCCGGAGAGGCTGGACGTGGAGGCCTGGGTTATGGCGTGCCACTACTACCCGCCATGCCCGGAGCCCGAGCGGGTGCTGGGCGCTGGGGAGCACACGGACCCCTGCGTGCTCACCGTGCTGGTGCAGGACGACGTCGGAGGGCTTCAGTTCCGTCTCGACGGCGGCGACAATGACGACGGAGCGTGGGTGGATGTGCCGCCGGTGCCCGGAGCACTTCTAGTCAACATAGGGTACGTGCTCAAGGTAAAGATGCATCTTCGACCGTGTTCATCTACCAGCTGCTTATTATGCACACAAAAAAGGGAAACTAACGGTGATATACTGAAATTTTGCAGCTGGTATCAAATGACGAGTACAAGAGCGTGCTGCACAAGGTGAGGAGCAAGTCTGGCCAAGATGCTAGGGTCTCAATCGCCACCTTGTTTAATCCTCCCAAGGGCGTCGATTCGGACTTGTTTGGGCCTCTCCCCGAGCTGGTGACAGCAGAAAAACCGGCGCGGTACCGAAGTTTCACCATGGCAGAGTTCTTCAAGTCTCGTGCGGAGTTCGGTCATGGCAGTTCGTCGACCGAGCGATTCAGGGTCGCCGACGATGAGCGCGCAGTTTAGATCATGCACCTTCTAGTGTGTACAACATAGATGAAGAAATTGCTTCCGGGCATGTAATTTGCTTATAACAGGATAAAGGAGTGTTTGATGGGGAGACTGGAGTAATTGGCTGATTTATGTGACATGTTCCCCATTCATGAACGAAAGACCATAGCCATCTGTTGCCACATGGGAATGCTACTCTCTTTTGGACAGAATAAGGGTCCCGAAGGAATATTAAAATAAGCATAGTACATCTTACATACAAATCCAAAGAAGTCAGGAAATTACAAATTAAAGGGCACCAACAACCTGAAGGAAATCACAATCGGTTCTACACTTCTCCCACACGAGCACAACATCACCGCAGCCGAGGACGATGCCACTTGGGATGACGATGCCTCCATGGCAGCACACCATAGAACTCGTGCAGAAGGAACACTGCCTTCCATTAGGCTCACCTGCCAGGAGGAAAAGGAATGGCCGTCATTCAACCAAAAGAAACAATGGAAAGAAGACCGCCAGTGGACCAACATGGCGGGCGGTGTAGCCTCCAAAGAAAACCGCCCTTTGACCACCGCAGTGGGCGGCGTTGCTTCAGAAAGACCCTTGTTGATAAGCTCCAAACCTACTAGCACCCTCAAGAATAAACTTGCTGGACAAGTAAAGTAAGTTCTTCCTAAACTTCATGAGATCTGACCCCAAGCTCCTTGTCCCTATGCCTGCATCCGCCACCTCGGTGGCTGCGAGTAGCAAGGTTGAGCGGGTGGCTGCGAGTAGCAAGGTTGAGCGGCCGTCAGGGAATGCTACTCGAACCATCCTAAACCTTTTGCTTTTTTTAGTTGTGTTACTATTTGTTAAAAAAACAAAAATGTTTTTCCATCTTCACTCTCCTCTCTACCTTTCCCACCTTGAGAGTCGACTTCCCCCTCCATGCCCTCCCTCGTCTCCTCTCCAACGGCATTTCCACTGGGGGAGGGGGTGGAGTTGCTCGGCATGTTCAAAGTAGGAGTAGGATTTTTGGCTCGATGTCGGTGTTGGGCTACATGCCCGTAGTTCACGGTAAGGTCTCCGATCAGAGCGGCCAGATCTGGAACCAGCTAGGGTTCTTCCTTGTTTTTTTGCTCTCATGGATGGAGTTGAGGATGGTGGAGAAAGGCATCATCGTCGCAAATAATGGCGTGTGTGCCTGCCCTCTTATCCGGGGCGTTCCCCTGCTGTGATTTCTCTTCATGGACGTCCGTGGAGGAGAGAGGGAAGAGAAGGAAAGTGGAGGTGCTAGCGGATCTGCTCAGCACGAGGGGGTTTCCATTCCGGCACATCGGTACGGTGTTGGACGGTAGCTGCTAGGGCATGTTGATGTGCTTCCATGGTGGAAGACATCAGTGTTTTCCCTTTAGGAGAGCCCTTGTTGCATCAAGCGAAGCCATCTCCTGCTGCGCGGATTCACAACATGGTTGCTCCTCTCGGCCGGCCTCGGTGGCGAGGGAGTGGACGACGAGGTTGCTGAAGCTGTATTGGTGTGGAGTTGGTGTTTAGGGTCTTTGGAGCCTGCGACCTCTGCCATAGTCCCAAGCGTCTGTGGAGTTCGACCGTTGCTATCCTCGACCACAAGGCTGGTCCTACTTCGCTCGAGCCCGATGGCTGACAAGGTTCGATCTCGTCAATGCTCATTGTTATGGACTTGGGTCTTGGAGAAGATGGGGATGCTGGAGATCGCGAAACGGTTAACAGACAAGCAACGCGGGACACAAGATTTACCCAGGTTCAGGCCCCCGGAGGGAAAACCCTACTCCTGCTTGTCTGCTCTTGATTACGACGGAACCGAAGGTTACGGTGGTGCGCAGATGCAATCTGGCGTGGGATGTGTATGAGGTGAGTTGAAGATCTGTAGATCTGTTGTGGTCTAGTATATTGTACCGTAATCTGTGTCGTGTCCTCCTCATTGGACCCTCCTAGCCTTTATATATATGAGGAGGCTAGGTCTCAGGTATCGATACGAGTAGGTTACAAGTTGTATTCAAACTCTAGTCTTCAGCTTTCCTTCTATTGTGCGTTTGGGAGTCTGTGTCCATATGGGATTCATAGCAATTGAAACGTCATAGGCGTCATGGACCTTGGCAGGCCGTCGAGTGGGCCTTCCATCGGGCTGGACCAGGTAGGCTAACATCGGGTACCCGTAGGGCATATCCATGTCAGTAGTCCCCGAGTGCTCATCCGAAACATAGATTCGGGTGGATACTTAGTTGTCTTGAGCCTTGCATTTGGATGTCGGAGTCGAAAGTTGTGTCGAGTGTGAAGCATTTCACCTGAAAGTTTATCAGGTCAGCTGAATTTTTTCGGTTGTTGTAAAGGAGTTAACATTATGGACGTAGTCAACAAAAGGGAATATAGGGTGAGCGGCCAGCGCTCCCTATGGGAGTAGCCCCCGAGTGTCTGTTCGAGTCGTAGACTCGAGAAGAAACTTATAGTCGTCGGTTGCGTAATATGGTGATCTGGAAGTTCTTCGGATGACCTTCAGATGCCCTGAATGCCTTCATTTTTTCGAGGTCGCGACCAGCGCTCCCTATGGGAGTAGCCCCCCGAGTCCTTAGTCGAATCATTGATTCGAGTGAGGAATCGAAGCGTGCCACTCGAATATCTTTTGTGTGCGCGACTAGCGCTCTAGTTTGGAGTAGTCCCTGAGTGTCTAGCAGAGTCATAGACTCGGGCAGAGACTCGAGTCTTGTATCGTGCAGTTGTAGTCAACAATCTCGTGGGCATACCGCTGACCCGGAAGTACATCAGGTGCGCGACCAACGCTTCTGATAGGAGTAGCCCCTGAGTGTCTAGTCGAGTCGTAGACCCGAGTGGAGACTAATGCGAGGAGAAACCACTGATCCGAAAGTGCATCGAGTCAGCGTCCCACGCATAAGGAGCCAAGAGTCGACGTAGCGGAGTAGCGCGATGTTTAGCCGGAAGGACTCAAAGTTCCGAATGAAGTTGACGCCGTTTATTCTATCGAGTGCACGACCAGCGTCACGTTGTGTAGCATCAAACGATGCAACCATCCGAGGAGGGATTTGACTCGGGTCTTGAGTTTATGGCATAGCCAGTTGTTTCGTCGACTCCTGTTGGAGGACCCGATAGAATAGTTCGGCGCAGTCGACGTCCTTGTAAGCTGCAGAAAACATGAAAAATTGTGAAATACTTATATCTTGTAAATAATAATTGTTTGTCGGCTTTTAAAGTAAAATTCTTGTGCCAATCGAGTCGACACTTTGCACTGTTTACTAGGCCTTTTCGTTAGCCTGATTGCCCTTAGTCTCAGTACCTTTCCAAGGCACTCGGAGTTCAAGGATTCGACGGTCAGGTAGAATCAGCTACTCGGGCTGTTGCTTTCGAGGGGCTCGAGTGCATGGAGCCGATGGCACATTAGGTTACTCGAAGAGGGAGCAGAGTTAAAAAAAACAGCTCTAAGTAGAGGGAAACTTAGCTTTGTTGGTAGTTGTCGTGGGCGAAGTTGATGCGGCAGCGGACATAGTCGTCGTGATGTCGAGTCGTTCGAAGTCAAAGGATGTGGCATGTTATCGCAGTCGGAAACATGGTGGGTCTCCGTATTCGAAGACCGTGGAGGGTCGTCGAAGTCGAAGAAGCCCCCAGGCCGCTGGAGCCCAAGACCGCCGCGAATCGCTAGAGTCAAAAGAGCCTCCGAGTCGCGGTCGCTGAAGCCTATACGACCGGTCTCCGCAATCGAAGATCACATCGGGTCGCCGCATACGAAGGATGCAACGGGTCACCGCAGCCGAAGGCCGTAGCGGGTCGCCGGAGTCGAAGACCGTGGCGCATCGCCAAAGAGGAGGGAGTCCCCGAGCCCCCGAGTCATTAGAGCCGAAGATCGTAGTGTAGGGGTTCATAGCATGGAAAACAAAAAAATTCTATCGCATGAACACACATAAGACAAGATCTATCTACTATATTGCCGCAACGAGTCGATAGAGTACTAACCCTCGAAGATCTAAAGCGGTTAACGAGAGCAGATTCTCGTGGATGATGTAGTCGTACACTTCCGATCTCAAGATCGCGTAGACGATCCTTCCGGCGCTGCGTTCCGGCAACGCTTTCGCAGTCGGTCACACGTTCAATACTCGATGAAGACCTTCCTCTCCCTTGTTCCAGCAGGTAGCGGAGGTTGTAGCACTCTCCTCGTGATTCCGGCAGCACGACGGCGTGGTGTCGGAAGTAGAGGAGAGATCTCGCAGGGCTTCGCCTTAAGCCGGAGCGAGTATGGTGGAGTATGAGAGAGGGCCTTGGCGATCTAGGGTTTAGAGGCACCAAGGAGGGGTGTAGCCGGCGGCAAGGGAAAGCTAGGTTTTGCCCCAAGTCGGGTAGAAGAGGAGACCTAGGCGGAGGCAACACTTGTGGTGTTGGCGCCTGGAGCTAGGGTTTGAGGCGTGAGGGGTAGGGGGCGCCCTACCCCTCCTTATATAGGTGGGAGGGAGGCGGTTGGGAGGAGGGAGTCCTCCTCCAACTCCTCCTCCTTGGCCGGCGGGTGGAGGGAGTAGGACTTCCTCCCTAAGTAGGTATCCTACTCTCCCTCCACCAAGCAAACTTCAGATTTGACTTTTCAAATTGGCGTTTGACTTTCAAACTTGGATTTGATTTCTCTCATCATATTGCCTAGCCAAGTGAACTACTACATAATGCAACCATTCCACATTGTCATGAAACATCCATGTACCCTTCCTCCTCCGGAGTGCCGGACCTTCCAGACCCTTCTAGAACATTCCTGGTGAAATCACCGGAATCATTTCTGAACTCCGAAACAGGACTTTCTTTATATGAATCTTATTCTTCGGACCATTCCGGATCTCCTCGTGATATCCCGGATCCCATCCGAGACTCTGAACAACATTAGGTCTCTTACTCATCATTCCATAACTAGTCAACAACATCGAATCCTTAAGTGTGTCTCCCTACGGTTCGTGAATTATGCGGACATGACCGAGACACTTCTCCGATCAATAACCAATAGAGGAATCTGGAAATTCATATGGATCCCACATATTTCTACGATTACTTTGCGATCGAATGAACCACTTACATATGATACCAATTTCCCTTTGTCTCACGATAGTTTACTTATCCGAGGTTTTGATCGTCGGTATCTCTGCATACCTATTTCAACCTCGTTACTGATAAGTACTCTTTTCTCGTTCCCGTGATATGTGATCCCTTGTGAACCAGTCACATGCTTGCAAGCTAATTGGATGACGTTCCACCGAGAGGGCCCCGAGTATATCTATCCGTCATATGGATGGACAAATCCCACTCTTGATCCATGTGCATCAACACATACTTTCTGAATACTCAATGCCACCTTTATAGCCACCCAGTTAAGGTGTGGTGTTTGATGTCATGAAAGCATCCTTCCGGTGATGGTGATTAGCATGATCTCATGGTCGAAGGAATTAGGTTACTATATATCAGAAAGCATATAGCAAATGAACTATATTAAATGACTTGATCTTTATGCTATGCTTAACTATAGGAATATGTCCATCACATCATTCTCCTAATGATATGACCCTGTTATTAACATCTTATATGTTCATGATCAGGAAACCATGATCATATATTAACCAACAAGCTAGTTTAACAAGAGGCTTTACTAGGGACTCTTTTATGTTTACAAATCACACAAGTATTAATGTTTCCGGTTAATACAATTATAGCATGGTATGTAAACATTTATCATAAGCATGAAGATATGATAATAACCACTTTATTATTGCCTCTTGGGCATATCTCCAACAGTCTCCCACTTGCACTAGAGTCAATAATCTAGTTTCAAACCTTTGAGTATTCAACACCTATGGCTTTCCGGTGTTGTATGTACACGATTGCTAGCGGTCAATTGATCTCCGGATCTGACACTTCCAGGTCCGTGTGTAATTGCATGTCTTTGCGTCTCTACGCATCACTCATTCTCTAATGAGATGGATTTGTATAAATTTGGTCCTTTGGTGATACCTTTAGTTCTTTGGGGTTAAAACATGTTGATAATATTGTCGTACAATATATCTTCATAGTATTATCCCGCTGTGAACTACACCTAGTTTGATAACAAACTACTTGACACAAATGCCCACTTTAGCTGCTATAATAGCAGTCATATACTTAGCCTTTTGCTGTAGTATCTTTCACAATGTCTTAACTTTGGAACTCATCCAAATCCATTATGGAACTTACTTTCCATTATATTGTGTCACCCTTAGTTTAGATTGAGATAAACTTAATTTGTACTTTGTGACAAAACTAGTATCAATGTAGTACTTTTACAATGAACTAACCATCTATTTGCCACTTATACAAATATTATACTCTTAGTTCTTCCAAAAGATCATAAGAATATCCTTACTATCGTCCAATGATCATCTTATGAATCATTCTGGTATATGCTCATAATATTTAGAGCATAGGACATATCTGGATTTGTACATATCACAGTATGATTGATATAAATACTCTTTGTGATTTCATACATCAAGTATCAATCTATACTTGAATCTTTGTTTCACTTACCAAGTGTCAATACACTTGAATATATCATCAATATTGAACTCATTCAATCCTTTATGTGCGACAAGAACCTTTCTTGTAGTTTTTATATTGAACTCATTCAATACATCATCTATGTACTTTCGGCACAACCATATTAGCGTCTATTGATGCCAAATATTTGGGTTTTGCCTAAGTCTTTCATCGGGATGAAATTCTTAATATGTGTTAATAAAAGATACATCATTTCCAATCAATAATATGTCTTCCACATAATGTATTAGAAACATGTCTTAGCGCTCCCACTTAATTTCTTGCAAATGCAAGCATCTTCATTGTCTCCGATGAAATTAAACTCTTTTAACAGTTTCATCATAGTGAAGATTCCAACTCCGCGATGCTCACTTCAACCATTAAAGTTTGCATATGCTTTTAGCATCCTTTGAAATAACAAAACCCTTTGGACCGTGTTATGCACATGTCCTAGGTAACAATTCTATTAGAAGAACTTGTTTTGTTTATTCAACTACCACATAACAAAATTATATGTAGTGGTTGCTACATTAATCCATCTAGACTAAATATCGCTATGAAAGATCAAATATTGTCATAGTCAACATTTGAACATTGTTGTGAACTCTTTCCCAATATGTCGACTATTTCATAGATGTGAAACATCCATGTCTATTTGTTTATAGATCCAAACACAATTGTAAGGTCTTACACCTTTCTCGAGGGTCCTTCAAGTTCAAAACTTGATTTCTCGTGTATGGAACTATCACGGATTTTATGGCTTCAAGCCATTTTATGGAGTTAGGGCCCATCATCGCTTCTTTGCATGTAGTCCGTTCATTATTCTCAAATAATGATTCAACCCTCAAATCTTGGTATTTGATTGTTTACCCGACCTACTTGGTTCAATAGAAACTTTGACCTCCGTAATCACAACCTTTGAGTCACGTGAGCCATGAGCATTGTTGCTGCCTCCGGAACACTTTTCGGTGCTATGCAACTTTGCACATATAGCTAAGGTTCTTTTAACCTTATCAAAGTTCTATTGTCCTCCCACTTATCTTTTCACGAAAAATTCCTTCTCAAAGAAACTTGACGTTCTAAGCGACAAACACTTTTATCTCCGATGTTATGGAGGAATAATGAACAGTTATTCGAAATAACATACAAAGACAGGTTCATCTGACTTTGGTTGCAAACATCTTTCTTATGCATAGCATACCAATGTTTAAGAAGGACAACTTGGGTTTTATCCCAAACCATAACTTTATATGATGTCATTTCAACAGATTACGATGGAGCTCTTTTTAGTGGAAACCGGTAGTCTCTAAAGCTTTTAATCTTTAAATTATAATGGCAGTTTTATGATTTACACCTTTGATCTTACCATGTTAAACAAGGTTTAATTACATATCTCGAACGCTCCATACTCTTATGGTGTTTCGGGAAATGCAAATCCACGGAACGATTCCTTAAATATTAGGTATTATGCTAAACTTGTAACTCAAATATCTTCCTTTATGATCTTATCATAAACTATTTATATTCTTGTTACAATGATTTTGCACTTCATCTTGAAAGTCTTTGAACTTTTCAAATGTTTAATACTTCATCCTTATTAAGTAAATATTCATATATTCACTCAAATTTTCGGAGAAAGCATATGAAGTTGAAATCCATCGCTCTTGACTACACATAATGGACTTCATACAAAAATATGTACAAGTTCCAATAAGCTAGTCATTTGTTCCCTTTTGGCCTATGAACAAAGTTTTAATTATCTCCAGGAAAGTTTCACAAGCGTTATTTGATCAAAAATCAAAAGACTCCAAAATTCCATCCACATGGAGTTTCTTCATGTTTTCTTTCCAATATAATTTAAACGGCGATGTCACTTCCTAAGTGATCTTTCAATCAATTTGTCTTTCGACATTTTTAGCACTAGTTTTATGGATGTGATTTATCCAACGAGATTTGTAAATCATCCATATTTTATGGATTACGGCAATTATTTGAACAACCCTTTTGTTCTCATAATACCTGATAAAACAAATTTTGAAGGCAAGCTTTGATTTTTAACGAGCAACACAATAACCCTTTATTTGTTCTCGATGAACATCATCACATATTCTTTTGCTAGTTACTTAGGCCATTGTAGTTCATGAATTCTGTTGTTTCGTATGACGATTCATACCAACAAATTCAGTATCCAATACTTAAGAACCACATTATTTAACAAGCAAAGGATATAGCCACAACACGTATATCCTTTATATACTTAAGCTAAACAATATTAGTCTTTTCTTTTCTGCCATATATTTATGAGATTCTCTTTTAGTATTTCTTTTTCTGTTTGAAAGAATCTATCAACATCAATAGTGGAGCCATATACATGACACATAGTCCAAAGCATGTATTGTAAAATACCAATGTCTTTGGACTTGCACTTTGAAGTAGATCACCATCATCAAATATTTGGTGTTCTTTCATATTCCTTTCTTTAGTAATCTCTTGGTGTAGTAAACTTTTTACCTACATCAAATATTCATCCTTATTATGGAATTATTCATGATCAAGCTACTTTTAGCTTATAACGGTGAATCTCAAGTATAATGTTGCTCTCCAAAACATTTTGGAGGATTAGGACAACTAGTGTCTCCAACCTTTTGTAAATTCTCATCAAATATGAGAACATAAACTTTGCCATATTATACTCTATCATGTTGTAACCAAAAACATCATTTCAGATATCGCAATATCTTCCAACATGATGGTTTCTGAAATAACTCTTTCAACTCCTAGATTACCTTGATTATTGAAACTATCTTTCGAATATCAAGAATCATGGAGATAAAACATGATACTTATATACTAACACTGGAATTGTTACTCTTGATTTAATACCAACTATTAAACTTCACGGAGTAATCAAAACTTACTGGAAGTTTGCAATGGGACTTTTAAACTTTAGATTGACACTTCAAAACAATACGATACCAGTTCGTAAAGTAACTAACCAGAATTCTATAGTTCTATCATCTCAATTATAACTAAGCGCAAGGTGGTAAACAGATGCCAATGACTACAACAACTATGCAAATTCACTTTAATTTAATTTATGATAAATAGTGTTCAACTTTTAATCATATTGCTATTGAACTCCCACTAAAAACAATATCCCTCACATTGTTTTAGTGATCACACGAACCAAATCCACCACATCAAAACTGATCATCACGAGAGTTGATGTAGCTTCAATGGCGAACAATCAACATGTTCATCATATCTACTATATGACTCATGCTTTACCTTTCGGTGATCCATGTTCTGAGACCATGTCTGTACATGCTAGGCTCGTCAAGATCAAACCTTAGCTTCCGCATGAGCAAATCTGGCTTGCTCACGTTGTATACACTCGCAGAATCTAACACACCCGATCATCACGTGGTGCTTCGAAACAACGAGCTTTAGCAACGGTGCTTACTAAGGATGAACACTTTGAAGCTTGAAATTGTGTGCTTGAGGGATCATCTTGTAATGCTGCCGTCGTGAACTAAGCAATACAGGATGCATAAAAGGATTAACATCACATGCAATTCATAATATGTGATATGATATGGCCTTTCTTCTTGTGCTTCTGATCTCCATCTTCAAGCACGAACATGATCTCCATCATCACCGGTGTGGCGTCAAGGTCAATGGCGCCGCTTCATGGTTGTCTTCCACCAGCATCAATTATTACAACTATCTTGAATAATAGTCACGCAGGACTTAACAGATTTAAAAGACAACCATATGGCTCCTGCCGGTTGCCGACTTACAATTAGGAACATTGCATACATCATATATAATCACAACCATGGCCATATCACATCACAGCACATGTGGCATCCCGCAAAAACCACTACTAGAAAATCGCGTTGAATTTGTGCATTGCATCGTCATCATCATGCATTGTTCGCATAAAACTACGTTTGCAAAGCCCGTGTTGTGTTCTAAACGCCCCTCTTTATTCAAACAGCAAAACCGGGTCCCCGGAATATTTTGTTTTGTCCGCTGTCGGATTGCAGAAGCGATGTTTGAAAATAAATATTTAATTAATTGTTTTAGTGGGGCAGTCGAACGGGCCGAGTAGACCCGAACGACCACCCCTGTTTAAAAATCGGTCCAACTAGTCTGCCCCTCTTAAGCCTTTAGCTACCTAAAAACCTACCCACACCCCTCACCTCTCTCTCACTGGACCCCACCCCAGTCCCACTCCTCCCCAAACCGACCCACTCTCTCTCTCTCTCTCCTGCGGGTCCCACCGACCTCCTACGGCAGCGTGGCCCACCCAGCCCAGCGTCCGGCCCTTCTTTCTTTTCTCACCCAATTCCTTCTACCCCCCTTTCCTGGCCTGGGCCGCGCCACGCGCCTTGGCAGCCACCACAGCCTCCACCCTTGAACCTTGCAGCCTTGCCCGCCACGCCCACCCTTCCTCTCTGCTGCGTGGCCCCACCCCCACCCAGCCTACCGACCGGTCCAACCCTCCCTCACCTACCTTCCTGGGCCCCACCCCGGTCCCACCGCCCAGCGTGCCCCGCCTCTCTCTTCCTCCCAGCTCTCTCGCGTCCCGTCGCTGTGCCTTGTGACTCGCCTCGCCCGGACCTCGCCTCGCCCTCACCTCAAGCCCCACGCGTGCCTCCCCTAACCTCCCTCATCAGCGCCCACCCTCCTCCTCAGTGGTCCCCTCGCCCGGCGTGCTCAGGACCCGCACTGCTCCGCCACAGCCTCTCCCGAGCTCCTCCTCCCCGGCCTGGCCCGGCCTCTGGCGCCTCACCGCGTCCACGCCACGCCGTGACCCGATGACCACGCCCGACAACCCTCGGCGAGCCCCGCCCGCCTGGCCGAGCCTCACCGCGCCTCCGCCGCCGGTGCAGCGCCCGGTTCCTCGGCCGCCTCCCTCGCCCGCTCAGCGGCCGCTCCTGACAACGCCGAGCCGCCTCCGCTCCGCGGCGACCCCGCCGCCTCCTCCGCGCGCATGCCTCGCCCTCGCCATCGGTCCACCGTCTTCCCGCGAGCTCCCCGGCGACCTCCTGCGAGCCGCCAGCAGCTCGGCCCGCATCCGCCTGCCGCCCCGACCTCTCCCGCCGGTGTGCCCTGAGCCCGTCGAGCCTGCGTCCGCCGCCTCCCTTGCACAAGACCGCCACCAGACCGACCTCGCTGCGCAACCGCTGACGCCATCGGCCTCCCTCGGAATCCGCGTCCCGGTGCCCGCCGCCCACCACGCCTCGAGTTCGTCCCTCGGAGGTGCAAGCGACACGCCAAGATCGTCCACCAAGGCGCACAATCGAACCGATGACCGAGGGAACCATCTCGACGCCATGAGCTACTACCCGACCACCGAAGCGAAACTCCGTCGCCTTTTGACACGAGACCCAAGACCGAACCCGAACCCGGAGACCGAACTGAGATCGCCATACGGTCGTCAAGGATCCCACATGGATGCGACAAGTGCTTCACCGAACGACAAGACCGCCGGCACGACCGAGGATGCGACAGGATCGCCCCAGGACGCCAAGATTGCCACGAGAACGCTCCCGAGTGCCAAGACCGACTCGATGGCGCGGACCCAACAAGACCCGCGCAACGGCAAGAACGCCCCCCCGTGGGACCCGGCAAGATCTGGCCGACGACAAGAACAACACCGACCCGGAAGCACCTGTTTCGCCCCCGACGCCAAACCAAGTCCGGCTTCCCGGAACGCCAAGAACTACCCCCGATATCCGAGAACGATCCCGCCGAGACCGAACCCGTCGAATTCCCGGACCCCGGAACCCCCAAGATCGTCGAGAACCCTAAAGTGTGACCCTTATCCGAGAACCCTATTTTATAAGATAATAACAACTTGTGCATATTAAATTGTCATAGTTGCTTGCATCTTGTCATGTGGATTGGGGGCCTTATGCCGATTCACCTAATTAAATATGGGGCCCATATGCGGGCAAATCTAGCCTTATATTGGCCTCATTCAACCTTGTGTAGCGAACCGGAAACTCATCTTGTCATGTTAATACAACATTTAAATTGCGGGGTAGCTAAACAACTAGAACCATCTATCTAATTGTCGGGACCCCGGTTCCGCTTAATATGACCTAATTGCATTGCACCTTTGCCATGTCATGCATCATACATGCATCATGCCGATCTTCCGCCGTGTATTAAATATTTCATCCGGTGTTCTTCTAGTGTTTTGCTTCTTCGCGGATAAGGCCGTTGAGTTGATGTGAGCTTCGACCCGATCTTCGGTTGAACCTTCGACAATGTTTTCAGGCGAGCATCTCCCTCTTTCTACCTATCTTACTTTTATAGTGCTTTATTTCCTCCTGTTGATCTATTGCTATCTGTGTTGCGATGCTTTAGTTTCCGTGCCGTGATATTTCCCTGCTTAGTATATTGCCTTGGATACATCCTATGACCTGTTGTTTGGTAGATAGTTGGACTTGGCGTCGTAGTTGCTTGCTCAAGTCTTTGGTGTGTGTCGTCATATGCCATTCTTGATGTATTGCCGCATGTTGATGTTGGAGATGATTCTAGTTTTACTTATCGTCACTTTATTTTCTTAACAACTAAAATTGAAATAAGCGAGAGGCATCGTGGGTGATAGATAATATTTGGTTTCGAGCCCACTTGTGTCCCGTAATACCCCAGTACTTGATACTGTTCCTTGATTTATCGCTATCCACATCCGGAGGTATATGGGGCCCCACAGTAGCTTGATTCCGTCTTATTTCTTGGGGCCACAAACTAGTTTGAGGTTTTATTTACGATCTGTACTTATGCCATGCTACTTTCCTGTATTTAAATTGTGCGAGTCTTGCTGTCTTTGTTAGGATCGGGACACGATTCCGCGGTGTCGACAAGCCCAGCCACACTTTCGGGTTCCCATCGTTCACTGTCTACCCAAACCTTGAGCCTCTCGAGTCATTTGGCCGTTCGGGATCTACTTAAGGTGGCCCCTGAAATATTTCTGAATCTTGTGATTGTTCGATCGTGAAATCCTCGTTGGGTTTTGATTTGGTTTTTCCGAGGTGATCGGCGTGTGTTGCTATTGGTGCACCCGGGTAAAACTTTAAAGCCGTGTCGCGGATATGGACGACTTGGAGCACGATATCTCGATCATAGACAAGCATAACTAAAGTTTGCTATAAATTTGACTTATAATGACTAGTAATCAGCTTCACCATAACGGAATGGCTAATAATATTGCCCACAATTGCTTGTTTGGTACGCTTGCGACCATTGTACCCTGACTAGTAAGTATGGCAACTTCTAGCGGTATTGGCTGATTAAAAGTACCAACAACTTTGGGTTTTGGGATTTATATCATGCCAATATTTGATTAGTAATTACCGCAACTTCTAGCGGAATGGTTAACTAAAATGCCCTTTGCTTATTTTATCGGATGATTATCTAAACCCGACTAGTGAAGTGCATAACTATAAGCGAATAAGTAAAAGCGCCAGCTGTGTGAGTTCCTCGGTTGACTTCCTCGTTTGGTCTCGAGGGAAACACCGGGATGGGTCTGTTTGGTGCTAGCTTGAGTTGGATCCGGTTAGGTCATTCTCATCCCTCTCGATATCCGCCGGTATGTAGTCTCTATAGGTTGTTTAGTGCATGCTGGCTGCCGCTCTGATCCACCATACCTATGTAGGCGAGGGACCAATTCTAGCCTCATGGTGTCTTGGCCTCGATCTTGACGCTCCTTCTTTTCCTTTGCCCTTTGTCACCCTTTTGTTTAAGCAGGTTTGAGATCGACGCCGTTAGCGGGTTACCCTTCCCTAGGCACAGGCAGGGTTATGGGCGCCATTGGTTATTCTTGGGCTCTTAGCCCCATTTGCATCTTGTCCGTGGGCGGACTCTATCGCTTTCAAGGTGGTTTGGATCTTTGTATATTATCTCGTATTCTTGACTCTTGAGTCATGTTGTATATCTCTCATGGGTCCCATCGAGACTGTTGTGTAATGTTATTACTTCGTTTTCCACCCGCACGAAAGTGCTGGTGGCACCTTATCGTTTCTATGCGGGTTTGGCGAATTTTGCTCAAACTTGCATAGGTCCGATCGAGGGTGTTCTGAGTGGTATCGAGCTCGGCGGTTGCGATACCCCAAGTCCAGCTGTAGGATAACCTAGCTATGGCCGCGATGAGTGTCAAAACTATTTTGCAAAATCGGTTGGATAGTTACGAATAGGTCTGATTTTACTCCTTACCCCTCTCTGATCCCTCTTATCTCGGCGTGTTTTGAATCTGCTCTCTTACCTTTTCTTCGAGTCCAGGATTTCTCGTGGTTGGGTTTCCGTCGTACCTTCAGGGTTTCGCTTCCTCTTCTGGTAACGGTGTCCGACCGTCCGGTGTTCAATCCGCCTGATGAATCCGTCAACGGGGTTAACCTTCTTTGTTCCTTGTTTGTGCTTTCCGGTGTTTCCGATGCGACGACATCATCTATGCCAGATCCGATCTGATGCGCATCACTCCTTTGTTTCGAACCTCGCTTGTCGAGATCTTGATCGATTCCGAGAGTTGGTTGTATACTCCGCTTATTCTTGTGCGGAGTAATGGTTTGGGTGCGCGATGGACTGATCACCATCCGACTACTCTTATCATTCGCTCTTGTACATCGAATCAGTGGATCTAGCGATTTTACTCCGTCCACGGAAGTTAGAGGTGGCTTTAATTGTTGATACCTCTACCTTCGACCTTTTGTTACCGGAGAGTTCTCTCGACGATCACGGACAACGATCTCTTGTTAGTGGTGTCGCGAGAATCTACATAAGCGAGCGAGACGCCGACCTTCCTTCCGGTACCATGAGGCGGATCTCGAGGGCGAGATCCTTTGTTAGTGGTGTCGAATTGTGGCATCCCGCAAAAACCACTACTAGAAAATCGCGTTGAATTTGTGCATTGCATCGTCATCATCATGCATTGTTCGCATAAAACTACGTTTGCAAAGCCCGTGTTGTGTTCTAAACGCCCCTCTTTATTCAAACAGCAAAACCGGGTCCCCGAAATATTTTGTTTTGTCCGCTGTCGGATTGCAGAAGCGCTGTTTGAAAATAAATATTTAATTAATTGTTTTAGTGGGCGATCGAGCGGGCCGAGTAGACCCGACCACCCTGTTTAAAAATCGGTCCAACTAGTCGCCTCTTAAGCCTTTAGCTACCTAAAACCTACCCACACCCTCCTCTCTCTCTCACTGGACCCCACCCCAGTCCACTCCCCTCCCAAACCGACCCACTCTCATCTCTCCTCTCTCCTGCGGGTCCACCGCCACCTCCTACCTGGCAGCGTGGCCCCAGCCCAGCGTCCAGCCCCTTCTTTCTTTTCTCACCCAATTCCTTCTACCCTTTCCACAGCATGGGCCAGCGCCCGCCCACCTGCCAGCCACCTGTGCAGCGCCAGCAGCGCGCCTTGACACGCCCCCTTCCTCTCTGCGCGCGTGGCCCCAGCTCCACGTCGCCTACCTGACCCGGTCCAACCCCCTCCCTCACCTACCTTCCTGGGCCCCACCCCCGGTCCCACCGCCCCGCGCGTGCCCCGCACCTCTCTCTTCCTCCCCATCTCTCTCTCGCGTCCGTCCGCAGCGCGCGCAGGCTCGCCTCCTCGCCGCCGGACCTCCGCCTCGCCCTCCTCAAGCCCCAGCGTGCCTCCCAACCTCCCTCATCCGCCGCCACCTCCTCCTCCGTGGTCCCTCGCCCGCCGTGCTCACGACCAGCTCCGCCTGCCCCTCTCCCATGAGCTCCTCCCTCACGGCGCCGGCCCGGCCTCCACCGGGCCGTCCACCGCCGCCGTGACCCGGCGACCACGCCCGACAACCCTCTAGCCCCGCCGCCACTGGGCGAGCCTCACGCCTCCGCCCCCAGCCAGCGCCGCCTTCCTCCGGCGCCTCCCTCGCCCGCTCAGCATGGCCGCCTCAGCGCCGCAACCGCCCGAGCCCGCCTCCGCTCGCCCGCGACCCGCTCCTCCTCCGCGCGTGCCTCCATCTCGCCCGGCCATCGGTCCACCGTCTTCCGCGAGCTCCGGCGACCTCCTGCGCCGCCTAGCCGCCAGCGGCTCGGCGCATCTCCGCCCGACCTCTCCCGCGGTGTGCCAGCCGTCGAGCTGCGTCGCCGCCTCCTTGCACAAGACCGCCACCAGACCGACCTCGCTGCGCAACCAGCGCCCGCCATCGCCTCCTCCGGAATCCCGTCCCGGTGCCCCGCCAGCCCACGCCTCGAGTTCGTCCCGCCGAGGTGCACCGGCGACACGCCAAGATCGTCCACCAAGACGCACAATCGAACCGATGACCGAAGGGAACCATCTCGGCGCCATGAGCTACTACCCGACCACCGAAGCGGAACTCCAGTCGCCTTTTGACACCGAGACCGCGAGACCGAACCGACCCGGAGACCCGAACCTGAGATCGCCACAGATCGTTAAGGATCCCACATGGATGCGACAAGTGCTTCACCGAGCGACAAGACCGCCCGGCGACCCAGAGATGCGACGGGATCGCCCAGACGCCAAGATTGCCACGAACGCTCCGAGTGCCAAGACCGACTCGATGGCGCGGACCCAACAAGACCAGCGCAGCGGCAAGAACGCCCCCGTGGGACCGGCAAGATCGGCGGACAAGAACAACACCGACCGGAAGCACTGTTTAAGCCCGACCAAACCAAGTCCGGCTTCCGGGCAAGAACTACCCGATATCCGAAACGATCCCGAGACCGAACCCGTCAATTCGGACCCGAACCGGAACCCCAAGATCGTCGAGAACCTAAAGTGTGACCCTTATCCGAACCCTATTTTATAAGATAATAACAACTTGTGCATATTAAATTGTCATAGTTGCTTGCATCTTGTCATGTGGATTGGGGCCTTATGCGATTCACCTAATTAAATATGGGGCCCATATGCGGGCAAATCTAGCCTTATATTGGCCTCATTCAACCTTGTGTGAACGGAAACTCATCTTGTCATGTTAATACAACATTTAAATTGCGGGGTAGCTAAACAACTAGAACCATCTATCTAATTGCCGGGACCCGGTTCCGCTTAATATGACCTAATTGCATTGCACCTTTGCCATGTCATGCATCATACATGCATCATGCCGATCTTCCGTGTATTAAATATTTCATCCGGTGTTCTTCTAGTGTTTTGCTTCTTCGCGGATAAGGTTGAGTTGATGTGAGCTTGACCCGATCTTGGTTGAACCTTCGACAATGTTTTCAGCGAGCATCTCCCCTTTCTACCTATCTTACTTTTATAGTGCTTTATTTCCTCCTGTTGGTCTATTGCTACGTGTTGCGATGCTTTAGTTTCGTTGCCGTGATATTTCCTCGATAGTATATTGCCTTGGATACATCCTATGACCTGTTGTTTGGTAGATAGTTGGACTTATGCGTCGTAGTTGCTTGCTCAAGTCTTGTGTGTCGTCATATGCCACGATTCTTTGTATTGCCGCATGTTGATGTTGGAGATGATTCTAGTTTTACTTATCGTCACTTTATTTTCTGTTTAACAACTAAAATTGAAATAAGCGAGGCATCGGTGGGTGATAGATAATATTTGGTTTCGAGCCCACTTGTGTCCGTAAGACCCCGAGTACTTGATTCCTGTTCCTTGATTTATCGCGCTATCCACATCCAGGAGGTATATGGGGCCCCCCTGGGCCAGAGCTTGATTCCGTCTTATTTCTTGGGGCCACAAACTAGTTTGAGGTTTTATTTACGATCCTGTACTTATGCCATGCTACTTTCCTGTATTTAAATTGTGCGAGTCTTTGCTGTCTTGTTAGGATCGGGACACGATTCCGGTGTCCACAAGCCCAGCCACACTTTCGGGTTCCCAGTCGTTCACAGCCGTCTACCCAAACCTTGAGCCTGTCTCGGAGTCAGCTGGCTTCGTTGCGGGATCTACTTAAGGGGTGGCCCCCTGAAATATTTCTGAATCTTGTGATTGTTCAGTCGTGAAAGCCTCGTTGGGTTTTGATTTGGTTTTTCCGAGGCTGATCGAGCGTGTGTTGCTATTGGTGCACCCCGGGTAAAACTTTTTACCGTGTCCGGATATGGACGACTTGGAGCACAGTATCTCGATCATAGACAAGCATAACTAAAGTTTACTGCTATAAATTTGACTTATAATGACTAGTAATCAGCTTCACCATAACGGAATGGCTAATAATATTGCCCACAATTGCTTGTTTGGCTGTCGCTTGCGACCATTGTACCTGACTAGTAAGTATGGCAACTACAACGGAATTGGCTGATTAAAAGTACCAACAACTGCTGGGTTTTGGGATTTATATCATGCCAGCTGTATTTGATTAGTAATTGCTTAACTTCTAGCGGAATGGTTAACTAAAAATGCCCTTGCTTGTTTTATCGGGATGATTATCTAAACCTGACTAGTAAAGTGCCGCAACTATAACGGAATAAGTAAAAGCCAATGTGAGTTCCTCGGTTGACTTCCTCGTTTGGTCTCGAGGAAACACGGGATGGTCTGTTGGTGCTAGCTTCAGTTGGATCCGGTTAGGTCATTCTCATCCCTCTCGATATCCGGTTGTATCGAGTCTCTATAGGTTGTTTAGTGCATCTTGCCGCCTTCTGATCCACCATACCTATGTAGGCGAGGACCGTAATTCTAGCCTCGCTGTCTTGGCCTCGATCTTGACGCTCCTTCTTTTTCCTTTGCCCTTTGTTGGCACCCCTTTTGTTTAAGCAGGTTTGAGATCGACGCCCTTAGCAGGGTTACCCTTCCGGCTTGGCCTGGGCAGGTTAATGGACGCCATTGGTTATTCTTCAGGGCTCTTAGCCCCATTTGCATCTTGTCCGTAGCTGGACGCTCTATCGTTTTCAAGGTGGTTTGGATCTTTGTATATTATCTCTGTATTCTTGACTCTTCGAGTCGCTGTTGTATATATCTGTTATGTGGGTCCCATCGAGGACTGTTGTTTAATGTTATTACTTCGTTTTCCACCCGCACGAAAGTGCCTGGTGGGAACCTTCGAATCGTTTCTATGCGGGTTTGGCGAATTTTGCTCAAACTTGCATAGGTCCGATTCTGAGGGTGTTACAGCACACCCCTGCAAAACAAAGTTATACGCCTCTAATTTTCTTTGCATGTTTTACGTGGTTTGGGGCTTTCAATAAGTGTCGTTCTAACTTACGAACAAGAACCACAACATTGATACTAGTATTGTCAATCACCCGTTGTAAATTGAATCTTAACTATGTTGGGAGAAACAGACACCCGCAAAGCCACTTATGCAATACAAGTTGCATGTCAAGCGTGGAGCAAGTCTCATGAACGATGTCATGTAAGGTTAGCCCGGGCAGCTTCATCCCACCATCCCGCAAGATGCAAAGTACACAAGAAGCAATCAACAACAAAAGCATCAACGCCCATAATGACCATTGTGTTCTACTCGTGCAACAGATCTACATATAGACACGGCTCTGATATCACTGTAGGGGTTCGTAGCATGGAAAACAAAAAAATTCTATCGCATGAACACATATAAGCCAAGATCTATCTACTAGATTGCAGCAACGAGTTGATAAAGTACTAACCCTCGAATATCCAAAGCGGTTAACGAGAGCAGATTCTCGTGGATGATGTAGTCGTACACTTCCGATCTCAAGATCGCGTGAGCGATCCTTCGGTATTGCGTTTGACTCTTCTGATCGGTCACACGTTCGGTACTCGATGAAGACCTTCATCTCCCTTGTTCCAGCAGGCAGCGGAGGTTATAGCACTCTCCTCGTGATTCCGACAGCACGACGGCGTGGTGTCGGAAGTAGAGGGGAGATCTCGCAGGGCTTCGCCTTAAGCCGGAGCGAGTATGGTGGAGTATGAGAGAGGGCCTTGGCGATCTAGGGTTTAGAGGCACCAAGGATGGGTGTAGCCGGCGGCAAGGGAAAGCTAGGGTTTGCCCCAAGTCGACTAGAAGAGGAGACCTAGGCGGCGGCAATACTTGTGGTGTTGGCGCCTGGAGCTAGGGTTTGAGGCGTGAGGGGTAGGGGGCGCCCTACCCCTCCTTATATAGGTGGGAGGGAGGCGGTTGGGAGGAGGGAGTCCTCCTCCAACACCTCCTCCTTGGCCGGTGGGTGGAGGGAGTAGGACTTCCTCCCTAAGTAGGTTTCCTACTCTCCCTCCACCAAGCAAACTTCATATTTGACTTTTCAAATTGGCGTTTGACTTTCAAACTTGGATTTGATTTATCTCATCATATTGCCCAGCCAAGTGACCTAGTACATAATGCAACTATTCCACATTGTCATGACACATCCATGTACCCTTCCCCCTCCAGAGTGCTGGACCTTCCAAACCCTTCTAGAACATTCCTGGTGAAATCACCGGAATCATTTCCGAACTCCGAAACAGGACTTTCTTTATATGAATCTTATTCTCCGGACCATTCCAGATCTCCTCGTGATATACCGGATCCCATCCGAGACTCGGAACAACATTCGTTCTCTTACTCATCATTCCATAACTACTCAACAACATCGAATCCTTCAGTGTGTCTCCCTACGGTTCGTGAATTATGCGGACATGACCGAGACACTTCTCCGATCAATAACCAATAGAGTAATATGGAAATTCATATGGCTCCCACATATTTCTACGATTACTTTGCGATCACAATGAACCACTTACATACGATACCAATTTCCCTTTGTCTCACGATAGTTTACTTATCCGAGGTTTTGATCGTCGGTATCTCTGCATACCTAGTTCAACCTCGTTACTGATAGTACTCTTTTCTTGTTCCCGTGATATGTGATCCCTTGTGAACCAGTCACATACTTGCAAGCTAATTGGATGACATTCCACCGAGAGGGCCCCGAGTATATCTATCCGTCATATGGATGGACAAATCTCACTCTTGATCCATGTGCCTCAACACATACTTTCTGAATACTCAATGCCACCTTTATAGCCACCCAGTTAAGGTGTGGTGTTTGATGTCATGAAAGCATCCTTCCGGTGATGGTGATTAGCATGATCTCATGGTCGAAGGAATTAGGTTACTATGTATCAGAAAGCATATAGCAAATGAACTATATTAAATGACTTGATCTTTATGCTACGCTTAACTATAGGAGTATGTCCATCACATCATTCTCCTAATGATATGACCCTGTTGTTAATAACATCTTCTATGTTCATGATTAGGAAACCATGATCATATATTAACCAACAAGCTAGTTTAACAAGAGGCTTTACTAGGGACTCTTTTATGTTTACAAATCACACAAGTATTAATGTTTCCGGTTAATACAATTATAGCATGGTATGTAAATATTTATCATAAGCATGAAGATATGATAATAACCACTTTATTATTACCTCTTGGGCATATCTTCAACACGTAGCGGGTCGCACGACCGAGTTGAATGAGCCCTCGGGTCGCTGCAGCCAAAGACCGCAGAGGGCCTCGCGGCGGAGTGGACGCATCCCCCGAGTGTAGGGTCAACACGGCCAACGAATTCGCCGGGGTGGACATGTGGTGGATGTCGATGGAGTCGCAGATTGCAGTCTGCAACCTGGTTGTTCTCGTACTTGTGCAGGCAAAACGATTAGTAGACACAATGAAATATATTAATTAAAATAATCTAGGAAAGAGTGATTGTTTTTTTAATCCGATGATGCACGTATCGCCTTGTGGAACCGCGTCTGATTTTTGTAAAAAGGAATAGTATTGCCTCGAGGCTTGATGGAGAATAACCGATTGGTCTATTTTGGTGCAGCTGTCCGCCGTGCGTGAAAAGGTCATCTAAAAAATTAATTTCTTCTCTTGCAGTCTAACTTGGGTTAGACATCAATCATCCACACATTGCATCCAACCAATATGTATGGATGCGTTAGACCCAAATAGAATAATCAACTTCTAAGATAATCAATGAGAGATGGGAAAACTCAGCTGCTGTGTAGAATGAGTCGTGCATGTTCGGCTGCCCAAGCTTTTTCAGAGCGATGCGCATCGAGGTGGGTGACGATTGGATGAAACTGTCTCTAGATCGTTGGTCGCGGAATATTATCTCTTGGACGTTACAGGAGTGCGTAAGGGGATCGCTCATGTTGAGCCCCCGAGCACGTGTTTGGTGAAGATGAAGTTGATGACGACGCAGATTTGTTGATGAAGGATCTGAACGCGTCGACGCAGACGAATTGACCGGATGCGATCCGACCATCGTTGACGATGAGGGAGCTGAAACAGACCTGCTTCGCAGGAGCCGACGAATCTTAGATTGCTGGTGATGGGACCGTCGCGACCGCACGATCAGCGCCCTCAATTCCCACAGACGGCGCCAATTGACGAGGTTCGATCTCGTCAATGTCCATTGTTATGGACTTGGGTTTTGGAGAAGGTGGGGATGCTGGAGATCGCAGAACGGTTAACAGACAAGCAACGCGGGACACGAGATTTACCTAGGTTCAGGCCCCCGGAGGGAAAACCCTACTCATGTTTGTCTGCTCTTGATTACGGCGGAACCAAAAGTTACAGGGTGCGCAGATGCAATCTGACATGGGGTGTGTATGAGGTGAGTTGAAGATCTGTAGATCTGTTGTGGTCTAGTCTATTGTATCGTAATCTGTGTCGTGTCCTCCTCGTTGGACCCTCCTAGCCTTTATATATGAGGAGGCTAGGTCTCAGGTACCGATACGAGTAGGTTACAAGTTGTATTCAAACTCTAGTCTTCAGCTTTCCTTGTCTTGTGTGTTTGGGAGTCCGTGTCCATATGGGCTTCATAGCAGTCGAAACGTCATAGGCGTCATGGACCTTGGCAGGTCGTCGAGTGGGCCTTTCATCGGGCTGGACCAGGTAGGCTAACATCGGGTACCCGTAGGGCATATCCATGTCAACGGCGGTTCGAGCTTTTTCTTCCTCATTCAATGGAGGATCTTTTTCGAGCTCTACGTGATGGTGTGTGCCAGTGCCTCCCAAAGTGGCCTACCCCCGACAAAGACAAGGGTGGCCGCATCTAGAGATCATCTCCCATCGACGATGACCAAGAGCTTGATCGTGTTTTCGCAACTTTCTATGGGGTGTTGTGTGTAAAAGAGAAGGACTTGAATGTACTTTTCTTATTTCTTAGGGTCCTTTATGTAAATGTAACTCCGCCACCAATTTAATGCAAGCTCCAGATCCTTCGGGACCTTTTCCCATTCAAAAAAATGTTTAAAAAATTACAAAAGGTTATACTTTCGTTTCTAATTAGTATCTGCCGAGCTCTAGGGTTGTTTGGTGTGGCTTAATTTTTCCTTTTAGCTTTGGCTTAAATAGATGCTTTTGATTTTGAATTTTACCATATAGTTTATTCTTGAGGGGATAGATGAGATGCTAGTAGGTTTGACTTTAACTCCTAACTCCCTCCGTTCTTGTTTTTGGTTAAAGTCAAACTTTTTAAAGTTTCATCACTGCAAAATAAATTGTGAAGAATGTCTATTTTAGCATACTGGGATTTGTGCTGCAGGTAAGGTTGATGCTGCTGCTAGTTTTTTTTCGAATTAAGGATGCTCCTAGCAGTCGCAGTTTTGTATCATGACAAGTAGTACAAGTGTCACGGTTGTCAAAATTTGTTTAAAATAGCATCATTTTCAGTGATTATAACGCGTGAACAACTGCCTGGCCCAAACACGAGTGTAGGACTACGACTATAGGAGAAGAGAGATATCACCGAAATGCTAGTGTGGAATGTGGACTTCGAGGAAGTTATGTAGAGGTAGCACACCATGTGCGTGGACCCGAGAAAGAAATGCATATACGCGTGATACATCTCTAGCGCACCAAATATGCAAAAGGATGGACAGAATCACATGGAACACGATTCAGACGCACACTGCCTCCATGGAGGAGCACTCAGAGAAGAAATGCAGCGTGCGCCTCGTAATCTTGTCAAAAAGATGGCATTCCAGTGAGTTGCTATAACAGAATATACAGGCTATCCACAGAGCTGCCCATAGGTTTGGACAGCAATTTTTCCAGTCCATGAGCATCATACCAAAACTAATCACTGTGCTACAGCCAAACGGGAAAAAATGAGACTACATGTGTGTGCCCTTATTGGCAGAAGAGAAAAAATGGGAGAAATGAATCTTGCATGGAAGAGATTACCGACAATGAGGCTGACTCGCTCACATCAGACACAAATCCCAGAGTGCCAAAATCATCAATCAATCAATCACGTTCAATGCCATGAACAGATGGTGCTGTGTCTGCTCGATCTTGTCAACACTGACAGCCAACGGCTGCAGCTATTCCCCTGTTCAACAGCTGCGTGTGTTTGTTGTGCTAGTGCACAGTACAGCTCTTGGGGGCTACAGGCATCCACTCAGCAGAGACAGATTCTAGGGAGGCCGGTGAGTGTCGCAAAACTGTCGTCAAATGTTCTGATTTCGGATTCAAGTGTGCTACGGATTTACATTGCACTCATCCATGAATCGATCTTCTCGAGTGAGAAACCTCCTCCAGTACTTCTTGTATTCCAGTATGCCTAACTCAAGCCAAGGTTTCATATTGCCATTGTAGTGCAGCGATGCAGAACTCCGCGCAACCTCCGGGTCGATTCCATAATCATATCCAAGTCCAGACAGAGTCAGCCTCTCATCAAGGGGATATATGAGATGTTGAAAAGATAACAAGCTTATAGAAAAGGCAGCTTCTCGCAGAGCTACCTCATCCTTTATCTTTACCTGCAACACAACAAGACTTGGAATAAATATGCAGTGTCCTAACTGTATGAAGCATCATGCAACAATTATTTTGGACTGCGTGAACAAAAAAATTGTGAGTTGCAACTGTCTGGGAGTTGGCACATGGGTTTGCAACTGAAAACAAATTGTTCAAGGTGCAAAATTTTTGTTCACGCAGTCTAAAAAATGATTGCTCACGAGGCTAAAATATATGTTCGGGCAGTACAAAGTCACAGTCAACTGAGATATAGTCGCCCCAAATTATAATACTCCCTCTGTTCCGAGTTACTACTAGTTGCAGATTTGTCTAGATAACGCATGTACCTTGACGCGTTTTAGTATATAGATACATATGAATCTAGACAAATCTGTGGCATCTAATTCGTGACAGAGGGAGTAGCATGTATGTCACCACATGAACTGGCCAAAAATGTTCTTCCAGAATATCCTTTGTGCGAGCTCATTTTTATACTGTAGCATGAAATTAAATAAAGAAGTATACTAACCTGCTTAAGGAGCATGAGGTAATTCTCTGTCACTTTATGCTTCCTCCATTTATCCAAATTAATCACATTCACCCCAGACATCCAAGCACATGATTTAGGATCATACTTTGCCTTGCCCAGGAGATTTCTCACTTGACCCAGTCTTACACCACAAAATTCGACAGCGCCATTTACTTTGTCCCCCATATCAAGATTCCACAAGAACGACAGATCACGTTGAATGACCACATCATCATCCAATACAACCACCTTCTTGAGATCCTTGAATATTTCTGGAATAAAGAAATGAGAATGGCTGAACAATGACAAGTATTCCATTCTTGTCTGCTCAGTGGGCCGCTCGTTGCTCCTGATGAGAACACGGAACTCCTCAGACAAATACAGCTCATGCGTACTTAACTTTGGTAGCTTCTTTAAAACCATTTCTTCATAGTTCACGACATCGATAGCTGCCTTATTGTATGAATTTCTAGCAAACCAGTATTTCATGCCATAGAAATTTTGCGCATCAGTTAGGATATGAAAAACATTGTTTCCTGGCTCCTACAAGAAGACCAGTAAGAATATCAGCAATGCCCATATCAGAAGATAATAGCAAGCTAATCAATGTAAAGATCATCACATACCTTAGAACTAATAACTGTTGAGTTGATGACAACAGAAGCTGCAAGGACATTCTTAGACAGTATAACATAGTGCCTATGGTTTGGGGTATTGAACTTGCGAGCAAGAGAAACATCTGAATCCAATGAAGGGGATTTAAAATATTCCAATGTCAACCTCATAGAAAAACAGTGGTGAGTTTTGGGCAATGTCTGAGCACCAAGGTTGTAGAGGAATGCACTCTGCTTCATATGAAAATGAGCTTCATCATCAGTCATATCAAGTATCTGCCGAAGCTTCCTGGCAACATTGTGGCATTCCACAGTGCAAGCTTTCGCTCTTGCTATTGTGTGCTCCATCTGCTCTATCTTCGTGTTGATACTGAAATAATAGCACAGTTGTCATCTAAATTATCAAATTAGTAACTTAAATATTGATGAATGGTGAACTATCGTACTCCTTTTTCAAATAAATGCACAAAATCCTAACTATATCAAAAACATCTCCACTAAGAGGCACCCAAAATTACTCCATACATCTTAAAATATAACACCGATTTTCACTGTCCACAGTTATGCTTTGACCAGCAATTAGTCGAATAAAATGTAGTTTATGTTACACAAGATAGACACCATTAGACTTGTATTGAAAAGCAGTTCCTCATGGTGTGATTTTAACTATTAACAAAATATTGTACTCCCTCCATCCAGGAATAACTGACTTGAGTTTGAGTAGATTCGAATGTATCTAGACTCATTTTAGTGTATAGATACATTCAAATTTAGACAAACCCAAGTCAGTTATTTCTGGAAGGAGGGAGTATGAAAAATTTTACGGTCAAAGCTCAAATTTGGACAGGCAAATACTTTGTTCATCATAAACTGAAGTTTAAGATTAACAAATGGAATTAATTAAGAAAAAACCAGAAAGCTAAGTAATTAAAATTGAAGTCTTACGAGGATGGTAGATCAGCATCAACAGCAGATGCACTAAGAATCCTCTCATGGTCTTGTATATTTTGCTTCATATCCTGAGTAAGTACTTCCTGTCCTTGAAGTTTGGCAATGCTTGGATAGTATGAGCGGGCCACAAATAGTTGGTCTTTTAGCCTTTTCACTATCAAATCCTTCATAATTACTTTGTGTTCTGTGGACCAGAGGCAGTAGCTCCCAAATTCAAGCTGACAAGCCTTTGCATTTTCCATTTCATCTTCTTTTGCGCCTTTGTCCCGTCTCTTTCTCTCCTCGCCAACTTCCTGAAAGCAATACATGTGCATTATAGATACCACTGGACTCTAGTTGATGCAAAGGTCAGGGGGGAGATAAGAACAGTGACTTGGAATATTCAGTACTCCCTTTGTACTAAATCAGCGACACTTATTATGGATCGGAGGGAGTAATACTGTATTTTAGAAGATACTTAATTACAGTACATTCAGCATTGTCCTAAGATTGGCTTACCTATGTACATTATAACATCAGTGCAACTAAAACGGAGGGCAATCATTTGAAAATATTGCATTGTGTGCTTAAGATCTTATATGTGATTGAGCTCACAATCAAATATCTGGAATTTCTATTTGCTGCTGCTACTGTAGAAACATAAAACTCTATGACTGAACATGTCTACAAATAAGCAGAATTTGATGTCGGTTCTGAAAAATAAAGTATAGCTTAGAATGCAGAAGGCATACGCTTACTATTTGAGTTGGTTCCTTCACAGCCTTTGGTGGTTCAGTTCGTGGTACGGGAAGAACTGCATACATTGTCAATTATTGAGTCAGATGTACAGATAAACTAAACAAACCACAGCACTATACAGAACCAAATACCAATACAGAAGGACTACAATCTTTAAATAGCGGTCTTGCAACAAAAAAACTATAAATAGCTCAATCGAAGAAAGGGTACATGGAAATATTAGGGTAAAACAAATTCCTTCTCGGCTGTAAAGTGGATTAGAAAATTTGAGGGAAGTAAGAGAGGGAGCAACCTAAGAAAACCGGAATTGCACATGAAGAGCTCAAGGCACATCAGATTTTCAGAAAGCGAAAGACCTAAAGAGCACTAGGTTAAATTATGACGCACAGGATTTTCTGATACTGTACTAGCTTCAACACTCAAGTAACCCGCAAACACCAGTTTTTGCTAATAAGTATATACCATTTTCTAGCAGTAGCAACAATTTGTCAATTTCACTCCCATCTTCAAAGCTTGGACAAAATACTGAAATCAACTGGGTAGCGGTTTTGTTATTTTACTATGTGGTACCTTTTGGTTTAGCACTAACACCGGAAGAGCGGTGCTCAGTGTGGTTATGATGCTGCAGCACCCCAGTGCTCCCATTGGAAACCTTCTTCGGTGGATCCTGAGAAGAAGAAGAAAAAAAAGGTGTGACACAAGTTTGAATTCGTGGTTTGCGCTGTGAAATACTTTTTTTATACTTCCATGATTCATAAACATGAAACTGAGTGAAAATCAAGTACATTCACCCTAGTGCTAAGCAGAGAACAGTATCTATACCAAGCTAACACACAACAAGCAATACACCAAAAATGGCTTGACACTGCAGATCAGCCACTCCACGAAGTGCCAGATGCTTAATTTCGAGTAGACTCATCACATCAGGGAGCACAACAAGTGGTGACGACTAGACATGACGGATACAAGGTCGCCATCGCAGTCGGACGGAAGTCACGGAACCATACAATGATACAAGACTACAAAACAATCGACATCATGGCTAAAAGGAGCAGCATCGTAAGGCAGCAAACCTGTCTCGCTCCATGGACAGGGACTCGATGGACAGCGCCACCACCGCCACCAATCTGCTCCACGGGATGGACGGAAGGCAAAAATACCTCCTAATAAGATCGAGACAAGAATCAGCATCACTGTCACCCTCCCCGCTCCAACCGAAATAAAGGCGAAAACAAAGAGTACCACACCTGTCGGCGCCGCTCCTCCGTGGTCGCGTAGCCTGCGTCGCGAACGAATCAGAAAAGCGGAAAGGGGGCGGTTAATAATTCAGAGAGAGAAAAAACACGGAGTAATCGGGCGGAACGAGACGCCCAGATCCACCGGAGGCGCGCGCATCCGCCCCGCGTTGGCTGAACCCCCCAATTGGGGCGAGGGAGACGCGAGGCGTGGATGCGCGAGGGGGGTAGGAAGCAGGACGTACCGGAGGGGGCGCGGTCGAAGATGAAGGCGAGGGGCACGAGCAGGGAGCAGAGGAAGAGCGCCAGCAGCGCCACGCGCGGGCCCCTCCGCCTCTGCGACGGCGTCGGCTTCATCGGCTCCTCCGACTCCGGTTCCCAGCACCGCCTCTACTGATCATCGCTCGCACTGGGGAGTTGGGGCCGGGAGGAGGAGGCGTGGTCAGTGCAGGAGCGACCGGACGGTAGAGAGGGGGAGAGGCTTGGAACTCGACGGCGCGGTTGCGGGGTCGGGATTTGATCGGTGCGGCGTGGGGGTTGCGCCGAGGGAGCGGAGCGAGTCGGAGACGAGGAACTGAACTGTGAGTCGTGAGTGTAGCGTGGCGTGGGTGGGCCGGGCGTGCGGCACATGTGCCACATGGGCCTCGTGCCATCGTGTGTGCGGCAGTGTCCTCACTCGTGGGCGGGTGCCGAGTCTTTCCCAGCAACTTACCATTTTCCACCAGCTAAGCTTTGCTGTTCTCATAAAAAAAATTAAAAACAGCTAAGCTTTTTCTAGAGAAAAAACAGCTAAGCTTTGGGTCATAGATATACCCCTCCCGTTTTAAAATATAAGATGTTTTAACTTTGTGAAAAAGTGTATCTAGACTTTTTTAGTGTGTAGGTTTATTTAAATTCGGAGAAACCTACACCAAAAGGGGTTAGATACATCCCTTTTATAAAACTAAAACATCTTATATTTTAAAACAGAAGAACTAGATACATATTGTCATAAGTTGAAGTTATAGTTCAAAAAATTACAGCAATGCACGTGTCATGCGGCTGTTGGCCAAAAGTAGAAACTATACCTCACATGACCGTTTGATCAAAAGTGAATGGCCTGATGAGCATCACCATCAAGCACCTTTCATGTGCCTGGCACTATTCATGCAAACAGTGCGTGAACAGCATCGCACAACGCTGGGCAGCTGAGAGGCCTTCGATCCTACACGGTTTAATATACACAAGATATATATAAGGCCTTATACATCGCTAGACTGTTAGCCGGACGCTTAAGTGATTTAAAATAATAGATACGAAACGAAAAATTGGACGAGCGCTTCAATCCTCCAACGCCAGCCGGCAAAGAAAGGGCTTAATCCGATTTATTTTCTGGCGCGTGCATAGCTTCTGTCATTAAGAAAACTGATTCGCCACATGCGTAAAAAGTGGAGCGTCTGGTGGCTAGGTAGAGGTCGACGCTAGACAAATTCCCAGAAACAGGCAGGAACTGAGGTAAACGGCCGAGAATCCGAACCTAGCGCCTGTTGTTAACGCCTTCGTTAAACATGCCCTAAAGACGAGCCGATTAGCGATCCAAGTCAGCAAACAACGACGGAAAGATTGACCGAGTATTGTACATTCCCGAGCACTGTACATTCCCAATTTTAGCCTGTTGTGTGTTAACGCGTCGCCAGATTTTCCCTACATGTGTTTTCCATTTTTTTCTCCTAATTCTTAGGGTGGTAAATTTCATTTTTTTGTTGTTGTTATTGGTACTCCTCTCTTTATTTGCGGTTCTCCCGGTTACTTCGCGTTATTTCCGTTCCCTTTCCTTTGTTTCCGGTTAGCAAACAGAAATTGGCACCGCTGATTGCTTTTTCTCTTCTCGGGTTGCATCCCGACGCTCTAGATGCTTCTCCACTACGAGTCAGTTGCCCTCCTCTCTCTCTGTCTGACTGCCGCGGGGCCCATGTCGGAGTCCCTCCCTGTCCAAGCCTCTTTTCTTGAAAGATAGCGGGAGGACGAGGGTGTGCCGGCAGATCATGTGGCGGAAAGAGCGCCGGCGGTGATGGTGTGGTCCTAATCCATTACTTTAACTCTCCGGCGATTGAAGTTGATGGCTCTGAAATTTACTATCTTTCTCTGTATTTAAACATTGTTTTTAGTCAAGCAATTGACAAAAAATTCAATCCTTGCCACTAATGACTAATAATTGCAAAGATATGCAAAACCTTGCTTTAATTATGTTGTGCAGGAAATTACGGATTTTTATGTGAAATCAAGAATCATAATGAAGGAATTTGAAGAAGTTCACACGACCAAATAATTGGGAAGCAAATTCCAGGCGTCAATACGCGTAACGACCTACAGTACGGGCGGATCCCGCCTAAACGGGGTGTCGACGGCTTCGTCTCGTCAAACCCTACAACCCATATGAAGACGCCTATATATTTTGAGGCTCCAGCCACCGCCTAGAGAGTCGTCATTCTCAGATTTTATCACAACACCACCAAAAGATATCCACGCCATTGTTCATCCATTGTTCATCCACTCCACCATCCATCCCTCCACTAGCCATAGTCATTGCTTTATACTTTAGATATCCTTGTGATTTGGCGACCATTGTAAGAATATTCGATTTCAATCTAAATATTTGGCATAATGTTTTCTATCTTTGATCTATTTTTTATCATTTATAAAATTATCTCGAAGATGCTGGCATTTCGTTTGAAAGACATTCTTCTTGATGTCATTTTCCCAATGCAGAGTGCGTTTGTTTCTGGACGCCTCATTACTAATAATGTATCTTGGTTGCCTACGAAAGTATCCATGCTATTAAAAACAAGAGGAAAGGTGATGTTGGTACTTCTGCGGTGAAACTATACATGCACAAGGCTTATGATAGATTGGAGTGGATATTTTTAGAAAATATGATGAGAAAGCTGGGATTTTATGAAAGATGGATTCACCTTATGATGGCATGTGTTACTTCAATGCATTATCAGGTGAGATTTAATTCGGAGGAGAAGGATATGTTTGTTCCTACTAGAGGCCTCCGTCAAGGAGATCTTTTCTCTCCTTACTTGTTCCTTTTGTGTGTGATTGCCTGTCATAGAGGCCTTTGTTGGGAACCCCAAGAGCAAGGTATGATGAGCACAGCATCAAGCTTTCCCTTAGTAGAGACCAAGGTTATCGAACCAGAAGGAGGAAGGAAACATCACACAGGTGTTGCAAGACACGTGGAGACCTGCACAACACAAACTCAAGACTTTGCCCCAACGAATTAGTGAGGTTGTCAAGCTCACTGGTTTGCTGTAACAAAGGATTAAACGTATGGTGTGAAAGATAATGATTTGCAGCAAGTAAACAAATAACAGCGAAAGATATATCAATGGTAAAGATTGGACCGGGGCCCATAGTTCACTAGAGGTGCTCTCCTTAGATAAACAACATGGCATGAAGGGTAAACAAATTACAACAGGGCAATTGACAGGAACTGAGCAAGGCATAACAATGCAATTATTAGTCAGAAAGATCCTATGAGATTCGATTGGGAAATACAACAAGATACATAGACCGCTATCCAACTGCATCTATGACTAGAATTCCACCTTCAGGTTATCATCCGAACCCCCTCCAGTATTAAGTTGCAAGCAACAGACAACTGCTTTAAGCAAAGTGTGTAAGGTAAACAGTCCATATGTTCCACGAACAAGAGACCGTTGTTTTCTCCCTAGTAGCAACAACACATCTACAACCGAACAGATTATTGTAACTTCCCTTGAAAACTAGAGGCATGAACCCACTATCGAGCATAAATACCCCCTCTTGGAGTCACTAGCAACTACTTGGCCAAGATAGCTACTAACAACGGAGAGCATGCAAGATCACAAATAACACAGACATGATAGAATCATAAAGACAAAACTATTAATGAAACCAACATAATAATCTCAATATCCATCGGATCCCCACAAACACAACATGCATGATTACAAATAGATTACAAATAGATTAGAGCTTGATCATGAACGGAGCTCACGAGATCTATACATGAAAGCACAAGGAGGAGATACAACCATCTAGCTACTACATGGACTCATAGTCCAAGGTGGAACTACTCACGCATCATACCGGAGAGAAGGCCTTCGGGATGATCTCCCCTCCGGCAGGGTGGCGGGAAGAACTTTAGATCCTCCTGATCTAGGGACGACGGTGGAGGCGGCTACAGAAGGTTTCGTGGAGATTTTATTGGGTACTTAGGGTTTCTGCATCGGGGGCTTCTTATAGGCGAAGGGGGAGGCCGAGGAGGCGGCCAGGGGGTCAAACTCTACCCAGGCACGGGGCAGGGCCCACACGCGCCTAGGGGTGGTTTGGCCGCCCTGGCCCACTTCTTCGTCTCCCTCTGGACTTCTTGTTCCCCACAGAAAGTAATTGACTTTGACGTTTGTCCGTCCAATTACGAGAATATTTCTTTACTAGCTTTTCCAAAACAAAACAGCGAAAAAATGTGCAACCTAATCGTGGCAACTTGTTAATAGATTAGTACCATAAAACATGTAAAAAGTACCTCAAAGTGTAGACAAAGCAAAGCAAAGTAGATACTAAACAAGCATGGAGCATCAAAAATTATAGATATGTTTCCGACATATCAAGCATTCCCAAGCTTAACTCCTGCTCCTCCTCGAGTAGGTAAGTGATAAAAACAATAATTTTTTAGGTGACATGCACCCTCATAATAAAGATCCAACCATTTGCAAGCATTGAAAGCTGGGATCAAAGAACTCTAAACATGTGCATGAAAGATGGAGTTCTAACAATAGGACTAAGTAACTATGCATGCAACATGACAAGTTACAAACAAAGATCATGAATAACATTGATACGTCCAAAATGTATCTACTTTTTCGAACACTTTGCTATTGTTTCTTATCTAAACTTGTGTGATTTGGATACAACTAACACGGACTGACGCTGTTTTCAGCAGAATTACCTTGGTGTCTTGTTTTTGTGCAAAAAAATCAACTATCAGGAAAAATCCCGGAAAATATGCCAAAAACTATATTTCACCAGAAGATCCACGGAGCCAGAAGAGGAGACGAAGAGGAGGCCTGGGAGGGCACACCACCCTGTGGGCCCACCACCGGCCTGGAGGGTGCATCCACCTGTGCACCCTCGGCCTCCCTGCGCCTATAAGTTGCCTTCGACCTAAAAACCGAGGGTGCGATAGTTTTCAGAAAGAGTTCCGCTCGCCGCCACGAAACCAAGATTTGGATCCGAAACTCCGTTCGGCACCTGAGACGGGGAATTTGGAGAGGATCATCGCCATCGTCATCACCAACGCATCTCCATCAACCACAGATGTTTCCCTCATCCATGAGTGAGTAATCCCTCGCTATAGGCTTGGGGATGGTAGGGATTGGATGAGTTATATCATGTAATCGAATAAGATCTGTTAGGGCAGAGTTCCTAGTATCTCTATTAGTGCTATTTGACTTTTTTGCAACTTGTTTTGCTTAATGCTTGTCACTAGGGACCGAGGGCCATGATCTTAGATCTGAACTTATTATTGAATCATTAGATAGTATTGTTTGTGATCTTATCTACAAGTTGTGTACACATATCATTGTCCGAATCCAAAGGCCCCAAAGTGACAATAATTGGGACAACCGGAGGGGATGGCTGTGGTGTGAGGATCACATGTGTTCATGGAGTGTTAATGCTTTGCTCCGGTGCTCTATTAAAAGGAGCACCTTAATTGCCGATGGTTCCCTAGAGGCCCTACCCGCCACTTGGCTGGATGTAAGATGTTGTGCAAGTTCTCATTGCGAGCACGTATGACTATATTTAGAGCACATGCCTAGGATTGTTTAGTACTTGGATGCTTGTTATTATTTATCTGCAATGCCTTAGATCTTGAAGTTACATGTTTAGACTCGTCCATGCAATGCCCGTCCATCCATACCTATGTCTACCGCACTCGAATCCTACTGCTACCGTTACTGTTACTATTGCTACTATTTCACTGTTGGTGTTACTATTGCTGTTGCTACTACAAACTGTTACTACTGCTAAACTTCTGTGAGCAAGAACTATTTCCAGGTGCAGCTAAACTGACAACTCAGTTGTTAAGGCTTGCAAGTATTCTTTGGCTCCCTTTATGTCGAATCAATAAACTGGGTAATACTACCCGCGAAGACTGTTGCGATCCCCTACACTTGTGGGTCATCAAGAATATTTTATGGCGTCGTTGCCGGGGAGCATAGCTTTATTTATAAGTTCACTTGGATCTATTATTGTTCACTGCTACTCCTTTCATCATGGGAAAGTCTCGTGATGGAAAGTTCCCTATTTTACCATCCACTACAAGAAGAGGTACAGTCCTATACACCTATGTTTCTATTGATTCACCGTCTGTTATAAGTAAGCTTGTCACACCACCACCACATACACATGCTACACACACTGCTACTACTGCTGAGTGCCTGAGTCTGAAACTGCTTTTGATGCTCATGATGTTACTTCTATTGTGCTTGATGCGAGTGGTTCATTAGGTCCTTTTCTAAATGCTACTGTGGCTAGTATAGGAAATACCGAAACTCCTAGTGAAGCCACTGTTACACCTGTTAGCTCACCTGAGGCTAGTGAGAGTTATGATATTAATGATGGTTACATTGAGTTCATTGATGATTTTGTTGAAGAGTGCCGAAATAAACATGGTACTAGTGCTATTAAGAGTCTCCTTGCTAGACGTACTATCATGCCTAAGTTGCTCTGATCCTAAGTTTGCCACCTCTCCCATAGATATTAAAGATGAAGATTATGATTTCTCTCTTGATTTATCTTATTTAGATATTGTTGAGAAAGAACCTTTTTGTGGGACTGAAAATGAGAGTGTTGTGTCTCATATGAATGAGCTTTCTACTATGAGTGCTTTGTTCTCAAATAATTTTAATATGCGCAAGTACTTTGTTACTAAGATCTTCCCTTTTTCACTAGAAGGAGAAGTTAGGGTTTGGTTTAATAGATTACCTCCTGGTTTCATTGATAGCCCTGATTGCTTAATTGCTTCTTTCTTCCAAAAATATTCTCCTCCTAGTGCTAGACATGCTGCTTTGCTGAGACTTTTTGATTTTAAACAGGGATAAGAAGAGAAATTGCCTGAGTCATGGACAAGGTTTTGTGCCTTGATTCATGCACATCCTGGATGTTCATTATCTAAGAATGAGCTTCTTGATATTTATTATAATGGACTAACTGATGATTTTAGGACATACCTAGATAGCTTTGCTGATTGTGTTTTCGAGAAAAGGACTCCTACAGATGCTGAAGAATTAATGACCAAGATAAGCAAGAATTATGATGATTGGACTTCAACTAAGCTAAATAAACCTGAGCCTATTACTCATGAACCAATTGTGCCTGAACCAGTTCCAACACCAACGCCAAAGAAGAGGGGAGTTATTGCATTAAATGATGAAGTGATGAAGGAAGCTAAGAAGTGTCTAAAGGAGAAAGGTATTAGAGCTGAAGATGTGAAGAATTTACCTCCTATAGAAGAATTATGTAAGCCAATTCCCCACTCATCTACTATTGAGGTACACTCTCTACAATACTTTGATGAAGGTGATATTCCTTATGGTAAGCCTCCTGATCAATGCTTAGAGTAACTTGACATTTTTATTGTTAAACAAGGTAATTTTAATAAACAAGTTCAGAATCATTTATTGGAAAACTCAAGAGCTTTCAATGAGTCGAAAGATATTGTGGAAAGAACTTCTAATGATATTAAAATGCTTTGTAAACACTTTCAAATGGTTCAAACTCAACTTGATCAACTTTCTAAGGTACAAAAGGATATGCTAGTTAATGCCTTAGGAAATAAACATGCTTATGGAATTAGAACTAGGAGTGGTATAGCTACTCAAGATCCTTTATATCCAGAAGGACACCCTAAAAGAATAGAGTAGGATTCCCAACAAGGTGAAGATAGTGGTAGTCCTCGTAAGAGGAAGAAAAATAAACATAAGATAGTCGAGGAACCACTTGAACCTACTATAGATCCTAATAGTATAACTGCCTCTGATGCTGAAATTGAGAGTGGTAATAATAATGAGTCTTCTGATAAGGAGGAAGGTGAGGAAGAACCTGAGAAGCAGACTAAGAACACTAGGTACACAAAGGAAGATTTTATTGCTAATAAACATGGGAAAGAGAGAGAAGCTTGGGTGGAGAAACCTATGCCTTTTCCAGGTAATAAACACAAGTCAAAGAGGAAGAACACTACAACAATTTTTGTGAGTGGATGAAGCCTTTATTTTTGCAAATTACTTTGGCTGATGCTATTAAGTTGCCTCTTTATTCAAAGTATATGAAGTATATTGTCTCTAATAAAAGGAAGATTCCTAATGAGGAGATTTCTACTTTGCTTGCTAATTACTCCTTCAATGGTAAGGTTCCAAAGAAACTTGGTGATCCAGGTATTCCAACTATTCCATGCTCTATTAAGAACAATTATGTTAGAACTGCTTTATGTGATTTGGGAGCTGGAGTTAGTGTTGTGTCTTTTTCTCTCTACAAGAGACTCCAGCTAGAGAAGTTGATACCAACTGATATATCTTTGCAAATGGCTGATAAGTCAACTACTATTCCTGTTGGTATTTGTGAGGATGTTCCTGTTCAAGTAGCTCATAATTGCATGGTTTTAACTGATTTTGTTGTGCTTCAAATGCCTGAAGATGATAATATGTCTATTATTCTTGGGAGACCTTTGCTTAATATTGAGGTGCTGTCATCAATTGCAATCAAGGAAAAGTAACATTCAATATTAATGACAAAGAGCACACTGTCTATTTCCCCAAGAAGGTTGTTAAAAGCTATTGCCTGAATTCCATTGAAAATACTGAGAGCATCAAGGTTGGAGAAATATATTGTCCCATTCCACAAGAAAATTTTAAAACTATTATGTATGAGGTAACATAATCACCTTGTGGAATGCAAAGTTTTGGTTCATATAAGATTGTTTTGGTAACAAGACTTGATCAAACTTGTTAACAAAAGGATTTTAATGAACAAAATAATGTTTCCAGTATGGTTATACTTGCTTTCTTTTACTTTTCTCCTTCCTAGTCTTTGCTTTAGCTTTAGTTTTGCTATTGTTTGCTTGTTTGAGTTTCTTAGAGATCTTGTAGTTTGGCTTTTGGTTTGCCTTTGCTTATTCTAAAAAAACTGTTTCTGCAAAAAAATCAATTTTCATACCCTAAAAATTGGCCAAAAATAAAGTTTTCCGAAAAATCCCAGAAAATTCAAAATATTTTTTCCTCGAAAAAAGGGCAGAGAGGCAGTAGAGGTGACCTAGGGGGCCACCCGGTCCACCACACCCATGGTAGGCGTGGCCTACCAGGGGGTGGCGCCTAGGGGGGGTTTGGCCCACCTGGGCCCCTCTAGGCTGCCTCCTCAAAGCCACCTTCTTTCTCTCTCCCGAAAACACAGGAAAACTTTCTCAACCTCGAGTTCTTGCTATTCTTGCTCGCGATTTTCGATCTCCTTGTTCACCCATATCAAGTGCTGATTTTTGGAGGATTTGCTCCTTGTTATGTGCCTCCTCCACTTGTCCAATTAGATTTGTGATTGGTAGATTATATCTTGAGTATTTTGCTGCTATAGGTGACAGGTTATTTGAGCTTGCATTCTTATTCTATGCTTAGAAACTTTGTTTTGATCAATGTGTAGTCCTCTAGCAAGTTCCTTTAGTAGTTGCTCATCATCTATCAACTTAGAAATCACTTGGTTTAATGGTTGTCTAAAAATTTCAGCAAGGAAGATGAGTGCTTATCCACTGAATCAATATGAATTGATGGTGCATGAGCCAATGAAGGTTTATCGTGAGGAGGCAGTTTTTCCTTACATATATCCATGCCATGAATTTATGAGAGCTACGGGGATCCTCCAAGGTTTCCAAACTATGGTTACAAATGGAGGGTTGGCATACTTTGTTGAAGGTGAACCATTCCAATATGTGGGTCATAATTGCATGGTTTTAACTGATTTTGTTGTGCTTGAAATGCCTGAAGAAGATAATATGTATATTATTCTTGGGAGACCTTTTCTTAATACTGCAGGTGTTGTCATCATTTGCAATCAATGAAAAGTAACATTCAATATTAATGTCAAAGAGCACACTGTCTATTTCCCCAAGAAGGTTGTTAGAAGCTATTGCCTGAATTCTATTGAAAATATTGAGAGCATCAAGGTTAGAGAAATATATTGTCCCATTCCACAAGAAAATTTTGAAACTATTATGATTGGGATCATTGCTATCAAGTATGAGGTAACATAATCACCTTGTGGAATGCAAAGTTTTGTTTCATATAAAATTGTTTTGGTAACAAGACTTGATCAACCTTGTTAACAAAAGCATTTTTATGAACAAAATAATGTTTCCATTGTGGTTACACTTGCTTTCTTTTACTTTTCTCCTTCCTAGTCTTTGCCTTTATTTTGCTAGTTTTAGTTTTGCTAGTTGTTTGCTTGTTTAAGTTTCTTAGAGATCCTGTAGTTTGGCTTTTGGTTTGCTTTTTCTTCCTCTGAAAAACTGTTTCTGCGAGAAAATCAATTTTCATACCCTGAAAGTTGGCCAAAAATAAAGTTTCCCAAAAAATCCCAGAAAATTCAAAATAAATTTTTCCTCGAAAAAAGGGGCAGAGAGGCACCAGAAGTGACCCAGGGGGCCACCCCAGGCCACCACACCTATGGTAGGCGCGACCTACCAGGGGGTGGCGCATGGGGGGTTTGGCCCACCTGGGCCCCTCCAGGCTGCCTCCTCAAAGCCACCTTCTTTCTCTCTCCCAAAAAACACCAGAAAACTTTCTCAAGCTCGAGTTCTTGTTGTTCTTGCTCGCGATTTTCGATCTCCTTGTTCACCCATCTCAAGTGCTGATTTTTGGAGGGATTGCTCCTTGTTATGTGCCTCCTCCACTTGTCCAATTAGATCTGTGATTGGTAGATTGTATATTGAGTATTCTGCTGCTATAGGTGACAGGTTGTTTGAGCTTGCATGCTTGTTCTATGCTTAGAAAATTTGTTTTGATGCATGTGTAGTCCTCTAGCAAGTTCCTATAGTAGTTTCTCATCATTTATCAACTTAGAAATCACTTGGTTTGATGGTTGTTTAAAATTTCAGAAAAGTGAAGTCATGGACCATCACACATTTGGTGATATATTTGAGAGTGATGCACCCAGGAGGGCAACGATTCCAAGGTCATCTACCAGTACTAGACCTCATACAATGAGGATCTCATCACTCCACGATTTGGTGACGAGGGAGATGAAGGGGATGCGCACCCCTCCACCTTTCCTTGCCAAACTTTCTTGCGAGCTGCTGGGATTCTTAACGATTTTATGACTTTGATTCAAAGGGCTGGTCTAACAAGTTACATGCAGGATAAGAGTGCACAATATGCTTTGCTTATTAAAACATTTGTGGAGAGTTTCTCCTTTACTAACAACATGTTCAAGCCCTCTGTGTCTTTTAAAATTTATGGCAGGGCTCATTCCATGACTTGGAAGAAATTTTGCAAGGCCCTGGGACTTGGTACAACTGGATCATCAAAGAAGATTTTAGCTCTTCCAGCTGATTTGTTGGAGCTTTACCGAGTAATAACCAATAATGATGACCGCAGAGCTCAACGAGGAAAGACAAAGAATATTCAACTTCCAGCCATCAGGTACTTTGCCTACTATCTTACCACCAGTGTTCTTGGTAGGGAGAACACTAGTAATATTTCCAACTATCAATTGGCCTTCTTAGCTATTGCGCTCAACAATGAGGATAAGTATAATCTTGGTTCTCTTATTGCTCGTCATTTAGCTGCTAAGGGACCCATTTATGGGGGAATTATTTCTACTCGTATTGCTGCTGCCTAGAACATTGCTGTTGATCTACATGATACAGTTTTGGCTCCTCATAGGCTTGATCTTGTTGCCATGAAGGTGCACCACTTTGTCACCACTATCTCTACTCTTGATAACTTGGTTTATAGAATGTTGTTTATTGACGGGGAAGAGAGAGAGAGATCCATCTACCCCAAACCACTTTGTTCAGTATTTCTCAGGAACCTTAGTCACGCTCGAAGGCGGAGATGGATGACAAGCTGCGCTCTCTCAACTTCCACGGGCACTATCAGGAGGAAGCGCCCTCGTATGACCCCGTGGTACACTACACCGGGGAGTCCTTGAGCTCGTACCAGGACGAGGGAGCCTCCTCGACATACAACGGAGGTGCATCTACTTGGGCACTTAGGGATTGAGCCCCACTTAGGCCAAAAGCCTAAGCTTGGGGGGAGGTATACCGACATCACGCTCATATATATATCATGTTCGGTCGGCTCTTTGTATATCCATTGTTTCGCTTTCTTTTTGGTTCTTGTTGCTTCTTTCTCAAAAACACAAAAATACCAAAAATATTTTCGTTGTTTCTCTTCGTTTGTTTCTTTGCTTTGGTTTGCCTTAAAAGAAAAAATCCAAAAAGATTTTGCTTTGTTTGGTTTGCTTTGTTTTTGTTTGGTTTTTCTTTGTTTGCTTGTTTCTAAAAAAATCAAAAACACCAAAAATATTTGTTGTTCTTCTTTGGATTTGTGAGTTATTTGTAGGGTTCAGCCGTCCTTAGTGGATTTGGTTTCATGTTAATATTCAAGTCACACAAGTGAAGAGCAATAATGAAGATTAAGACAACTCGAGGTGTTGTAAGAGGCTGGTAACAAACTCTATTTGTTTCATTTTTGTACATATACTCATCATTGTGAGCATGCTTAGCCTGTTTGTGTAAGGTGTATGTCATTATGGATGCTTAGTAGTTCTTGCTTGTCTATGATTAGCTCCAGCTTGCTAATAGTTTGTAGCATGTCATATGAATGTTTGCGTGCATTGTTTCATTCATACTTTGGTATGACATTGTGGTATCCTCCTCTGACTGTTCATGTGAATCGACTTGGCACATGCTCACGCATGCATATGACTATGAAGGGAATATGCCCGAGAGGCAATAATAAAGTGGTTATTATCGTATTCCTATTTATGATAAATGTTTATTTTGCATGCTATAATTGTATTAATACGGAAACGTTAATACATGTGTGTTTAATAAACAAAAGGAAGTTCCTAGTTATGCCTCTCTTATAAACTAGCTCATTGATTAACAAGATGATCATAGGTTTCCTGATCATGGACATTGGATGTTGTTAATAACGAGGTCACAACATTAGTGTAATGGTGTGATGAACATTCATCCGAAGTATAGCATTACGATCAAAGTCATTGAGTTTATATTGCTATAACATCTTCTTAAGTGATCCTAATCCTTAGACCATGAGATCATGTCAATCACTAACACCTAAGAGTTTCTTGATAACATCAAACGCCACACCGTAATGTGGTGATTATAAAGATGGATTCGTAACTAATAAAGTGTTATGTTGAGGCCCATGGATCGAGAGTGGAATTTGTTCATCCCGATGACGGATAGATATACTCTAGGCCCTCTCGCTGATATCACATTGGTTAGCTTGCAAGCAAGTGATTTGATCACTAGAATGTTATATCACGGGAACGAGAAAAGAGTGCATGTCAGTATCGAGATTAAACTAGGTATGGAGATACCGATGATCGAATCTCGGACATGTAATATATCGTGAAACAAAGGGATTAAGATACTAGCGTAAAGGTTAACGATCACAAGAAAGTCATCGTTGAATGTGTGGGAGTCAAGATGGGTCTCCAGATCCCGCTCGATTATTGATCCGAGAGGGTCTCGATCATGTCCGCATTATTCGCGAACCGTAGGGTGACACACTTAAGAGACACCGACATCCAATTGGAGCAAAAGTTTCATGCCGAAGAATGAATAAGCGCAGGAATTTATTTCACTAGATACCAAACAGTTTTCGGTGAAATTGCATAAAGTGGTTATGCATGTGAAATAGAATTCTAGCAAGGGTTATTTGTGAATGTTTGTCATTAAAGTAATTGACAAAATTCTGAATAAAATAAAAGAGTTTTATTTAATGAGAGTTTGCATTAAATTTGGTGGAAATTTAATGGGAATTTGAGTGGGTTTTTAGTGGAGAAATTTGAAGGGCCATTTTGTGAGTGGAGTGTCCACCACATGAATGTGGAAGAGGTGGGGCAGCCCCATGGGCGCATGGCCCTTGGGTGCCCCCCTCCCTATAAAAGGAGCCCCTCCTCTCTCTCACTCACACCTCCTCGTGAAGGATCTCTCTCCCTCTAGAATTTATCCCCATGGTCTCTGACTAGCGAGATACATGTTCCCGTGGCTTTTCAAGAAGAAAGAGTTGTGCTGCATCACTGGAGCACGGATGCGTCTTGCTTTGCGGCGCTAGGACTTCCTCTCGATCTTGAGATCGGCAAGAGATCGTCTACATCAACCACGAGTTTGGACTCGTTAAGCTTTGTCGGTCTTCAAGGGTATGTTCTCTACGGATATACATCCGCCCGTTGTTTGTATCTAGTAGATAGATCTTGGTACATAGTTGTTCCCATCGTAGGAAATTTTTTGTTTTCTATGCTGCGAACCCTACAGACTAATCAATAGTCGGTAAGCCTCGATGATTTATTTTGCCTCAGAGTTCTTGTATCACTTTCATGCCATAATTAGTCATGTTTTGTTGCAAGCATGATTATGACAGTTATTGTTCTCTCGTTTGTCGCTCCCTCTCTATTGATAGCCTTCACTTGCACTGAGTATGTGCTCTACATGTGCTTCCAACTCCTCAAAACCAATATTGTCAGCTGTGTCCACCATACCTACCCATTAGCATCATTTGCTACTTCAGCACATATTCAATATGCCGTGTATTCTTCCAAAATAAAATGTTTGTCTGTTTTGAGAAAGTTTGTTAGTAAAGCTCTCACGAACTTGATAGCACACTTTATTCCTTGCGCTTAATAATCTTGAACCATTGTGACTAGTCTATGAAAGTTATATGCTTGCTTATTATATGCTGGGAGTCAGCAGAACCGTGCTGTCATGGGGAACGCTTTCAACACTTTTTGGATATCTCATCCAGTTGATATTTTGCTCTTTTGTTTACGGATGTCGATGATGTGAAATAAAAGGGGAGGTTGTGAGTTCATGGAGTTTATATATTGTGTTAGAGAAACGCCTCGGCCGCTAGCCGAAGCCATGCCTAATCATGGTGAAAACTTGCAGCATCACCATATTGAGCATCTATGAAGCATCCTCAATAAAAAGCTATGCATATGGTAAATAAAAAGATTGCTAAGATGCTCATTGTTTGCTTGCCTTATCATTTGGGGTATGGGAAGCTCATGTACCATGTGCAAGGGGTACCCCGTTGGCGGTTCTTGATGATATGCATCTATTTACGATGACAAGAACTTTCAGGTGACCAAAGTTGAGTAGCATGCGAAGCGGCCCTCGTATTCAAGGGACTTGGGATTTCCAGCCTATGGTCTGTCAAGCATATGATTCAGAGTGGACCTCACTTTCACCTTAACCACATGAAGATGCCTATGATAGGGGCAATGAGAGCTCAAAGCTAATGAGTACCTTACTTTCAGCATTGGCAAGTCTTTCAAACCTTCACAAAACCGTTTTCACAATTTTGTTAAGTCACCACTTATTCTATGAGCACCTTCTTGAGAGCATAGTTGTCATTCTTGTGTTTGTTCCAAAACTTGGTTAATTAAGTCATGACTTTGATGCTTGTATCTCTGATATCTTTACTTCTAGTCTTCACTTGAACTTCAGAGGTGCCTTGGCAGTTATATTGTGCTCTAAAAACAAAGGCAATCGAGATACCACTCTATCATAACTTACTATGAGCATTGCAATGTTGCTTATGTTTATGTTCCATGCTACTTATTATTATTAAGTTGGTTTCTCTTTATAGCTTGCAATGACTATTGAGTATACTTAGTTGCATACTTCTTGTTATGAACTGTCTAAGCATCTACTCCAATGCTGAGAATATATACATCATATGAAGCAAAGTGTTTGTAAAAGTTCTTTTATCGCACTCAGTTTTCAACTGAATTGCTTGAGGACAAGCAATAAGCTAATCTTGGGGGGAGTTGATACGTCCAAAACTTATATACTTTCTCGAACACTTTGCTATTGTTTCTTCTCTAAACTTGTGTGATTTCGATACAACTAACACGGTGACGACGCTGCCAAATACCTTGGTATCTATTTTTGCGTAAAATCAACTATCGGGAAAAACTGAAAATATGCCAAAACTATATTTCACCGTAAGATCCACTTGCCTTTGTGCCTATAAGTTGCCTTTAACCCAAAAACCATGTCGAGAGTCAGAAAGATGCCACATCTTGAAATTTCAGATTCGTCGACGAAGAATTGCCGCATAGATCGCCCATAACGCTGCCCATCCATCCCTATGCCTACCACACTTGAATCCTACTGCTACCGTTACTGTTACTAGGGTTAGGGTTTAGGGTTTAGGGTTTATAGTAAAACATGAGCAATAGTAATAGTAACAATAAACAGTGGGATATGAGTGCGATAGGCATAGGGATGGATGGACGGACATTGCATGGACGAGTCTAAACATGTAACTTCAAAGTCTAGGGCATTGCAGATAAATAATAACAAGCATCCAAGTACTAAATAATCCTAGGCATGTGCTCCAAATATAGTCATACGTGCTCGCAATGAGAACTTGCACAACATCTTCGTCTGAGCCATTGGCAACGGGGCCTCTAGGGAACCACTGGCAATTAAGGTGCTCCTTTTAATAGAGCACCATAGCAAATAATTAACACTCTGTGAACACATGTGATCCTCACACCACAGCCATCCCCTCCGGTTGTCCCAATTATTGTCACTTTGGGGCCTTTGGATCCTGGACAATGAATGTGTACACAACTTGCAGATAAGATCACAAACAATACTATCATAATGATTCAATAATAAGTTTAGATCTGAGATCATGTCACTCGGGCCCTAGTGACAAGCATTAAGCACAACAAGTTGCAACAAAGTCAAATAGCACTAATAGAGATACTAGGCACTATGCCTTAACAGATCTTTTTCGATTACATGATAGAACTCATCCAATCCCTACCATCCCCAAGCCTACAGCGGGGGATTACTCACTCATGGATGAGGGAAACATCGGTGGTTGATGGAGATGTGTGGGTAATGACGATGGCGATGATCCTCTCCAAATTCCCCATCCCAGCAGGGTGCCAGAACGGAGTTTCTGGATCCGAATCTTGGTTTCTAGTGGTGGTGGCGGAGCGGAACTCTTTCTGGAAAAAACGTCGACCGCCCCTTGGTTTTTAGGTCAAGGGGCAACTTATAGGCGAAGAGGGAGCCCGGGGTGCTCGGGTGGTCGCACCTAAGCGGGCGCGGGGCCCACCGCCTAGCGAGTGTGGGCCCCTGTGCCTCCACTCTGGCCATTTTCCGCCCGTGGGTCTTCTGGTGAAATATAATTTTTGGCATATTTTCCAGGATTTTTCCTGATAGTTGATTTTCTGCACAAAAACTAGACACCATGGTAATTCCGCTGAAAACAATATCAGTCCGTGTTAGTTGTATCCAAATCACACAAGTTTAGAGGAGAAACAATAGCAAAAGTGTTCAGGAAAGTAGATACGTTTTGAACGTATCAGTTAGCTAAACAGGCATGGAGGCTTATCACTGTTCTTGATTCTCTATGTGCTCGTGTATTAAGATCTAAGTACTATCCTAATGGTGATATTCTAAAGGTTGGCCCAAAGGCGAAATCTTCCTTCACTTGGTATAGTATTCTGGTAGGATTGACTACCTTCAAGAAAGGTTTTATTTGGAGAGTGGGCAATAGGGAGAAAATTGATATATGGATGGATCCTTAGATTGTGAGGAGCCCTACCAGGAGGGTACTGACCCCTAGAGGAGGCGCAGTTCTGACCAAAGTGTGTGAACTGTTGGACCCATACACGGGACAATGGGATGAAGACCCATTAGATAGATCCTTGTTTATTCATGTGGATGCTCATCGAATTCTTTGGGCTTGGGGGAGGGGCTAGGGCTGCGCCCCCCCTCTATATAAAGAGGGGTGGGGGCGCACCAACCCCCACACACCTCTCCTCCAAACCCTAGCCGCCTTGCAAGCTTTCCTCTCTCCCTCCCGACTGTTTGTAGAAGCGGCCTGCAGAAATTCTCCACCATATACACCACGCCGTGGTTGTAGATCCAATCTATCTCTCCACCATACTTGCTGGTCCGAGGAAGGAGGAGACGAGGTGTCGACGTGCATCTCACGGAGGCACCGCCACTTGTGGTGCTAGATCGATCGGATCGCGAGGAGGAGAAGTACGACTACATCACCCACGTTCGACGAACGCTCACTGCATGAATCTTCAAGGGTATGAAGATCTAATCCAATCTCTCTCGTTGATTGCATCTCCTACATTAGATCTTGGCTTTCCTCCGCTCGCATCCGTAGAAAATTTTGATTTACTATGCCGCCAAACCCTTCAAAGGGTATCGAGCTAGATCTATGCGCATGTGTTTCACGAGTAGAACGCAACATGGTTGTTGCGGGCGTTGATGTTTTCTGTTGCAAGCCTCTTGTTTGTGTTCTTCTTATGACGCGGATAGTGAGATTGAAGCGTCCAGGCCAACCTTACGCGACGCCGTCATGATACCGCTCCGCACTTGACGGTGGCTTGTACCACACATGCGGCGGTGGATGCCGGCTTCTCTCACTATAGTTGTCATGGGATTAACACCGAGTTTGGCAACCATAATATCACCGCTGTGGCTTTCCGTAGGTAAGAATCGTTTAGCATCTACTCCCATAAGCCACGTGAAACATGCAACAACAAAGTAGAGGCGCCTAACTTGTTTTTGCAGGAGTGTTTTCTGATATGGTATGGCCCAAGATGTGATGTGTATATTGTATGCGATGATCATGTTTTGTAATGTTTCACGACTTGCATGTCGATGAGTACACAACCGGCAGGAGCCATATGGTTGTCTTTATAATTGTGTATGACCTGCGAGTCAACTTTTTATACGCCATGTAATAGCTTCACTTTATCGCTAAGTAGTTAGCAATAGTTGTAGTTGCTATTCGTGGTGGAGGCAATCATGGTGGAGTGATGGAGATCATGCCGGAACGCACAAGATGGAGATCATTGCGCGAATATTGGCTATACCATGTCACATAAAGTTATATGCATGTGATGTTTATCCTTTTATGTATCTTATTATGCTTAGATCGCGACGGTAGCATTATAAGATGATTCCTCACTTAAAGATCAAGATAAAACCGTGTTCTCCAAGTATGCACCGCTATGAAAGTTCGTCGTGTCCAAGCATCACGTGATGATCGGGTGCTATAGACTCTATGCTCACATACAACGGTGCAAGCCGCTTTTGCACACGCGAAATACTTGGTCTAGCTTGACGAGCCTAGCATGTACATACATGGCCTCTAACACAAGAACCGAAAGGTTAAGCATGAGTCATATGAATGATATGATCGACACTTTGTTGTCCACCATTGAAACCACATCTCTTCTCGTGATGATCGGATTAGGTGGTGAATTTGGATCGTGTTCACTAAACAACTTGAGGGATGTTGAATTTAGTGGAGTTCATCTAGTAATTTGATTAAGTTGAACTATTTATCATGAACATAGTCTAAATTGTACTTGCACATCTGTAGATCACATGGCCAAGTCCAACTTCAACTTCAACGCTTTTGCTGAGAAGGAAAAGCTTAGAAACAATGGGTCTAACTTCACCAATTGGTTCCGCAATCTAAGAATCATTCTCGCATCGGACAAAAGGACTATGTCCTTGGGAAAGCGTTAGGTGACCTCACGTGAATCGCTACCGATGAGAAAGCTGTCTATCACCGCAAAAGATGATTATGGTGTGATTAAGAGTACCATGTTGTTTGCTACGGAACCGAACTTCAAAATCGTTTTGAAGAGTATCCCGCCCTTCGAGATTCTCGAGGAGCCGAAACCATGTTTCGACTCAGCCCGCTCGAGAGATATGAGATCTCCGAGAAGTTCTTTAACTGCAAGATGGAGGAAGGAGTTCCGTTAGTGAGCACGCCATAAAGATGTCTGCTACACTCAACGTTTGAGCAACCGGAATGCACGATTCCAGAGGAGCTCAAGATTGACAGTGGTTCTCGCAATCACTCCTCCCAGCTACAAAAGTTTTGTAGTGACTCATAATCGATTGGTTCCATCGACACGATCACCGAGCTCTTCGCAAAGTCAAGGCTGCAGAGGTGGACATCAAGAAGGATAATCATGTGTTGATGGTCAACAAACCCTCCTTTAAGAAAGGTAAGGAGCAAAGAAGCCCTTCAAGAAGGGCGCAAGTTTAATGCTCCGCCGAGAAGAAGCTCAAGTCCGGTCCTAAGACGGACACCGAAAGTGCTTCTATTGCAAGGACAAGGGTCATTGGGCAAGAATCGTCAAGTACTTAGCGGACAAGAAGGTGGCACCATCAAAGGTATATTTGATATACATGTTATTGATGTTTTCCTTACTAGCCCTCGCTAGTGCCCGGGTTTTTGATACCGGTTGCCTAATATTTGTAACTCAAACAGGAGCTACGGAATAGAGCGGTGGCTTGCGAGGGATGAGGTGACGCGCGCTGGAAACGGATCAAGAGTTGATGTGATGGGCCGTCGGCCACGCCTCCTTAGTTTTACCTTCGGATTATTTGTAAACCTTAATAATGTTATTATGTTCTGCTGAGCATGAACATTATTTCGATCGTGTTTATTGCAAGACGGTTATTCATTTAAATCGGAGAATAATGGTTGTTCTATTTATATGAGTAACATCTTTTATGGCCATGCACCTCTTGTGAATGGTTTATTTCTTCTAAATCTCGAAGGGATGAAACACACATCCATAACATTGAGGCTAAGAGATGCAAAGTAGATAGTGATAATACTACTTATTTGTGGCAATCATTGCCTAGGTCATATTGGTGTAAAACGATGAAGAAACTCCATTCGATGGACTTTTGGAGTCTCTTGATTTTGAATCATTTGACACATGCAAACCATGCCTCATGGGCAAGATGATCAAAACCCCGTTCTCCCGTATGATGGAGCGAACAGCAGACTTGTTGGAAATCATACATACCGATGTATGCGGACCGATGAGTGTTTCACGCACGGTGGATATCGCTATTTCCTCACTTTTACCGATGACTTAAGTAGATATGGGTATATCTATTTAATGAAACATAAATCAAACATTTGAAAAGTTCAAGGAATTTCGAATGAAGTAGAGAACCATCGTAATGTAAAGATTAAGTTTCTACGATCCGATCGTGGAGGTGAATATTTGAGTTATGATTTTCTCACGCATCTTAAAGCAAGTGGAATCGTTTCACAACTCACGCCACTAACACCACCGCAATGGTGTGTCTGAGCACGGAATCGAACCCTATTAGATATGGTCCGATCAATGATGTCTCTTCTTGATTTGCGTTATCATTTTGGGGTTATGCATTAGAAACCGCTGCATTCACTTTAAATAGGGCTCCATCTAAATCCGTTGAGACGACACCGTATGAACTGTGGTTTGGTGCTAAACCTAAGTTGTCGTTTCTTAAAGTTTGGGATGCGGCTTACGCCAAGAAGTTGATGCGGACAAGCTCGAACCCAAAGCGGAGAAATGCGTCTTCATAGGATACCCTAAGGAAACTATTGGGTATACCTTCTATCACGTAACCAAGGCAAAGTGTTTGTCATGAAGAATGGTTCCTTTCTTGAGAAGGAGTTTCTCTCGAAAGAAGTGAGTGGGAGGAAAGTAGAGCTTGACGAGGTTATTGAACCTTCTCTTGAATTGGAGAGTAGCGCAGACCGAAAGTGTTCCGGTCACCGCACAACAATAGAGGAAGCTAATGACAAGGATCATGAAGCTTGCGACGATCTCGCTCGAACGTCAGCAGTCGACAAGGTCGCGTGCCCTCCTAAGTGGTACCAAGAACTGTCTTGACTGTATTGTTGGTAGAAGACGGTGAACCTACGAACTATGAGGAAGCGATGATGAGCCCAGACTGAGAAATGGCTAGAAGCCATGAACCGAATTGGGATCCATGAGCGAAAACCAAGTATGGACTTTGGTGGACCTCCTAGCGATCAAAGGCCATTGAGTGCAAATGGATATTCAAGAAGAAAACGGACGCGGATGGTAATGTTACCGTCTATAAAGCACGGCTTGTCGCAAAAGGTTTTCGACAAGTTCAAGGTGTTGACTACAATGAGACTTTCTCTCCCGTAGCGATGTTTAAGTCCATTCGGATTTTATTAGCAATTGCGTTTCATGATTATGAAATATGGCGATGGATGTCAAGATCGCTTTCCTCAATGGGAACATTGATGAAGAGTTGTATATGATGCAACCCAAGGTTTTGTCGATCCTAAGGATGCTAGTAAAGTATGCAAACTTCAGCTCCATTTATGGATGAAGCAAGCATCTCGGAGTTGGAACCTTCGTTTTGATCAAGTGATCAAGAGCTTTGGATTTGTTCCAAATTGCTACGAAGCTTGTATCTACAAGAAAGTGAGTGGGAGCTCGGTGGCGTTTACGGTGCTATGTGGATGAGATATTGATTATCGGAAATGACATCAACATGCTTAACGATGTGAAGAGTTATTTGAACAAGTGTTTTTCAATGAAAGACCTAGGTGAAGTCGCTTATATATTGGGCATCAAAATCTATAGAGATAGACAAAGACGCTGATAGCTTTAAGCCGAGTACATACCTAGACAAAGTTCGAAAAGGTTCGTAATAGATAAGGCAAAGAAAGGTTCGGCCTATGTTGTCGTAAGATATTGAGCAAGGCTCGGTGTCCAGCTATGGTAAATGATAGGGAAGCTATGAGCAAAGTGCCTTATGCCTCGCCATAGGTTCCATCATGTATGCCATGTCGTGTACTAGACCGGATGTGTCCAATGCTCTTAGTTTGACGAGATATCAAAGTGATCCAGAGTGGAACATGGACAACCGTGAAGAACATCCTAAAGTACCTAAATAGAACTAAAGAAATGTTCTTAGTCTATGGGGTGATGAACTTGTCGTAAAAGGTTACGTCGATGCTAGTTTCGACAATCGACAAGGATGATTCCAAATCTCGAGGATACGTTTATATTTTGAATGGAGGAGCTGTGAGTGGAGAAGCTGCAAGCAAAGCGTGATCGCGGGATCTACAAAGGAAGCGGAATACATGGCTGCGCAGCGTCAAGTGAAGGAGTTTGGATCGAAACTTCATCATCGAGCTTGGCGTGGTTCCAAGTGCATTGGACCCATCGGAGATATTGTGACAATATCTGGCGCCATAGCACTCGCTAAGGAACCAAGATATCATCCAAAGAACAAGCATATCAACTGCAAGTTTCATATAATCCGAGATTATATAGCGGATGGAGATCAAGATTAGCAAAGTACATACGGATCTGAATGTCGAGATCCATTGACTAAACCTCTTCCACGTAAAACATGATCAACACCTCGCCATGGGTGTGAGATTGTTGCGATGTAAACTAGATTATTGACTCTAGTGCAAGTGGGAGACTGGAATTATGCCCTAGAGGCAATAATAAAGATTTTATTATTATAATTCTTGTTCATGATAAAGTTTATATTCCATGCTAGAATTGTATTAAGCGGAAACATTAATACTTGTGTGGTTTGTGAACAACACCGTGTCCCTGTGCGCCTCTAAGGACTAGCTCATTGATCAATGATGGTTAAGGTTTCTAACCATAGACATGAGTTGTCAATTGATAATGAGATCATATCATTGGGAGAATGATATGATGGATGCACCAAACTAAGAAAGCAATTAGATCGTATCATCGTGTTCATCTTTGCGTAGCTTTTCCTATGTCAAATATTGTATTCCTTAGACCATGAGATAATACAACTCCCGGTATCGGAAGAAATCTTTGAGGTCATCAAACGTCATCCTATGAGAGGGTGATCATAAAGGTGTCTCGTGATCGGAAAGTATCATTGGGTTGTATGTATCGAGATGGAATTTGTCCCTCCCAAGTCGGAGAGATATACTGGGCCCACTCGTAATCGATATCAACACCGCTTGCAAGCATGTGGTTAAGGAGTTAATCACAAAGTGATATCGGATTACGAACGAGTAAAGTACTTGCCGTGAACGAGATTGAACTAGGTATGACGCATCGACGATCGAATCTCGCAAGTAAAATATCGCGAGACGAAGGGAATATATATATGGGATTTATTGAATCTTGGCATCGTGGTTCATCCGATATGATCATCGATGAATGTGTGGAGTCAATATGGGTGCCTGCACCCATTGTTGATTATTGATAGAAGATCATGTCCGCATATTCTCGAACCAGGGTCACACACTTAACGTATCTCGACGCTATGATAGATTGGATAATTGGTTTATGAATTTTGTTGAGTCTCGGATGGGATCCGGACATCACGAGAGGTTCCGGAATGGTCCGGAGAATAAGATTCATATAAGGTGGCAGTTTTGGAGTTCGAATTGTTCCGGTTAATCGGTATTGTCTAAGCTTCTAGAACCTTCCTAAGGGGACCAACGTGGCCCCACCTTCCGGGAGGGGCATGGGCCTATGAGGGAGTGTCCTGGCATTGGGCCAGGGGCACAAGGCCCCATAGGGCCCAGCCGATCCTAGAGAGTTTAAATCGTTTAAACTAGAGATAGGGTTTCTAGAAGAGGGAGAGTCCATGCCCCCACTCCGTATCCTTTGGGCTTGGGGAGGGGCTGGGCTGCGCGCCTCTATATAAAGAGGGGGGCGCACCCCCACACACCTCTCCTCCAAACCCTAGCCGCCTTGCTAGCTTTCCTCCCTCCCGATTGTTTAGGCGAAGCCCTGCTGCAGAAATTCTCCACCATATACACCACGCCGTCGTGTTGTAGATCCAATATATCTCTCCACCATACTTGCTGGTCCGAGGAAGGAGGAGACGTCGAGGTGTTGCACGTGTGCATCTCACGGAGGCACCGCCACTTGTGGTGCTAGATCGGATCGGATCGCGAGGAGGAGAAGCGAGTACGACTATATCACCCACGTTCCGACGAACGTTCCGCTGTGCAAATCTTCAAGGGTATGAAGATCTAATCCAATCTCTCTCGTTGATTGCATCTCCTAGATTAGATCTTGGCTTTCCCTCTGTTCGCATCCGTAGAAAATTTTGATTTACTATGTCGCGAAACCCTTCAAGGAGCATATATTAATATCACAAGATATCGATTACATCTAGCTTCTACAACAATGCATTGCCCTAGCGCCCATACGGATGCACACATTCCAAAAAAGAAAGAAGAATTACAAAAAATAAAAGTCCCGCTAAAGTGATCCATTCATTGAAACAGCGGTACAACCACCATCAAGACAACACCAGAAGTCCAGCTTCTCCAAAAACAACGTCTCCAAGAAGGGAACAGTGCACAAACACCGTTATCGCCCGGTCATAGATCTTAGGTTTTCACCCTAAAAAAAGTCCACGCTCTCAAAACAATACATTCAAAATGCCATTGCCGGGCACAACCAACTAAGGCAAGGCCCTGGGTTTTCACCCTGAAAGGTAGGACTGTGAATCTCTTCTATGCAGTCGCCCCCACTTGCATGCCACTGCTCTAAGTCACGAGTCATCAAGCCAATTCATCATCATCATCCAGACTCGAACCACCATTGTTGGTTCTCAGATCACGGTCTCAAATGGCATTCTCCCTTAGCATCATGAAACGAGAACGTGTCCCATGATATTAACAACCAAGAGAGATTCGAAGCGCTCCATCTAAACCCAAACGGTCAGAGTAAAACATGGGTGCGCACAACCGAATTCCTCCAATCCGGCAATCTCCAGGCATTATTCGTCCATGGGAGTGCGCCGTCAAAGCCTTTCGAAACTCGCCACTCTGACCAGATCAAATAGGACAAGCAACAAGTCGATCCTCATCTTGGCGCGAGAGGAATCTTAGGACCGCCGCCATTATTCTTAGCGGACGAGCAGGCCCCCACGCCGCTAGCCATCATCCAGAACGAAAGCAGCAGACAAGGCAGTAGTAGGAAGGCTCGGTTGAGGATCGAAAATCCCCGAACCAGAATCTCAATCTGGACACCATCGGATCAGATCTATGCCCCTAAGGTCTAGATCGCATCCTAGCTGCACCCCAGATCGCGCGCCGTGGGCTGCACCCGGCGGGAACCGGCGGCCACCACGACCTTGCACCGCCACCTCCTCATCGCCGCTCTGCTGGACCTCAGGCACCAACCATAAGTCCGAGCCGCCGTGAGCCCCCCATCAACGCCGCACCACCTCCCATGCGACGCAGCAGAGCGCCCCTCTCCAGCCATTCGTTAGTTTCAACGGGGTAGGCGCCGCCACTGCCGCCGGTAGCAGCAGCCAGGAGCACGGAGATAGGAAGGAGCTTTTAGTGTTTTGGGGCTATTGGAGCAGCCACAGGAGGGGAGCGACCCGTGAGGAGTTTTTCCGTGAAAGAAATTATATACAAGTGGCGGCTGCTAGTATAAACCAATTAGTCATATCTCTTGCGGTTCCTCGATGTTTCGGTTTAGTCAGACCGGGTGGCTGTCTTCCATATAGTGTCTGAGGCCGTTCCTGCAGCCAGGTCTCCGGACGGTAGATGGTTAACAATTTGATTTGAGAGCGGCCGGCGGCTATGAAACACCGACGTGAGCACCGGCTCCTAGAAGATTTGGTTGTGGCGTGCGTAACCCATAGGAGCAGAGAGGGGGCGGCTGTTCATAGGTATATATACCTATGTATTTGGGTACATTACAAGTATCACTAGAGCAACGAGCTGATCGATCGTCATAAGCTGCACTGCAATAATGGAGGGTTGGGTGACCTTATGTCTGATAGGCCTATGGACAACACTAGCCCTTTGGTTTTTCAAGCCCTCCGGCGGTGGTAATGGAAAGCCAAAGAAGCAGGTGCTGCCTCCTGGGCCATGGAGACTCCCGATCATCGGCAGCCTCCACCACGTCGTCAGCGCTCTCCCGCACCGTACCATCACGGAGCTGTGTCGCAAACACGGGCCGATGATGTACCTCCGTCTAGGCGAGGTGCCCACCGTGGTGGTCTCCAGTGCCGAGGCGGTGGAGGAGATGGTCAAGGCCAACGACGTGGCGTTCGCAAACCGGCGGACCACCGGGATGCAGGACATCGCCGGCAACGGCGGCAAGGGCATCATCTTCACCCCCTACGGCGACCACTGGCGCGACATGCGCAGGCTCTGCATCGTGGAGCTCCTCAGCGCCAAGCAGGTGAGGCGCATGGAGAGCATCAGGGCAGAGGAGATGGGCACCCTCCTCCGCTACATCACGGCCTCCAATGGCGCTGCCATCAACGTGAGCCAGAAGGTGGCGGCGCTCAGCAACGACCTCGTCACGCGGGCGGTGTTCGGCGGCAAGTTCAACAAGCAGGAAGATTACCTCCGCGAGGCCGACACCATGATGGACCTCCTGGGAGGCTTCACACTCGTCGACCTCTTCCCGTCGTCGCGCCTCGTGCGGTGGTTCAGCGACGAGGAGCGCCGCATTAAGAATTGCGTCGACGTCATGGTCGGAATCATCACCGACATCCTCGTCGACCGCAAGGCGGCGCGAGCTGCCGGCAAAGATGCCTCCAGCACCACCGACGACGAGGACCTGCTGGACGTGCTGCTCAGGCTGCAGGAGGAGGATTCGCTCACATCCCCATTAACCACGGAGATTATATCCACCTTCTTGTTCGTGAGTACTTTTTTCCCCCTCTCTACTCTAGATCTGAATGACAACGGTACTAGCTAACGGAGATTATATCCACCTTCTTGTTCATGAGTACGTAGTCAACACATCTTAATTTATTAGTATTAATTATTAAACCTCGACATCAAGGCTCAATCAGTTCCTTGTCATTTTATTTGACTCCTCATGTTAGTATGTCTCCATCATTCATATGGACAGAGACAATTAATAATGTTAGCATCCAAAGTCCTAGACATAAACTTGCTTAATTCAGTCACCGTTTCGGGTGTAACTTTTTTGCTTTGACTCACTCACTATAAACCCGTGATCAAGAAGAAAGCAAATAGTTATATATACCGTACATGAATATTACTTTACAAAACTTCTTCTTGAGGGCTGGATGCTCTTACGATTCAAAAGGTAATTAAGTATGTTAGTGTGGGAAATGGGACAAAAAAATCTTGCAATGCTCGGATAATTTGAAAAAACACGACCAAAACCTCACCAATAGGCATGGGACTATAAAATTGTATTTGTCAGTAATAAAGATCTAATAGCCTAGCCGCTTCCAGATATAGTGCTTGATATATCATGTTAAATTTATTTAAGAAAGGCATAATTTTCTTTAACAACTTGTTTGTTTATTACTATCGTATGTATATATAGTATTACATTGTTTCTTATATAACACAACACCATCATTCCAGGACATATTTGGAGCTGCCTCGGAAACTACCGGAACCGCTTTGGAGTGGGCTATGTCAGAACTCGTAACTCATCCTAAAGCTATGGCTAAGGCACAATCCGAGGTTCGAGAGGTACTGGGTCCAAACCGAGGTATCATTGCCAATAGCGATCTTGCAGAACTCCCCTACTTGCGGTTGATCATCAAGGAGGTTCTCAGATTGCATCCACCTCCACTACTCCCTCGCAAGACTAGAGAGGACTGCAAAATTATGGGTTATGACATGCTGAAAGGAACCAATGTATATATTAATGTCTTTGGAATTTCCAGGGATCCTAAGTACTGGAACAATCCTGAAGATTTTAATCCAGATAGGTTTGAGAATAGCAACGTGGATTTTAACGGCACAAGCTTTGAATTCACTCCTTTTGGTGGTGGGCGAAGACGCTGCCCAGGGATAACATTCGCATCATCAATTCTGGAGATCACATTGGCAAACTTTCTATATCACTATGATTGGATTCTCCCTAACGGGGCATGCCCGGATTCTTTGGACATGGCTGAGAAATTCGGATTCACTATACGGAAAAGGTCTGAACTAGAGCTTATAGCTATTCCCCATGAATACTCCAAAGCTATGCAGATATAGATACAACTTTTAGTACGCGGGGATGTTGATCCGTTCTGGTGGCATTCCTACCTTTATGCATACATTAGAATAAGAGAATCTCAAGAAAAAAATGTGGTATCACAATAATTTTCATGTTAATGTCAGCCGATAGTATATTTTGTTGTTGTTACACATGAATGCAGCTATGACGTAGCACTAGGTGATCCAATTATGATGAAATCGTGCAGATGCTATACTTAGTTATATATTTGATCATGTATCTATTTTGTAATGTTCTGAACAAATAAATGCCATTTACATCATTTGTTAACTACTTGACTTGCCTATGTAACTTCTATTGTTTGTCTCCACTATTCTGTATTGTCCATAGTCTCATGTTAGTGTCCAAGAAATTTGACCATCTTTGGATGAGAAGCAACATGTGTTCGATTGCTAGTCACAATCAATGCATCATATAGACGAGACATCAAATCAATGATGTGGGTATGTGTTATAATTTCACATTTTAACTATCTTAAAAACGATGGTTGTTTATCTGCTTCTTTTCATCAAAGAAGACACACAAAACCGACCAAAGAGATCGGTTGTTAATAGTAAAAAATATGTGCAAACTTGAATAAAACAACCAACCAGACTTTGGTGCTAGGAGACGACGGTGCGCAAGGGTAACATTCGCCTAATCAATTTTGGACATCACATTGGCAAACTTTTTATCACTTTGACACGATGCTTCCCGATTGGTCCAGCTTAAAGTCTTTGGATATGGGTGAGAAATTTGGATTCACTATCCGAAATAGGTTCGAACTGCAACTTAGAGATATTCCACGTGAATGCTCCAAAGCTTTGCAGATATAGATCAACCTATCAGTACAAGAGGATGTTGATCCATATTTGTGGTATTCGTACATTTATGCATGCATAATAATAGTAGTAAAGTATATCTCCTTGTTATATAAGCATGAAAGAAGCTATCTAGCAAGTACTTGTGGTGCGGTGCCAAAGAACTTATGGTGAAAGACTTTGGGGCGGAGCAGTTCAATTTCACACAGTAGAAGATCTTTTATGCCACATTCCATAATCTACTTTCGTTGATGCTACATGGGGAATTTTTCTCCATGACTTTCATTACCATGACATTATGAACATGTTTTGTTAATCTCCATTTTCTCATCTTGGCCTCTTTTTTCTGATTCTTGAATTTATAGGTGATTAAGGAATGTATTTTTGTAAACAATTACTGAATGTATACTTGAAGATATGAGATTATGAAGTACACATCCATTTTATCTTAATCGAGAATGTCATAATATGGTTTGCAAAATCATCATTATGTTATAGTGAACCAGAGAAACGTTTTGAACCCAAGCTATATATACTAGAAGTGGAATTTAGGCGGGATCCCACCTGACACCCTATTATCGAGAGTTGTTAGAAACAGGGCGACCTCTAATCGCGTATGCTGATTCGGAAGCAGGTGTGAGTTGACGGCCGATAGGGATCACGCCATCGTTGTGATCGTGCACTCCTTCATGAGATGCTGGTGAGCGAGGCGAGCACGATGGTTTCCGATCAGGGCGGACGCAGCTCTGATATCATGTGTGCCGTCTATTTCTCTCGATCGGATCACCCCGCCTAGCGATCGTGCTGGAAGAGGGTACCGAGGATACTTACCATTGTTTTTTTTTGCGCCCAGTTTTTCTAGAGATTGTGCGGGACGGTAGACGAGATCTGTCCGGTTTTCTCTAGGGAGGTGTCTGGCGATTAAACGGGCTAAGGGTGGAACGACGGACGAAAATTCTTGGGGTGACGAAAACCACCGCTAGACAAATTATATAGTAGATATATGTCCTTGGAGTGTACACTGTAAGACTACCTATTGTATGATGAAAGAATATGGGCACACTAAGTAAAAAGAGGAGGGCCGGGCCTTGCTGAAAAGAAACAAATATAGCTCATTCGTGCTTGCCGCAAAACAGCATCGAGAATTTGAAAGCAAAGAAGAGGAAATTGATGGCGGTGATAAGTCTGGACTCCCACATCTAGAATAGTTTAATAATTATTTTTCCGGACTTCAATGATCAATGTCGTCAGAATATTCCATCTGCTTCCACATGCATCTTCTCATTAGCAGCCGGAGTGAAAACAATCATCGTACTTATATACGTCTTCCCATGGTTTCTAGGCCGCGCATATCAGGGTGGCCTGGATCGTACAGAAAAAAGAGTAAAACAAATACTACTCACGATTTATTTTATCTATAGCTGTCTATTCACCTAGAAGTCAAACTAACCCATAGGTGAAGCTTTGGTCATGGATTCAGGGAACATATGTTGCTGGGTTATTGAATTAATTAAAAAAGAATAAATGGAATGCTAAAGCAGCCAACACCTAGCTAGTTTTATGTACAGTAGAAAATTTTGTAAAAGCAACCAATCATCACAAAATATTATTGAAAACGGTTAAGAACGTAAAAAATTGAGGTGGTAGCTACGTCCTGAAGTTAGAATAAGTTCCTTCGCTCTAACCTCGCTCCAGTGCGCTAGCGAGGCACGTGAAGTCATGTGTCAACAAATTCTGGGGCACATGAAGTCATGTGTCAAACGAATTCCTTGGTGTGGTTTGAGATCATCACTTCGATCTATGGTTGTCATCTTCAGCAATGGTTGCAACTCTAGTCTTGTAGCAGAACAACACTGCGGCGTTCTCGCCCTCCCCAGCGCCCGTCGCCTCCTGCGGCCCGTCTGAGCCGCTTGGCTTCGCCCGGCGGATGGTCCCATGCGCCACAGCGAGGGACCTCGCGCCGCGTTGGTCGGGAGGACACTGGATGGGCCTTGAGCCCGCGTGCGCGTCCGTGCTCGCTCGCCTCCGCCTCACTCCCCTCGGGTCGTCGCCGTGGCGTGGCGGTCCCCGGCAGTCCCTCCCTGAGGCCCAGTCATGGCGGGACTGCGGCGGAGGCTGGAGCGCCAGTCGCTGCACGGCTGGCCGCGGCTATCTTCTGGTCGCCTGCGCGATGGTGGTCTGGCTCTCCTCGTGGAGTCGCCCGATGTGCTACGGTGGGACGGTCCCGGCTCCTCGTTTGCCCCGTTCCCAAGAAAAAGAAGAACAAGAAGCGCCGGAAAACGGCGAAGGGTCTCAGCTCCGGCGTCCCGGTGGGAGGTGCGGGCATGGGCGGGAGCCAGATTGGGCACCCTCCCACACTGCAGCCTACGGGGGTGCCAGCCTCGGGGGCGGGGGCCACTCGTCCGAGATCGCCGACGCGCAACAAGTGCTTCAACTGCGGTGAGGTCGGCCACTTCCGCTCCGACTGCAAGGAACCCGGGCACTGCCTTTTCTGCGGCGACCCCTCGCACCGGGTCCTGGACTGCACGGCCCGGTCCCCGCACCACGAGCGTAGTACCCTGGAGCTCCTTGGCCACGGGATCGACCTGGGTTTGGGGTTCTACTTCGTCGATCTGGGGGAGGTTGAGCTATCTATTCCCGAACTGGCGGAGATCCGTGTGCTCGACCGGGACCCCTCTCTCGGTGGAGGTCGTGAGGACATCATCCGCTACAGAGTTGAGGTCGTTGACTCGACTTTGTGTGGAGCGTGAGAGGCCCCCATGGTGTTCTCGGTGATCTTCCCGTCAGCATGGCGCGCGGCCCCTCTCTGAGTCGATCGGCGTTCCCCATCCATAACATCAAGGTCTCCATCCGCGAGTCGTGTGTCCACCCTGATACCACTGCAGTTCTCTCGACGGTTTGGGTGCGCATTCACGGCATCCCTGAGGAAGCTCGACAGGAGAAGTTCATCAGGCTTATCTCTC